>LR749680.1:277559-404269 GCA_902729485.2 Mus minutoides | reverse complement strand
ATGGAGGAGCTCTTAAGATGTTACTAGGCTTGAAATGCACTATAAAAAGGCCAAGGTCTGACAGCAAATTAACCCACTCCAGCACTCTTTGTGTGTTCAATAGTGCCTTCAAGTGTTACTTGGACCAGTGGCTTAGCTGGGAAGAAATGCTTTTACAGCAAATTGCTTTAGATAAAACTTAGGATGTACAGGCAAAAAATTATAATCTCTGTTTCGTGGTTGAAGTAATTCAGGTTGTACATAAAGGACTATACTCTCCAGGTGGTCTGCTGTTATAAGGTCTGGGAATTATTTGGTTTTATAGCACTGGGGAATCAAACCTAGGTCCTCCACATGCTAGGCAAGTATTTCACCACCGAGCAGTAGCTGTTGCAGTATTTCAAAGCAAGATAATTTCTCACATACACCATAACTATCAGAGTGAGGGGGAGGGGGCTGGAGGACTGGTTCATCTTAAGCTAACACTGGCACCCAAATAATATGAGAGATCCTAAGTGAGCTGTGTACAATCTCTGGTATTCTTTTCTTCTTTCTGATAGTTGTTTGCTGTGGTGAAACCTTCTCTTGTTAATAGTCATGTCATAGGGAAATTTCTTCCTTACACTGACTATTATTGACAGTGATAGTCAGGGCAAAAGTATCTTATTTAAACTATCAGCGTTGAGAACAGGAACATAAACAGAGCATGTCAACATTTGTAACTTCTTATTGGCTGCATGTCTGCATGGCCATTCCACTGCACATCTGTAAGAGTTATGGACTGTTAGTATCATTTTAATTCTGTTTGAATAAGCCTCTATACTTCTATAGTGTTTATCATGACACTGTTTAAGGCTAACAGGGCTCATTTGGCCACCTCTATTTAATTAGTGAAGAAGTATTGGAAAACAGGCTGTTACCTGTTCTATTTATCTTGTTAGCTGCTATTTTCCATTTGAATTAGTCATTGGCTGTATTTTTGAGTGTCATAACTATAAATGCTCACTTCATAGATAGGGTCTCTTTACATACTCCTAGTTGTCCCAGAACTCACTATGTAGACCAGGCTGGCCTTGAACTCATAGAGACCCACCTGCCTCTGCTTTCACCACGCCCACCAGAAGGATATTTAAAAGATACATTAGAGATGTCTTACAAAAGCCATCTAAAAATTGAAGTTTTCTGTTCTCAAATATTCTGCCAATTTTTTTTTATAAATTCTTGTTCTAAACTACAGGATTAAGAATCATGAAGGAACAGGTGTGATGGTGCATGTCTTTAATCCCAGATTCAGGAGACAGGCAGATGGATCTCATTGAGTTCAAAGCATGGTCTGTGTTTAGCAAGTTCCAGGCCAGGTGGGCTATATACTTATTGACTGAGTAGACTGTTTAAAAAGAAAAGGGTTTAGGGAACCTTTTAAAGGCTTCTGCTGCTTCAGAGGGCTCTCTACTCTGGAGGCATAACAAGCAGTGTAAAGCAAGAGGAATCCAGGGAATAGACTCAGTAAAGAACACAAAAGGAGGGAGAGCGAGGACCAGTGCTGACGGTAGAGGTGCTGCTGTGTGCTTACGTAAGTACTAACATTAGGCATGCACTCTATGGTAATTTCTAGATATCTCTTCTTTATGCAGTCATTTGTAGTTATAAGACCAAGCTCAGCTTCTGTGTGCTTTGCTAAGTTAAGGATATTTTTTATTTTGGTGACAAGAGATATAAAAGGGATCTCTCCCTTTCACGAAATACTCCATTGGCCCTGAATCAAGGCCGCAGTTTACTGAAGCTGTTGGTTTCAAGCAGGAGCCTAAAGAAATGTCTTTCTATGGTCTGTTGGCCATTGCAGAAATTTGTAAGTCTAATGGTCAATTCATTAGAAAGAAACATCTGGAAAAAAAAAAAAAAAAGAAGAAATACTCCAGTTACATTCATGCACAAGTCTGTGGTCATGGGGCACTAATGGCATAATCAGAGATCTCAGAAGTGCCAACTAGACATAAAAAAGTACCCTGAGTGACCGCCTTTCAGGAGATTCTGAGTTTCACTGCTGTCTACTTACCAGCTATGTGCCTGTCACATTACAGAAATCTGTCATCTCCTGGCTGTTAAACCATGATCCAGCTAAACGGCCCACAGCCATGGAACTCCTCAAGAGTGAGCTGCTGCCCCCGCCGCAGATGGAGGAGTCGGAGCTGCATGAAGTGCTGCACCACACGCTGGCCAACATAGACGGGAAGGCCTACCGCACCATGATGAGTCAGATCTTCTGCCAGCACATCTCCCCTGCCATTGACTACACCTACGACAGTGACATCCTCAAGGTGGCTGAGTCACACATAGCGCGCGCTTCTCTTTACTCTTTGGTAGTTTTTATGTCTATGATACCTTTGGTAGTTTTTATGTCTATGATACATTCTCATCAAACTCATCCCTCTGCCCTTTCTCATCTTCCTCCCACTCACTCCTAATACCCTTTCTCCTACTAAATGCTTATCTAACCTTCATGTCTTATATTTTTATAGTAGCATTTATATAAGGGGGTGGGGCATACACGTGTCATGGTACACATATTGTGGTCAAAGGACAACTTATAGAAATTAGTTTTCCTCCCACCATGTGTGTCTCAGGGATTGAACCCAAACTGCCAGGCTAGGCAGCAAGTGCCTTTACTTACAAAGCCATCCCATTCGTATCTCTTTGTTTTCTTTGGGTTTTACTTTGTGATATACCGAGTTTAACCAGCTATTCCTGCGCTGTAAGTTCTTGGCTTAAATTCCCATAAGCCCCAAAAGCATGCAAAAAGCATGACTGCATAGTTCAGGGAAGAGCCATGCTAGTAATCACTTATTGATTTTGACCCTTCTGATTCCGTGCCCTCCCAAGAGACTGAGAGGCAGAGCTCATCTCAGATGTCCAACCTGGGACACCCAAGCGGTCAGCTCCGTATGAGGAAACAGAGTGGCTCCCAGCACCAGCTGAGGCCTAGGAAGCCCAGGTGCAGGTGCCCTGGCTCCCCAGGTGCAGGTGCCCTGGCTGCTCAGGTGCAGGTGCCCTGGCTCCTCAGGTGCAGGTGCCCTGGCTCCTCAGGTGCAGGTGTCCTGGCTGCTCAGGAGCAGGTGCCCTAGCTCCTCAGGTGCAGGTGCCCTGGCTGCTCAGGTGCAGGTGCCCTGGCTCCTCAGGTGCAGGTGCCCTGGCTCCTCAGGTGCAGGTGTCCTGGCTGCTTAGGAGCAGGTGCCCTAGCTCCTCAGGTGCAGGTGCCCTGGCTGCTCGGGTGCAGGTGCCCTGGCTCCCCGGGTGCAGGTTCCCTGGCTCACCAGGTGCAGGTGCCCTGGCTGCTCAGGTGCAGGGTGCCCTGGCTCCTCAGGTGCAGGTGCCCTGGCTCCTCAGGTGCAGGTGTCCTGGCTGCTCAGGTGCAGGNCTCGGGTGCAGGTGCCCTGGCTGCTCGGGTGCAGGTGTCCTGGCTCCTCGGGTGCAGGTGCCCTGGCTCCTCGGGTGCAGGGTGCCCTGGCTGCTCAGGTGCAGGTGCCCTGGCTCCTCAGGTGCAGGATGCCCTGGCTGCTCAGGTGCAGGTACCCTGGCTCCTCAGGTGCAGGTGCCCTGGCTGCTCAGGTGCAGGTGCCCTGGCTGCTCAGGTGCAGGTGCCCTGGCTCCTCAGCAGCTCTGTTGCCTCAGCTGGGAAGCATCTCAAGTCTCTAAAAACTTCCATATGGTTTCTGAAGAGTAGTCAAGATGCCAATCTTGGGAACCTTTATTGTTTCATTTCTAAAAGTAAAAACAAAAACAAAACCACCGAAGCACCTGAAATAATTTAGAGAAAATTTTTTCTTTACTTTTATTGGATATTTTATTCACATTTCAAATGTTATTCCCTTTCTCCATTTCACCTCTGGAAACCCCCTATCCCATCTCCTCTCCCCCTGCTTCTATGAAGGTGCTCCCTCACCCACCCACCTACCCACTCCTGCCTCCCTGCCCTGGCATTCCCTTACACTGGGGCATTGAGCCTTCACAGGACCTGGCCTCCCTCCTTCCCACTGATGGCCTGGCAATATATGTGGCTGGAGCCATGGGTCACTCCATGTGTACTCCTTGGTTGGTGGTTAAAGAGTTGAGTGAGTAAGTACCAAGGCTGGCCATCCTTGCCATCTATTTCTATATAGTTAGGCTGTGGTATAATCTTAGCGTGTATATGATCATGTACACCTGTGGCCCTGCAAAGACTGAGGAGGATTGTGACCAGGCTAGTCTGGGCAACACAGTGAGACTCTGTCTCAGAAATGAGAGCAGAGTTTGACTGTCTAATAATAATCAGATCTGTTTATAAGACTACAAGTAACTTTATTTTGTCTTTTTGCTTATTTTTTATTTCTAAAAGTACTATAATAAAATGGAATGAAAAGGAAATACCTTAAGCAAATATACATGTCTCTCTAAATATGTTCAAAGAGACAGTTGCACAAGACCTCTGCTGAGATGCTGAGACTGAGCAGTGCAGCACCCAACACAACTGCAGACGAACATTTTAGAGGAACTCTTGAGTTAGACTTTGCTGATGGCATTTAATTGGTCTCATTTTAGGGCAACTTCTTGATTCGTACAGCCAAGATCCAGCAGCTTGTATGTGAAACCATCGTCCGCGTCTTTAAGAAGCATGGTATGTCCTTCTTTGTAAACCTCTCCTCGGGCAGTTTTCTAAAAATCATTAGAAAATAAAGTGCCTGCACACAAGCATAGCAACCTGAGTTCAGTCCTCAGTACCCACTAAAACCCCAGACTTGCCAGCACACATCTTTAAGCCCAGAACTGGGGCAGAGGCCAGAGACAGGAAGATCCCCAGCACACATCTGTAAGCCCAGAACTGGGGCAGAGGCCAGAGACAGGAAGATCCCCAAGCTCAGCGGCCGACAGCCAACTCAGGACCTCAGGCTCAGTGAGAGCAGCTGAGACACCTGACATCAACCCGTGGCATAAGTACATGCATACATGAACAAGCCCATGCACATGTGCACATACCAACACAAACATATACCATGTAGGTATACACAAACAGAAGAGAGAGAGAGGAGAGAAGAGAAGAGAAGAGAAGAGAAGAGAAGAGAAGAGAGAGAGAGAGAAAGAAAGAAAGAAAGAAAGAAAGAAAGAAAGAAAAGTAAGAGAGAAAGAAAGGCCAGGTATAGCTGTACAAGCCTGTAATTTCAGTACTCAGGAGGCTGAGGCAAGTGGATTGAAGCCAGCTGAAGCAATACAGTGACACCAGTCTCAAAGAAAAAAATTACTATTGATGGATTTTTGATATGACTATATATTAAAATCCATTTATATAAGCAGTTGGCCCAACTTGTTGAGGAGAAACTGATTGATTATCCCAACCTTGCTACTAAATACAGTTGACTCATGGAGTCCAAAGTCTGACCAAATCGACAGACTTAGTCCAGATCAGCTCTCCATGTATCCATCTGGAGCATTATTAGCCAATATTGGGAGCCAGTGTTGGCTCTCAGTGTCCCAGGGGCAGCTCACTCAACTGTGTGCTTGTGTGAATTTTGGGTTAAGAATCTGAGGCTCTCTCTCTGTTTTTTGGTATAGGCGCTGTCCAGCTGTGCACCCCACTGCTGCTTCCCCGAAACAGGCAAATATATGAGCACAATGAAGCGGCTCTGTTCATGGATCACAGCGGCATGCTGGTCATGCTTCCTTTCGACCTGCGGGTGAGTTGGGATGCTGCTCTGTTAAAGAGTCACCCTCCCAGACACCACCACTACAGGCTTATACTGGGGAGCCACATTTAGGAAATAACTAATCAGAGTAAAAGCAGTGTTAGCGTTCAGTAAGTGTCTGATCCTGTATTGCAGGTGCTAAGGTCCACAGAGCACCCTTACAGCAAGTTAACCTCAACTCAGACAGAGGAATGTAGTTTACTCTCCAGCTAGCTCTTCAGTAAAATCCCAAATGTCACACTATCTAGAGAAAGTAACACTTGCAACACCTAATGGGTGTGCCCAGTTTTGTCCATGTTCTCTTTCCTGTGATCCCCAAAGCTCTCTTAGCCGGCAACAACTTTAGTCTTTAACAGCCTTAACTGCTAGCAAACCCCATCCATTTTCCTCTAGACCTGAGGAAAACATGCAGTGAATATGAGTCAGGGTTCTGTCCCTAATGTACAGAAGGCACTTGCAACTAAACTCGAGGAGAGTGTGTGTACTTAGCATGTGCAGTGCCCTGGGTGCAATCCTCAACACCAAAACATCTTTAAAAGTACAAATGGAGGCATAAAGCAAGCATACGGCCAGGCGGTATACAGACAGGAAATGAGTAACACTGTTAAACCTCCAGAGGCTTGAGGATATGGCAAGATATATGTGCTGTGCATACATACTTAACTTTACTAGGAAGGTACAAAAATGTTTATATTATTCAGAGATGACCAGGACCGTTGAGAATATTAATGGATAATTTTTTAGAAAAGTAATGAAATGAGTGAAAATTTACAAATTTATTTATTTATTTATTTATTTTGGTTTTTCGAGACAGGGTTTCTCTGTGTAGCCCTGGCTGTCCTGGAACTCACTTTGCAGACCAAGCTGGCCTCAAACTCAGAAATCCGCCTGCCTCTGCCTCCTGAGTGCTAGGATTAAAGGCATGTGCCACCACACCTGGCTTACAATTTTTTTTAAATGACTATGTGTGTATCTATGTAAGTGTATGCTACGTGTGTGCACATGCCTACTGAGGCAGAAGAGGGCATTAGATTCCTGGAGCTGGAGCTGTCAGCATTGTGGATCATCCCTCATGAGTGCTAAGAACAGAACTCAGGCCCTCGGAAAAGCAAGAAGCCTCTTAACCACTAAGCCTTGAAATTTTTCAAAATTTGATTCTCATTCCATAGTCTCTGGAATGACAATTCCACCTTTAGGGTTTTTGGGTTTTTTTTTTAAGTAATACAGTATATAAATCTTAAAAGGATGTTTATGTAATTTTATCAAAAAAGGAAACCCATCATGTTTGTCTATAGAATGATTAACTATATGTCATCGACATTATGGAATATTAAGAAGCTATTAAAAATGTAGCTGGGCATGGTGGCCTATACCTGTAATCCCAACAGTTGGAAGTTCAATCAGGAGAATCACAAGTTTGAGACTAGTCCAGATTATGTACTGAGACCCATTTTAGACAATAGGGGAGCTGGAGAGATGACTCAGTAGTCAAGAGCACTTAATGCTCTTGCTGACCTTGCTCAGCTCCTAGGATCCACACAGAGCGCTTCACAACCGCCTATAACTCCAGTTCTGGAGTACCTGACACCCTTTTCTGACTTCTGTGGACCTACACTCAGAGACACACACATACATGTAAAGTAAATGGTCATATGAAATTTGCAAATGAGCATGATAAAATATGACCATGTTTTCAACAAAAAAGGAAGAAGAATTTTTCACAGCCCTCAGAAGTGCAGTGACCAGAGTCTACAGTAGAGCCTACTGCAACTGTAGCACAGATGAGCATCCCAAGTGTGCATGCTCTCGGGTACGGTCACGTGCTGCTTAATGGCTAGGGTATATTTTTTAAAGAAATGCATCAGCAGGCTATTTGATCAATGTGCTGACATCATAGAGTGTGCTGGCTGGAAGATCGCTAGGCAGCAGGCTTATGGACCTGCAGTTGGTTCTGACCTCACTATTAAGTGGGTGCCTGACCTTAAAGTGATGTGTAGGTTCTAGCCCAGCAAAGCTGCTTTAAAATCTAAAAGAATGTAGTACTTGACACCTCATGATACGGGTCTTTAAAAATTTCTTCTTTCAGGTCCCTTTTGCAAGATATGTGGCAAGAAATAACATACTGAATTTAAAACGGTAAGGTGCATTTTGCACCCTGCTTTTGGTAGATGTGGGAATCAAATCAGACAAAGGTTGGTGGGAGGTTTTGTTTTTTCTTCTGAAACTTTCATACAGGAAAGAATTCTGGGGTTGAAGTATTGAGCAGCATGTGTCAGGGAGCCCAGCCCCAGGGCCCCTTTGTCCTCAGATGACTAGGATGTCATAAGACATCTTTAGAAGA
Organism: Mus minutoides; assembly: GCA_902729485.2. Lineage (NCBI taxonomy): Eukaryota > Metazoa > Chordata > Mammalia > Rodentia > Muridae > Mus > Mus minutoides. The sequence continues at coordinate 396,235 of LR749680.1, read as the reverse complement.
AATGAAGCAATCATGTCTCCTGACTGGCCTGCTGTCTATTCTGTGCTTCCTACATGGCCCCAGGCAACATAACTAATGATGTTTTCAAATGGTTACTTGGGGAGGGAGGATCTGGTTGTTCTTGATCTCAAATGGCTGCTTTTAAGGTTTAATTAGAGGGATAAATGGCCAGTGGTCTCTGAACTCCTTACGCAGGTAACTAAATGAGAGTTCCTTGTAAAGAATGGGGTGATCCAGCAAGAACAGCCAGTGTTGAGACCCTGGTGCCTGGCAGCAAGGGCAGGTTCTCTGTCCTTTCAGATACCGCAGGGGTCAGACTCTGAGATCGTCATCAGTTATAACCAAAATGCTGTCAGTGGGACACACCATGTCACATATCTCTCTCTCTGCTCTCTGAGGCCACAATTACCAGTCAGTCCTAAAGCATGGACAGTTCTGTGTAGAAAGCCATCACCTAATGTCACTTGGTGTAATTTCTTTTTCTCTATCAGACATATGTAAAAAAAAAAAAAAAGGCTGGAACCTGGGGTATAGATTATGAGGCAAAATTGGTCAGGTTCAAACCTGACTTTGAATTGTTGAGCACAACACAGATTTTTTTTTTTAATCTTCATTTCTTTGCCCAGCAATTCCACATATGTATTTGTTTCCAATAAGCAGCGATCTAAGAAAGCTGGTTTCTTCCTCCAGATACTGCATAGAGCGGGTGTTCAGACCTCGGAAGTTAGACCGATTTCATCCCAAAGAACTCCTAGAATGTGCATTTGATATCGTCACTTCTACCACCAACAGCTCTCTGCCCACTGCTGAAACCATCTACACCATCTATGAAATAATCCAGGAGTTTCCTGCGCTTCAGGTTCCTTCCTGCTCCGCCATGTGTTGCCTTGTCCTGCTAGCGTAGGTGGAGGGAGCCATACCCGCTGCTGGCCTCTTGCTGAGTGCTGGAGCAGATCATGGCTTTTCTGAAGCAACTGCAGAGAGTTTGAGGGTGACGCTGTGAGCTTCATCTTGGGCTGACAGAATTGGCTTGTTGGGGTGGGCCGAGTTGTTTCTCTACCCATCCTTACAACATTCAGGAATGAGGCTGCTTCCTCCCATGCTCTAGGCGCACTCCTGCCCTGGTGAGAACCTCCATGCTTCCCTCATCTCACTGTCAACTCCCCAGTGTCCCTTCCCACCAGCTCTTCCTCTCCATCTCTGATGGGGACTGCTTGCTGCTCTCCTCACAGGCCTGCCATCCCCACTGCTGGTCATGGATGTTCACATGTCTATAAATTCTTCTCTCATCCAGCCATGGGTCAAACCTTCTCCTGGGAAGCCTCTCAGGGTTGGCTGGCTGGTCACACTTTAGTTTTGACCCTCACAGCTCTTGGCATGAGACATATATGTGATCACTTAATTTTTTTTTTCACCAAGCAAAGTGTGCTCATTCAAGGTAGAGCCCCTGGGCCACTTCTCCCTGTAGCCAGCTGTCCCAGCACCTGTGAGCACTCATTAACTCACTGCTGTAGCCAAAAGGAATGATGGCTGTTAAAGGCCTTCTGCTTGCCGGTCGGTTACCACTGATCTGATTCCTTGTTTCTCCACCTGTGTGAGCTCTTTAACTTAGTCAAAGACCAACCTGTATATTTTTATGCATATTCTTCAACTGTAACATTGAAGATAATGGATATGAAAGATAAGCCAGACTGTAGTGACAACTGACTTTAATCCCAGTACTCAGAAAGCAGAGGCAGGTGGATCTCGGTGAATTCGAGGCCATCTTGGTCTACAAAGCAAGCTCCAGGACAGCCAAGGTTACACAGAGAAACCCTGTCTCAGTAGATAGATGGATAGATGGATAGGAAAGAAAGAAAAATAAACTGGGAGAGGGGATGCTATACTTTAGCTCTTCTGTGGTGGTAGGAAAATAAATTAATTACCAGATTTCATTTGGCCAAATACTTGTATTGCTTTTATAGTGAAAATAATAGTATTTTTCTCTCTATTCTAGGAAAGAAATTACAGAATTTACTTGAACCATACAATGCTTCTGAAGGCAATACTCCTACACTGTGGGATCCCAGAGGATAAGCTCAGCCAAGTCTACGTTATTCTGTATGATGCTGTGGTGAGCACTTAATTACTTTGACTCGATATTGAAGGGTAATAATAGTAGCCCATGAATATTCTGACTCAAGCAACCATAAAACTACATGGAGAACTTCATCTCCCTCCATCTTTGCTCTAATGTGACAGAAGCAATTGTGTTTAAGATTTATCTTTATTGTTTCTAATTATGTGACCGTGAGGGAGGTAACTGGGTGGACAGTCTGTGGTTAATGGAGAATGAATTGGGACATTCATTATTGTTATTTTTTTAATACACAGAAGCCTTGCCTAGTTTTCATTCATCTGGCAGATTGGCTTCGAGGGTTCCGACTTTATTGGCTGTCTTCTAGGGATTTGTTTCTTCCTCACAAAGTGCTGCTGCTGCTGGACCGTACTGGGTTCAACAGAATGCAGATGGGCACGGGCAGGATGCAGGGGCCCGGAGGGAAGGCTGAAGGTCACTCGTGTTGCTTTTGTTTCCAGGAGGTCTTGTGGGTTTTGAGACAGGGTCTCACTATGTTTACCAGGCTGGCCTTGAACTCACAGAGGCCTGCCTTGGCCTCCCAAGAACTAGGCATCACTCATGTTCCCTTTCTCTTCTCCATCAGACAGAGAAGCTGACTAGGAGAGAAGTGGAAGCTAAATTCTGTAACCTGTCCTTATCTTCTAATAGTGTAAGTACCTTCTGATGGCGTGCTTGCCACTGTCTCTACCATTTTACGGTGTCAGAAAGTGTCACCATGTTTCTGTAGCCATGTGGTAGCAAGCAACACACATCTGCTGCTCACAGACACAGCTTCCCCTTGAGTGTTGGTGCCATGGCAACCGCTGGGATTGGAAGAGAGAGACTGATGCTGTGATCAGAGAGTGTCCTTCTGTGTGTCCTCCACATGCAGAGTCCCACTTTTCCTTGATTACTGGGTTCTTTCTTTCACACCCCTTGTAAAGCTTGTGCTTGATACAGCCTCCTGCTGAGCAGCCTCTGCACTACGGTGCCTTCCAAAACAAGTCATGTGGAACTGGGGTGCAGATTTCTGCAAATCCTTCTAAACAGCCTAAGCTTACCCAAGGGCTTCTACTCTTCAGAACAGAATTGTGGCTCTTACCTTCCTGGAAAATTTCCTACCTCTAAATCTTCTTGGTAAACAGGCCAACTGTGTTCTCTCTACTGATGTCATTTAATCCAAATCTTTGGCACAATGGCCCACATGTAACAGAATGGCTAAACAGCAGAAGAAAACAGAATTTTGTGTATTTTCTCCATATTTGTATAAGGAAGAGTTGGTTTTAATTTTCTTTTTTTTTTTCTTCTTCTTTTTTTTTTTTTTTTTTTTTTTGTATGAGACAGGGTTTCTCTGTACAGCCCTGGCTGTCCTGGAACTCACTCTATAGACCAGGGGCTAGCCTCGAACTCAGAAATCCACCTGCCTCTGCCTCCCAAGTGCACCACCACTGCCCAGCTTGGTTTTAATTTTCTTTTGCGGTGTTAAAAATTCAACCTAGAGTCTCGCATACTAAGCAATTACATTCTTCACTAAACCCAGCCCCAAGAAAAAAATGTTTTTATGTTTCAAACTTTTCCAGAAGCAACTGGGCATGGTGATTCATGCCTTTAATCCCAGTACTTAAAAGACAGAGTCCTTAGTTGAGGCCAGCCTGGTTGACAGAGCAAGTTCCAGGACAACCAGTGCTACACAGAAAAACTGTCTCCAAAAATCAAAAAAATAAAAAATAAGTTTAAAAAATTTAAGTAGCTGTGCAGTGGTGGCACATGCCTTTAATCACAGCTCTCAGGAGGCAGAAGCAGGTGGATCTCTGAGTTCAAGGCTAGCCTGGCCTACAGAGTGAGTCCCAGGACAGCCAGGGCTACAGAGAAATCCTATCTTGAAAAAATAAATAAATAAATAAATAATAACTTTCTCAGAAGCTTTACAGCCCTTGATCTCAAACTTCATTCCATGATCTTTGGTGGTAACAAAATTCACAGGTTCAATAAACTAAAATATGATTGTGGACAGAGCAAGTAGAGTCGCTTATTCCCTAGACAGTTACTGTATGGCTGGCACGATGCCTGGACATAGAAGAATAAGAGAGGATCTTCACATGTATCTGCCCTCAACTCTTTGAAACAACTTTCACAGGGCTCGAATAGACCATGGTTGAAAGAAACACCCACATTCATTTAGGGAAGATGTTCTGCTTGTAGTTCTGTTTTGAGATGACCACCATGACCAAAAGCAACTTTGAGAGGAAAGGGTTGACTTGGCTTACACTTCCATGAAGTCAGGGCAGGAACTTGAAGCAAGAACTGAAGCAGAGACCATGGCAGAAGCCTGCTTACTAGCCTGCTCCCCATGACCTGCTTAGCCTGAGAGAGGCAATTCCTTGACTGAGGATCCCTTGCCCTGGTAACTCTAGTTTGTGCCAAGAATCTGGTTGAAACTGTCCAGATCAGTGACTCTATACCCAGAAGTTTCTTTGAATTAATGCCATATTTGAAAATGTCTCACAGATACCGTACACTGCTGCTAAGATATCAGCATCTCTTTGTGATGCTGAACAAGAAGTGTACTTGACTAGTTTTAAAAGAAAAAAAAAATGAGATCTAATAATGACATTTGATACTTCGTTATTTTAAAACGGTGTTCCAAGTATACTAGGGAAGTGGGGGATGAGGGACAGGAAGGTTCGTGTCCATCCCCATCTTAGTTCACAGTGACATCTTGAAACCCTCATTGCTCCTGCCAGGTATTAGCTGGAAAAGCTACTGGGAAAAACAAAATTCTCTTATTTTGAACTAACTAACCTCCTCACCTCCTTTGTACTAGGAATCAAACCCAGAGCTCCAAGTACCTGCCACAGAGCTACACTGCCAGATCTAGGAAGGAAGAATTAAGTCAAAAGTCAAAAACATGATTTTGTATTTAAACCTTTCTATTTCTAACTTAGAAGATAACAAGACAACCACTTTGCAGTACACAGTGGCACACACCTTTAATCCCAGCACTCATTCGACAGAGTCAAGAGTCAAATCTCTGTGAGTGTAAGGCCAGGTCTACATAAGGACTTCCAGGGCTACACCTCGAGAACCTGTCTCAAAAATAAAGAATAAAATTAAAAGGGAGAGAAACTAACTCTTTGGGATTTAAAGTGCAAATGACTTATGGTTGACTGATTACGTTAAGCTGAAACATCACTCAGCTCCTGGATCTTGTGTACCAACCTATAGGTGGGCCAGATGCTGCCTACTTACAGTGTGGCATAGCTGGAATTTTGGTCTGATCTCCAGCTCAGCTCCTGGTAGCTTTCTCTTGGGCACTGTGTCCATAGTTACTCCCTCTTCCTCCTGCTGCGTGCTGGGGACTGGGGTCAGCCAGAGTTTGCCGTCCCCAGCACTGCTCTTCTCAGGAGCAGACACGGCAGACACAGAGTGACTGAGGGAACAGGGGCTCCAGAGGTGGTGCAGGGGGAGGCAGCCTCGGGCTCCTCATGGGGATTACTCGGGCAAGGGGAGAGGAGAGTTTCTGGCTAATTCTGTGAATATCTGAACAAGTCTGGTGTGGCCTGCCCCTCTCATTTGTGCACCTGCAGTAATGAAAATGAGGGTGTGGACAGTGGAGGGGAACACGGTTTATAGTGGGGACAATGCACAGCAGAGGCTCAGCCAGTGTCCGGTCCACTGCCAGTACTCACCACTAAGTAGATGTCTGTCTGTCTCAAACATTCTGTGAGCTGCTTCAGAGCAGAATTTGCGGGAAAGGATACTCTGTAGGACTGTAGCAAAGGCTAGGATTACCTGTGACCACCCAATGCCCACTCTTGGGGCTACACAGCACCCTGCAGGCCCCGCAGTGTGTGGAAGTGATGTGCATGCTGTCCCTGACCTGGAGCAGCAGCTGTGCATGCTGTCCCCATCCCATCCTGGAGCAGCACCTAACTGTGCCTCTTTGCTTTCCAGCTGTGTCGACTCTACAAGTTCATCGAGCAGAAGGGGGATTTGCAAGACCTAACGCCAACCATCAACTCACTAATAAAACAGAAAACAGGCGTTGCTCAGTTGGTGAAGTATAGCTTGAAAGACCTCGAGGATGTTGTCGGGCTGCTGAAGAAACTTGGCGTGAAGTTACAGGTTTGACATCTGTTCTGTGCTGGCAGTATGGGCCTGCCGTGATAACAGCGGCCCCAGGGGATGGGGTTTATTTCCCTAATGTTAGTGTTGCATTTCTCCAAAGCTCAGGATTTCTTTGCAAGAGGCACTGTTTCTGTCACACACACCCACTCTGTGGTGTATGCCTCAGAGAGGGGGTTACTGTCAGAGTTTGGCGGGCTCCAGTAAACAGTTCTTGCCCGATCTTACTGAAGGGTTTTGTTTATGCAGAATAATTGAGACAGAGTTGTAGTCCACATTCCACAGCTGAGGCTGCTGCCCCACGCGTGTGGCCGTTTCCTCCACAGGTCTCCATCAACCTGGGCTTGGTCTACAAGGTACAGCAGCACACTGGCATCGTCTTCCAGTTCCTGGCGTTCAGCAAACGCAGGCAGAGGGTTGTACCTGAGATCCTTGCCGCTGGTGGCAGATACGACCTGCTGGTAAGGGCAAGCCCTGTGTGTGTTGACTTGCTTTGGCTTACTGCTAGTTCCTCTAATTCCTCAACTCATCCCCACCCCCACCCCCACCCCCGCTATGATGCAGAAAGTTAACCCAGTAAATCCTATGGAATCCCTGAAGCATTCATCTAGGAATATAAAAGTATCTTCTTGCCTCTGCTCCCAAGTGCTGAGATTACAGGCATGTACCACGCCAGGCTTGTGAGGGCTTGCTTTTTTTTTTTTTTTTTTTTTTTGCTGTTGCTTTCCCTAGATTATATTTCTTTCCTGTTTCATAACCTGGCCTCCGGTTTATCCACAGATTCCCAAGTTCAGAGGCCCACAGACTGTGGGGCCAGTCCCCACTGCTGTCGGTGTCAGCATAGCCATAGACAAGATATTCGCTGCTGTCCTCAACATGGAAGAGCCTGTAAGTCCTGATGCTTGCCAGCACGCTCTGGGGCATCCCCCCTCCTCAGTGTTACTTACCTTTGGAGCACAGCCTGCCCAGTTATATACTCATTCCCACATGCCAAGTGAGGACCAGCTCAGCAGCAGCCACTAGCTGGCACAGTTCCCTCTGTGACACTCCCACCCTCCTGAAGACAATGACAGAACCACAGGTTGAGAGCTCAGTCCCCAAGTCGGCCCCCTCCACTTCCAATGCCAGGTGGAAGCCCTCTTTCTTACAGCAGGTCACAGAACTCAGAGAAACCCTGTGTCGACCTGGCTTAATATAACTGACATTAAAGTGAAGAGGTGAGGACATGCAGAGCTTGGCACTTCAGGAATGAACAGAGCCCTGCGTGGTGCACCGCCCGCAGGAGCCTCCTTCCACAGCACTCTGAACCTTGTCCTTTGCTGTTTGGTGGGTGCTTCATTACAGAGCGGGATTGCGGTGTCACCAGTGATGTACTTAGCCCCTTCCCCTCCCAGACTGGGGCTGTGTCTGAAAGCTCCAACCCTTTATCCTGCCTTACTTAGTCTGCCCAACCCCGTCTCAGTTATCTCATTAACATAGAAAGACCATCACTTTGAAGATTCTAGGATTTTAATAATCGGGAACAAAGGGCACATAGCTGCTTTGAAGACTTCAAAGCTGCAGCCCGAGTGTTTTAAAATGACCTTTCCTGTGATCAAGCCGAAGAGTTGTCTCTTCCTTGCTTCTCAGCCCGTGCCCTCTGCTCTCTGGCTGCTGCTGATTCAGGCATCTCCCCTACTTAACTCTCCACATCCATAGTACACTATATAAAGATAAAATATTCTGCTTGTTAACACACTTTTGTCAATTCTCTTGCTCAAAAACCCAGCTAGCCTGCAAAGCTTTAAAAAAAAAAAATGGCTTTTCCCATTTCAGGCAAGATCTGTTTTCCCTGGGTGAAGGGGTAGGAGTGGAAATGTATATTCCTGAAATTATGTCAGCTAAAATTATGTCTGTAAAGATGTTTTTTTAAATCATCTTGTTTTTTGTTTTTTCTTTTTCTTTTTCTTTTTTTGTTTTTTTCAAGACAGGGTTTCTCTGTGTAGCCCTGGCTGTCCTGGAACTCACTCAGTAGACCAGGCTGGCCTCAAACTCAGAAATCTGCCTGCCTCTGCCTCCCAAGTGCTGGGATAAAAGGCATATGCGACCACGTCCAGCTTATCTTGTTTTCTGTTGTTTCATGATATCATTTTAAACCAAAGCCATCTGCACTGTGTGACTGTTCCCAATTTCAGGGGCACTCATCAGCCCTGGGATGCTGCTCTCTCACTCCACAGCTGCAGTGTTCCCCACCCCAACCCCCACCCCCACCCCGTGTAACTATGTTTCCTATCAGGTTACAGTGAGCTCCTGTGACCTCCTGGTTGTCAGTGTTGGCCAGATGTCCATGTCCAGGGCCATCAACCTAACCCAGAAACTGTGGACAGCGGGCATCACTGCAGAAATCATGTATGACTGGTCCCAGGTAAGGGACAGAAAGCTGTGAATGACGTGCAGATGGTTATGGGATCAGGATAGATCAGTCTTTCACAGGCATGGCTACCTGAGGCCACCTGAAGCCATAGGGCCCAACTATAACCCTAACCTTATTTAAAACGCTGAGATTTCTGTTGGTTTTGCTTACTTTTTGTAACTCAATGGTAAGTCTCTCAAGGTGAGCTTTGTAGATGATAATGGTGTACTGTGTAGGGGGGTCTTGATTGGGTTTATTTTCTCTGGCAGGAAAAATCTCAAGCACAGCAGGGAAAATGTCAGACACAGCAAGGTACAGAAAGGGACAAGAGAGACCCTTACCAGAGTGGAGGCAGGCCTCTGGAGCCTCAGGTCTGCTCTCCTTGAGGATGGGAGTTTTAATGGTCTTTGAGCACTCTTTGCTCCCTAATTTAGCGTTGGTCAGTTTAATCAAAGACAGGGAAGCTGATCAGTCCAAAACATTGGGTATTTGTACGGTCTGGCCTTGAACTTGTTAGACCAGTTTACTGGCAGCAGTGCCCTACTGGTAGAAGAAGCCTGCCAGGCCTTTAAGCCTTTGTCTCAGGTCAGGAGTGTGAGAAAGAAGCTGCAAGTCTGCCATCTTTCCTATCCGCTTACCTTCTGCCATATCTGTATGCCTCTCAGGGGTCTATGTAACTCCACTCCCTGTAGCAATGTCAGGAGGTTGGACAGAGGGGCTAGAGAGATGCCTCAGTGCTTAAGTGCCCTTCCTGCTCTTCCAGGGGACCCAAGTTTTGTTCCCAGCCCCCGTGTCAGGTGGCTTACATCAGCAAGTAACTCCAGCTCCAGGGATCCAAACCCTTCTAGCCCCTACAGGTACACACACATATGTAGGTATGCACAGAAAGAGACATATACACATACATATAAAAATGTAAAAACTTTTTTTTTTAAATTGGATATGCCTGCCAGTTTACACCAGAGTCTGCCAAATGGGGTTTATCTCTTGTGGAGTTACCTCTTGTGTTAGCATCTGATGGCTACTACAACAGATGGCCACAAGGCCAGCGTGTTAACAGTTCTCTTCTAAGATCCTGGGAGTCAGAAGTCTGGGTTAAGATGACTGGCAGGGCTTGTCCCTCCAGAGGCCCAAGGCATGGGCCTGTTCCTAGAGACCTCCTGCACTGGCTGGGCCCTTCCTCCTTTTAACTCAGCAGTGTGGAATCTTCTTCCCAGAGGAGACTTCCTCTTCTTTGTCCTCAGTGAGACTCCTGTCCTTACCTTCTCTCTACCTCTGGCTACCTCAGCCCCTGGGATGGCCCAGGGCCACCATTGACAGGTTCCAGGGACTAAAATGAAGTCATGCGGTGGCCAGCTTACCACACTGAGGGCACTCTGAGCTTGTGCGTCTGTGGATCTGTAAGTCATCAGTGCTCCTCCAGTGTGCAGACCTGCTATCTGCTCTATCTGTGGAGGTGAGGAAGGTGGCGCCCTGAACACCTGCCTGCCCTTCACAAGTGGAGTTGGGAGCTTTAGATACCCAATGTCTGCATTATCATAGATACCCAATGTCTGCATTATCAGGTATGGGGGATGCTTGTACATTAGCTACACTAATGGCACCCCAGGGATCTTCAATGACTGCAACCCACAGGCCACCTCTTCCACCATGAGCTTTCTGCAGATCTGTGTGTTCATATAAAAACTGTTGTCAAGTTTTTAATCATGTAACTGAAAAGGCATCAATTTGCTTGCTTCATATGTTGTTAGAGAAGCGTTCAGGTGTTCGGTTTCTGTTTTGTGAGACAGGATCTGACTGTGTAGCCCATCCTCCTGCCTCAGCCTCCTCCTGGGTGCTGGGATTATAGGCAAGAACCAAAGACCCAGCTTAATTCTGCTTTCTACCAGTTGCTGGGGTTTCCTTTGCTTTCCTAAAATGGGGTGTGTGTGTGTGTGTGTGTGTGTGTGTGTGTGTGTGTGTGTGTGTGTTACAGAACTTGGCACATTTTGTTAAGGCTTGAAGCCATTGAAAACCTCTTCCTGTCACGACTGCATTACTTGTTTGCCATCCTTCAAAACAATCATGAAAGTAGAAAAAGCACAAGAGAATTTCTTCCTGGAATTCTGTGCTCCTCTCAATAGCATTCATATCCCCTGAAGTCAGCGTATTTAGTAATTCACCTTGGGAATACAATTATCAGCAATTTTTTCATTGTCCTTAATGACTTGATGGGGCTCCAGGCACACTGTGTCCATTTGTCTCACTGTTTGTTTCAGTCCCAGGAAGAGTTACAAGAGTACTGCAGACATCATGAAATCACCTATGTGGCTCTGGTCTCTGATAAAGAAGGAAGCCATGTCAAGGTAAAGAGGGAAGGGGAGCGCTGGAGGTGGGGCTCCGTGGTTGAGCACTTTACCATGGGTGAGACCCTTGATTCAGTCCCTGTTAAACACACACACACACACACACACACACACACACACACACACACACAACTTGCACATTCAAGACCATTGGGAGATCAACTAGCATTTTCCACAAACTGTTGCCCGTGGAGCCTCTAGTGTGTTTCAGCATGCTTATTCGTGTTCTCTCGTTCTCTCTCTCTCTCTCTCTCTCTCTCTCTCTCTCTGGCTCTAAACTCTACCATGACTGACTATCTTCCTAGAGAAAATAGATAAATTTTTTTAATCTACATTTTTTGTGCTATTTCTATGTATAGGTGTTTTGCCTCCATCTGTCTGTAAACCATGTGTGTGCAGTGCCTACAGAGGACAGAAGAGGGGATCTGTCACCCTCTTCTAGAGCTGGAGTTACAGATGGTAGTAAGCTGCCACAGGGAATGAAACCCAGGTCCTGTGAGAGCAGCCAGTGCTCTTAGCCACTGAGCCATTTCCCAGCCCCAAGCTCTTGTCTTAGGAGAGCTGTACCTGCCAACAGCTTGTCTTCTGGAGTCTGCCTGAACAGTTTTACTCTTGTTGTACCTAACTAAAATTGTACATAAACCTACCACCTCATGACCTTTTCAAATATTATTTTGAAAGGAAAAAATTGGCCTTTATCCCTCATTCTCCTTATTTTCTCCTATAATGCTGCCAGGATGAGTTGGACATGTATTCTAAGAGTTTGTATGCAATAAGGATTGCACCTCAAATGTGTGCATATCCTCATCGTAAAATCACATGGCCCAGGCTAGAGAGATGGCTTAGTGGGTAAGAGCATGTACTGCCTTCCAGAGGATCCTTTGAGTCCTCCCAGCACCCGCATCAAGACTCAACTCCCTGTAACACCAGCTCCAGAAGAATGCGACCCCTCCAGCCTCCTCAGGCATCTGCACTCGAATGCTCATATCTATAGACACATACATACACATAAATAAAAAGCAAAACAAGCAAACACGGCCCACACAGGCCTACATACCCAGCTGTTCAACACCTCTTTCAGGATGAGCAGGGGACTGTGTCTTTCCTGTCACAGTTCCCTCTGTGGCTGTCTGAGGGATTCCTTGGTTATTTGTTCCACTGTCTCTAAGCTTTGGAGGGATGTCCCCTCTTTCATTCCTGATATTAGTAATTTGTGTCTTCCCTCTTTCTTCTTTTTAACATAGCATATTTAATTTCAGGGTCATTTTATTATTAACATATAAATTATGGCATTTCCTGTTTTTGTTGGCTTTGTTGACTGGTTGTTTAATGGTTTTATTCATTTTTATCTTACTCACATTGGTGTTTTGTTTTGCATATGTGTCTGTATGAGGCTGTGGGATCCCCTGGAACTGGTTCCAGACAGCTATGAGCTGCCATGTGGGTGCTGAGAAATGAGCCCAGGTCCTCTAGAAGAGTAGTTAATGCTCTTAACCACTGAGCCATCTCTCCAGCCCCTCAGAGTGGCATCTCCATACATACATGCCATTGCACTTGGCTGGATTCTTGTCCCTCCCACCTGGCTCTCCTCACCTCCCTACCCTCTTCTTCTGGTCTCCTTCCTGCCTCCAAATACTCTGCTTTTGCTTGCATGTAACTCGAATTCCATTATCTCGCCCCCCCCCCAAGATCTCTCTTTATTTGTGATCCCTTTTCTAGTTGTGAATATGAGTACACAAACGCATGCACACACATCTGGATTCCACACATAAGAACAGTCATAAAGCATTTGTCTTTCTGTGTCTGGCTCATTTTGCTTAGCATCAAAATCTCTAGTTGCATCCATTTTCTTGCAAATGTCATGATTTCATATTCATTACAGCTGAAAAAAATGCCATTATGTATATGTACCACATTTTCTTTATCCACTCATCTGCTGCTGATGAGATAAATCTCAGCTGGTTCTATATCTTAGCTGTTGTGTTTAGTAATAATCATGGATGTGCAAATATAATTTGAAGGGGGACATAAAGCTTTTGTGCATTGTAGGCTAGAAGATGCTTATCAGTAACCTGCAGAGGACATTCTAAGCCTGGAAGGTGGTGGCAGGTAGTGAGAGGACAGCTTCTAGTGGTAGTGGGGTTTCTAGATCCACAGACAGGCAAGCTATAGATGTGTACTCAAGAGCCTTTCAAGCAGAGGGCATAGCAAAGGTCCTGGAGGGGTTTTAGTGGTAGGCTCTCTCAAATTTAGGACAGGTCCTTGGAAAATATTCTTATTCTATCCTGATGGTGTGACTTTTCCCAGAGAGTTGTACAGAAGCACCCATACACCCGAAAGAGGACAAAAATAGGAAAAAACAAACAAACAAACAAACAAACAAAAACTATTTTATCTAAGTTCTGCTTGGTGAAGCAATGAGTTTATTGAGATTTCTTATGGGAGCATTGGTAACTCAAAAGCAGCTGCATCGAAAGAAAAGCCTGCCCCAGCATTTGTGACTCATGAGCTAACTCATGATAGCTGCATCTCTGGAGGTCCAGTCCCAGTCTACCTTCTATATAATCTGGCAACCAAGATCATGGCCAGCTGGGACAGTTCACATGTGGGTGGCGTGAGAGATGGAAATCTAATGACCCTCTTCCCCATTCTGAGGAAACATGAATAAGTCCAATCCTGTGAGCCCCAAACCTATGAGCATCTTGAGCATAGAACAGCTGCTCTGACATGCCCAAGGATGGAGTGGCACTGTGCCTAGATAGTATATCTTGAATGAAGGCTACTTTAGCAGGCAGGAATGGTCATAGCTAGATCAAAGAGTTTGGGTATCATATTGAGCAACCAGTGAGAAGCCAGTAAAAGTCTGGACAAAGGGTACATCAGAATTTAGTTTGGAAAAAGTTTACCTGCAGGGATATTATTGTGGAGTAGAGAATCTACAAACAATGTGAAAGCATCAGGCTAGCCCAGAGCACAGCTGGGTGCTGGCCATGAGAGTGAGTGTGACAGAGATTTGTCAGGTAGGTAGTGCTGATGTCTGAGAAACCTCGATGACTGACTGGATGCTTCAGAGAGAATAATGTTGTAATATGAAAGCCATTTTTTTTTAAATTCTGTCATCTCTAACTATTCCTCAATGGACCATGTATCTCAGCAACAGTTTCAATTTTTGGAGCTTTGGTTCATCATTGCTGTATCCTTGACCTTGACCTTGTAATAGTGTATGTCAGGATATTGGAGAGCACTCCACAGTTGTGACATCTAAAAACATCTCAGAGCCTGAGTCAAGTTACCACCAAGCCTGATGATGAACTAAAGTCCACTCCCAGGACTCCCAGAATAACATAGTAAAAGGAAAGACTCCACTCCTGCAACTGATACTCTGACCTCAGACACACCATGGCATGCATGCAGCCATACACATCATAAAACTAATAAAGTTTTAAAGTGCTACTTTAAAAAACAAAAGACTGCTAAATGTCTTCCAGAAAGCAGAATCCTCCCCAGTTAAAACCCACTGACTCCAAACTGTTGACCCAGTTGCTTCACTAAAGCACACTGAGCTAACATTTTGGCTCCAGAAATTTCCAAATGATAAGTTATTTCATTCATTCCAAGGTCAAGTCCTTTGAGAAGGAGAGGCAAACAGAAAAACGTGTATTGGAATCAGATCTTGTGGATCACGTTATGCAGAAACTAAGGACCAAAGTCGGTGACGAAAGAAATTTCAGGTAAATTTATAAAGAAAGCAAAGGAATTTAGCTGACAATTTGTGAAGCCAAAAATCGGGCAGCCCCATCTACTTATTTCCTGGTGAAGGCCCTTTGTGTGCGCCATAACATGACAGAAGAAGGAAAGTAAACAAACAGTCATAGTCAGAAGAAACCAATGCATGGAGTGACCTGTGGTTTGTGAGCACAGGATTACTCTCTTGCAGTGTACTGCAGCTGAAGTAGGAGTAGTGGCACATGTCTGTGATCTCACCACTTAGGGGATTGAGATTGGAAGATCACAAGTTCAAGGCCAACCTGGGCTGCCAAGTGAAGCCAAGCCAGCCTGCACTACATAGTCACACCCTAATACCCATCTCAAATTTTTCAAAATCTGTTAGAAATTGACACTTAAACATTTAAAAAATACTTATCCATTTTAAGTCATGTTAACCTAGATAATATATCTTAGTAGAAAAAAAAAACCTTATTTAAAAATAATAAAGGGGCTGGAGAGATGGCTCAGTGGTTAGGAGCACTGACTGCTCTTCCACAGGTCCCAAGTTCAATTCCCAGCAACCACATGGTGGCTCACAACCATCTGGAATGGGATCCAATCCCCTCTTCTGGTATGTCTGAAGACAGTGACAATGAACTCATAATGTAACATAAATAAATAGTACTTTTAAAAATAATAATAGTAATTTCAGTTTCAAAAGTGGTGTTGTGTTCAGAAGTCTCCGAGGTGTTGCACTTTGTTTATAATCTCTGCAGAACTTTAGTGGAAGAATGTCCACCATGGGATGGATAGTATAATTCTACTTCCCTATGGCAAAATATGCAATTTACATAAAGAAAACATCTGGAGGACCGTACAAGATGTTTGACTGTAGTTACTTCTGGGAGATTATAGAAGGACAGTGGAGTTAGAATAAAATCTTACATCTTCACAACTCATATACATGCTCGCATTAAAACAAACAGATGTAGGTATTATAATCCTGACAAATACCTACAATCCCAGCACTTGGAATATCAGTTCAAGGTCAGCCCCTGCTACATAGTAAGTTCAAGTCCAGCCTGGGATCCATGAAACCCTGTCTCAAAAACAACCAGAAGACAGAAAACACTCAAATTTAAGGAGATGTCAGTAATTCTCAACGAGTAGCAGTTTTGTTCCCACAGGGACATCTGACAGTGTTTGGAGACAGGTTGTTGTCACACTGGGGTACTGGTGTAATAGAGGCCTGAGTGCTGCTGGGGCATGACAGAGCACAGGACTGTTAGATGCACCTCCAGCAAAGAACATCTGATACAAGGACCATGACAGCCAGGACTGAGGCATCTCAGCTTAGAGAAAACAAGGCTTGCTTTGCCATCTGTGCCCCCAGTCACCCCCTCCCCCCAACAC
Source organism: Mus minutoides (assembly GCA_902729485.2). Classification (NCBI taxonomy): domain Eukaryota; kingdom Metazoa; phylum Chordata; class Mammalia; order Rodentia; family Muridae; genus Mus; species Mus minutoides. Next base: position 380,154 of record LR749680.1, on the reverse strand, counting down.
ACTTTCCATGACCACTTAGTTTCCATGAATTCACTGGCAGACTTTTTTCAAGGAATGTGCTATTCTTGAGGTCACCAGTCAAATCACAGACAGACGTTTAGAAAATGAAAGGGAAGGGACACTACTATGTCTCTTGAAGGTTATAAATTAATGTGCAGGCTTGAAAGAGCATCTGTGTACAACTTTTGAAACATCTGTGGTGGTCACCAAGGCTGAGTGCAGCTGTGTACAGCTTTTGAAACATCTCCTGTGGTAGTCACCAAGGCTCCCGGCTGAGTGCAGGTGGGGCCTGCTACTGCTGTTTCTTTGTATTATTTAGGAGCAAAAAGAACACCCATTACATTTCATTAAATCAGCTGACTCCACGAAGCCTGGATTTCAGACCCAGTTGGATAAATCAGAATGTTGTCTTAGTCTTTTAACCTGAATCATGTCCTTATTTTTTTACATGCTCATGAGAAAAAGCATCACTAAGAGCATTTTCTGTTTTGTTTTTTCCTCCAATTAATAACTAAGAGGATCGTGGTTTTGTATTCAGTAGGAAAGGTGGCATGCTCTCAGGGCACCCTTATCTGAGTTGCCTTTTGCCTTATTGACATTTGCTAACTGTTTGTTTGCTTGTTTTTAGAGACGCTTCTGATAATCTTGCCGTACAAACTCTGAAGGGGTCGTTTTCTAATGCTTCAGGTATAAGTACTAATTGAAACCCTAGCTTTACGAATGCTGTGTCGTCTTAGGGCTAGGGCTGATGGATGCCTTCTCAGCCAAAAATACCTTTTAAAGGAAAGTGTCAACCAAGCTGTATCACATGAGATGTGTTCCAACACCCTGGAAGCGCTAAGGCAGCTTGGGCTCAGGCCGTCCCTCTAATCCTAGTCTGTCTCAGTGTTGTATTCACACATGTGGCTTAACCTTCGTTTAACTCAGTTCACTATATACATGCAATGTGGATATTTCCCTCATACAACAGACTAGAGAAAAGTAGCTCAAGCCAAATATGGTGGCACATACCTGTAATCCTATCACTCAGGAGACTAAGGCAGAAGGATGCAGTGTGAAGCCAACCTGGTCTATAAATAATATATAACTAGACTCCATCTCAAAGAGACAAAAGAAAAGAAGGCCGACATGAATCACAGCCAGATGTACACTAATAGACAGCTCTTTATGAAGTGTTCTAGAAACTGGTCCCAGGTAAAGACTTTAACATGAAACTCTGTCTCAGGTTTGTTTGAAATCCATGGAACTACAGTAGTCCCCAATGTGATTGTTCTAGCACCAGAAAAGCTGTCAGCCAGCACCAGGAAACGACATGAGATTCAGGTAAAGCACATCCACCTTTTGTTTTGTTTTTTTGTTTTGTTTTTTTTCCTTCCTTGCTTGCTTGCTTTTATTTTAAGTGTATGGGTGTTTTGCCTGAATGTATGTCTGTGCACCATATATCTTAGAGGCCTGAAGAGGGCATTAGATCCCCTGGAAATTGACTTGCAGTTTGACTATGCAGATGCTGGAAACTGAACCTGGGTCCACTAAGCCATTTCTCCAGCTGCTTGTCCTTGGCTTTAAATATAAAGATTCTTTCCTTTCTAACCTGGTGGCTTCTGAAGATCTCATTAACAAAATTTCTCTGGTGCCATAATTCAGCCCAACTGTACTCCAGAGATGTCAGTAAGCAGCAGCTGTCAACAGATGATCCATTTAATCTGCCTACAGAAGAGCATTTTAGACCAGCCACAGGAGTAGTTCTCATGGTTTCAGTGTCTGCTGTATGCCTGTACTAAGGCCATGTGTGCAACCTTAGAACACGTGCAGTATGCAGTTAAAAAACAAGAGAAGTAACAAAGTGTGTTGAATGTGGTAAGAGCGGGCCATAATCCTAATGGGAGATGTTAAGAGCATTTGATTTGTTGCTCTTGTGATTTTTGTTTGGTTTCCCTTTGGTTTTTTTCAAGATAGGGTTTCTCTGTGTAGCCTTGGCTGTCCTAGGCTCTGTAGTCACTCTGTAGACCAGGCTGGTCTTAATAGTTGGGCTGGTCACCACAACCCAACTATTAAGAGCATTTGTGTGGTGGTGTGCACTGTAATCTCAGCTGCTTGGAAAGATCTAAAGTTTGAGGCCAACCCGGGCAACATAACAAGACCCAAAATCAATTTTTCCCTCAGCCTCCAGCTCTCTCCAAGCTATATCAGGAACAAAGCTTTATGTTCTGTTCAGAGTCCTTTCTAAGCTCTGGCTTTGTCATGCTGTTGTTTTCTAGAATGAGAAAAAACACTAACATGCTCTGAACTCCATTTTCTTATTAGGTACAAACCCGACTTCAGACTACCCTTGCCAATTTACATCAGAAAAGCAGTGAAATTGAAATTTTGGCTGTAAGTCACATGCTCTTTAACAATTTGAAGACAGCATCTATCTGCATTGTCCAGTGTGGCCTCAGAATTCAGGGCTATTTTTGCTGTCAGCTGTATGTGGTATCAGACCTGGCTGTTCCTCATGAATTACAGGCAGTCTAAAGCTAGGAAAAGCTGGGGAGAAAAGACGGCCATTTGTGTTTCTCCTTTCTCTTCCTTTTTTCCCTATGGCCACACTCATGCCGAGGCCTTAGTAAGTGCCCTTGGCAGCATCGCACCTCTGAGGTGTCCATGTGATCTGAACTCCAGCCTCTGGTGCTTGTTAGCTCACACAGTCCAGGGAAAGTCTGCCTTAGGAGCTGGGAAGATAACTACGTGCTTAAGTAAGGCACATGCGGACTAAAGTTCAGGTCCCCAGAACCCACAATAAATGCCTATGATTCCAACCTCAGCTGGTGAAGGAAGACACCAGCAAGTTGGCACAAATTAGGTACATCAGTTAGCTCTGGGTTTCACTCAGACTCTGCCTCAAAGAATAAGATGGAAGAGCAGCTAAGAATATTTCCAATATCAACCTCAGGTCTTCACACACATGCACGCACTTGTGCACTGAAAAAAAAAAATGTATAGCAGCCCTATTCCTCTCCATAGCCCAAGCCAGGGTGAGCTGCCTGGACTTCATAAATGATATGCTTTCTGTGTATTAACAGGTGGACCTACCCAAGGAAACAATCTTACAGTTTCTATCATTAGAGGTAAGCAATGGCAACTGTTTGCACTGTGACTTTTACAGTCTTGTCTAAAAAAGAAAACTGGTTAAAAAGTCTTAAATTTCTTTAGTAATTATGTTTGTCTGGCAGCATCAGGAACTGAGCTAGAAACGTTGGTCCTTCTATAACTATGTGTTATGGGCCTTCCTGAATCACAATCATACAGCTACAAAGGCTCAGAGCCAGGACTTGAGCCTAGCAGATAGCATAATCTAGTTTCTTACCCATAGTACCAGGTGTTTCCCAAGCAAATCTTCAACCCAGTTAGGGAAGCAGAATTACACAGAACATTCTGTTATAAAAGACCCAAAGGATTGTTCACAGGTTTATACTTCCATACATTTTTTTTTCAGTTTCTAAAATTTTCAAGTTTCCCATGGTAGTAAAATAATCATAGCTACAGGTGATTTCTATATTTTTGTGAGGAAGAATGTTACCAGGTAGCCTATCCTAGTTTGCTTTTTGTAGCTCTAATAAAACAATGACCGAGAACAACTAGAGAGGGAAGGAAGGTTATCACCTCTTACAGGCTAGAGTCCCTTACTGAGGGAAGCCAAGGTTGAACTCCAAGACAGGAATGTTTCTACTGACTGAGTAGCTGGTTGGCAGGCTTGCTTTATAGACCAGGCCTGCCTGCCCAGGATAGTACCACCCACAGTGAGCTAGGCCTTCCTGCAAGAATCCCTAATCAAGAAAAATGCCCCAGGGGCCAACTGCTGGAACCAGTTCTTCTATTACTAGTCCCTCTTTCCAGCCTAGTTTGTGTAATTAACAAAAACTAACCAGAATATAGCCCAAGCTGGCCTTGAATTGCAGTAATCCTCTTGCCTCAGGCTCCTAAGAATGGAGATGACGGGCTACAGGAATTTTTTTTTTTTTCTATGTAGCCCTGGCTGTCCTGGAACTCACTCTGTAGACCAGGCTGGCCTCCAACTCAGAAATCCGCCTGCCTCTGCCTCCCAAATGCTGGGATTAAAGGCGTGCGCCACCACTGCCCGGCTACAGGAAAAATTTTAAAGCATTTCATAACAAATAACTTTTTTTGTCTATCCATACTGTTCAGTCATAGATTTAAAATAAACTGAATTAAGATTGGAATTGGAAGCAAGAGGGTCCTCAGCTGAGGGCCAGACAGCAGTACAGACTAAGACCCTGTCTCCTCGTTACTGTTGATCAAACAAATAAGCACACGAGACTCTGGCAGTTTGCTGATTTTTGATCTAGTCCAGTGAGTACACATGAAAGGCAATAATGTCCACCGTACACATGGAATGTCCAGGAAAAGCAATCTAAAGTCACATTCGCATACCCTGGCTGTGGCAAGACCAAGCAGGCTCTAACTAGATACCTGTAGTCTCAAAAGAAAATTGATGCTTCGAAGGCAGAGCCACAGACTCCCCAACACTAGCTCTCCTGACCCACCAAAGATCAGGCAATAACCCTGCTGCCCTGCTCTGTCACATCTGGTCTCGTCTTTCCTAGTGGGATGCTGATGAGCAGGCATTTAACACAACTGTGAAGCAGCTGCTGTCACGCCTACCAAAGCAAAGATACCTCAAACTCGTCTGCGATGAAATTTATAACATCAAAGTTGAAAAGAAGTAAGTTATAGCAGGTTTCATGTGGTTAAAATTTAAGGAAGGGTCTGAGTGAGTGTCAAGGGTTAACAGTCAACAAATCCTAGACTATGAATCACTGTGAAGATTTTGTCAGTAGCACTGTGGGCCCAAGTATAGCATCAGGTGTTGTGTGTATGACGTGTGGAGACATGGGGTTCATGCCACTTTCCTTGTCACCATTTCTTTTTGAGACGGGGTCTCTGAGCCTGAAGCTCATCAATGAGCTAGGCTGACTGGCATCACTTTCTTCCGGGGCACACATATTTCTGCTGGTCCACGGCTACTCTGTCAGGAACCACTCTGCCCAGCTTTTAACCCTGGTTTTAGGGATCTAAACTGAGTGCTTGTTTGGCATGCACTTTACCAACTGAGCCATCTCCCAAGCCTCAGAAAACGTTTACACAACTAAGTCAGAGATGATGGCACACAACTATAATCCTAGAACCTGGGATGTAGAGACAGATCAAGAATCCAAGGTCACCCTTAGCCTTTTAAGCAAGTTTGAAGGCAGTCTGGGTTCCATGAAACTCAGTCACAAAAAAAGCAAATAACATTAAAAAACAAAACAAAAGTGTATGTCAAAATTCCAGTCATTTATGTCACTGTTTAACTTAAAGGACGTCAAGGAAGTTGGTGGTGAATGGCAGTTTCTTCATCAGAACTTAATTGCAAACTGTCAATCACAGCTCCAAGAAAGTTTATGCTGTCTTTCTAGTGATCAATCTCCCATCATATTTTTAATTAAAACAAAGCTATTAAATTATTTTATTCCACTAAGTCTGTCATTGGTGTGCTTGTCTCTTGCAGGGTGTCAGTGTTGTTCCTGTACAGCTACAGAGATGACTACTACAGAATCCTATTTTGACCCTAAAGAACTGCTGCTGTATTGTTCAAATGGACAGGGACTTATACTGGAATAATGGAATGTTGTGCATTCAATTCATTTTAACTTTAAATTCTAATAAGCTGTCCTACAAAGCTGAGCTTTGTCGGTTTTCTTGTATAAATTTACCCTTTTGATATAATAAATGTTTTCATATGTATCTGCTGTTTTCCATTTGCAGTTCTGCCAATACTAGCCGTTATATGGAGCTGGAGAAGAAAAGAGACTTGTCTTCCTTTGATCCTAAGCACTAAGCACATAAAAATGTCCTAACATCTACATTGTCCTAGTAGATAAAAAGGCACAGAGATCAAAAGTCATACCTGTGATCTGTTCTGCCTCTGTAGCTGGGTCTCACTATGCATCCCAGGCTGGCCTCAAACTAAAAAATCAGCCTGCAGAGATTACAGGTTATGCCACCACACCAGGCAGAATCTTTACTCTTGATGATTCTCCAATATTTATCTTAATGTCATTAAGCAAACTCCTGTTTGGCTATGAGAACTCAGACTAGCTGAAGGAATCATATAAGATTAGATAAGGTCCAGGAAGATAGGTGGTTCGGCTTTAAAGACACTTGCTGCCAAGCCAAATAACCTAAGTTCAGTCCCAGACACATGTAGTACGAGAGAACCAATCGTACAGGTTGTCTGCAACAGATGTACAAAATAACTAGATGCACTTTGTTTTGTTTTAAATTATACAACCAAGAAAAACAACCCACCTGTAGGATAACACAACTTTTAATAAAACTATTACAGTAATCTCAAGACAAGGTAAAAATCATTGAGTAACTGTACCATCTAGAGTTAGTAGTTATTGTCATAAATAGGGTAGGAAAAAAAGCAGCTAGCCTGGAGATTAATGATGCATAGCTCCTCAAAGATGACTAGAAACCTTACGGCTGGAATATAAGAATATTCAGCCATACAGCACAAACCAAAAACTGGCTTCTTACCACAACTAGCCCATGTCCATCCCAGTCCTTCTCTCTTAAAGGACCCTTCCATAGAAACAGTTACATACAGAGGTGCTGAAAGCAGCAAACAGGAAAAATGCACTTGTGCAGCTGGTTGGTAGCAGCCACACCTGTCACTGTGCTGGTTTGCTCTTCTTACTCTTGTTCTTCTTGTCCCTCTTCTTCAGCCCGTCCATGTTGGCTCTCAGTAGATTTGAATAGGCCTGAAAGCCAGAACATGGCCTTAGCAAGAAAAGGTACAAACTGGGGAAGCAAGTGACTTTCCAAGTGACAGGTCCTTGGAAAGTGAAAGGACTTGGAGTAGCTGGCATGAGTAAGCCTTCTGGGACACCTGAAATGGCAACTGGTGTGTCATGAAAGTCTTCATTCCTTCAGCAGCTGAGACATACTCCACAGGGAGCTGCAGGCTGTGCGCTCCCCAAGCAAAAAGGAAAAACTTCAGGCAGCTTCCTACTCAACAATATCATAAAGCATATCTGAAGTTTAAGAAAGAACTAGTCTTAAACAGAAAGGAATCAAGGCAACCTGGTCTACAGAATGAGTTCCAGGACAGCTAGGGCTACACAGAGAAACCCTGGCTCAAAAAAGGGAAGAAAAAAAAAAAAGGCAGGCAGGAGGGAAAGGAAAACCACTGCTAAACAATATTCATAAAGTGAAAGTCCGGGCAAGCGGAGAAATCAGGCTCCCACCCTGGGCAGCACCGCTCCCCTCAAGGAGGAATGGAGAGCAGGAAATAGAACTTACCATCTGAAACTTATTCACTTCTTTGGAGCTCACCTGGAAAGGGAAAAACATCACCTCTTTTTATTGATATAGACACCACCTATTCACCAAGAAAAGTCTCAAAATGTTCATCAAGACAACACCTAGGCCAAGCATGGTGGCCCAAACACCTTTGGACCTCAGCACTCTGGAGACACAAGCAGACAGATCTCTGTGAGTTCTAAGCCAGCCTAGTCTACATAGCAAGTTGCAGGACTGCACAAAAAGACAACTAATCTTTAAATACTAATTCCCAACTTCAGGAGTCCCAATGTACTCACGGCTGTCTTCCCACCCTAACCTGGTCTCAAGAACAAGTGAAGCGGCTCTGTCTTCTTCCACATGAGATTTGCAGCAGGATGGGAAGGCAGAAATGGGCTCCCACCAAACTATTCACCTCTCTAAAGTCCCTCAGACAAACCACTCTGATAATCCCAAACCCAGCAATCCGTGAGACAGACCTGGGAAGATCTTACGGTAACAGTCTTTAAAGTAAAAAAAAAAGAAAGAAAGAAAGAAAAAGAAAAAGAAAAAACCTTATACAGATGCCCCTGTGATTTTCTCTTTGGATTCTGGGAGCTATCAGAGGACCTGTCAAAAGTGTTAATTTTCTTATGCAAACTAGAACAGGAACAAGCTCCAGTCCAGTGTGGGCTGGATAAGCAAGGACCTGTCTCAAGCAACTGTCTTCCATTGATTCAGACTGACATAAGCACAATTCAAACTGTCATAAAATAAATAATACCTAGGAAAAATGCTCAGTTTCACATTTGTGACAGCCAATCATAACGCCAATGTAGCCTTGCTTTACCTTGACAGTCTCAGGAGAACATCAGCTACTGTCTGCAGTTTCCTGCGTAACCTGTACTACTGTGATTACAGGCTCACTTTAGAATTAAGAAGCATTCACTTTGAATCCGGAGAATCTTTGTTTTGCATATTCACCCTTTCATAAAAAGATCATGGTTCTTGACTATATATATATATATATATATATATATATATATATATATATATATCCTCTGTAGTACCAAGCCTAACCTGTAGCTTGTTTGTTAAGTGAGCCACAAAAACATGGAAAAAATCAGGTTTAAAAATAATCACTCGGGAGGCAGAGGCAGACGGATTTCTGAGTTCGAGGCCAGCCTGGTCTACAGAGTGAGTTCCAGGACAGCCAGGGCTACACAGAGAAACCCTGTCTCAAAAAAACAAAACAAAAAAATCATCATCATCATCATCATCTAGCTGGGCGTGGTGGCCCACACCTTTAATCCCAGCACTTGGGAGGCAGAGGCAGGTGGATTTCTGAGTTCGAGGCCAGCCTGGTCTACAAAGTGATTTGCAGCACAGCCAGGGCTATACAGAGAAACCCTGTCTCGGAAAAAAGGGAAAAAAAAAAAAATCATCTAATTCCCGGAAATTATGTACTGACGGAGCAGAAGAGAAAGAAAACACATTCATCACAGCAACTCCTAGGAAAACGGACCATATACTCACTTCCACATAACTCCAGCAGAACAAGCATTCTCTGTCTAACAGTTTATTGTTGATAATTTGTCCTACAAAAACAGTAACTGGGAAGGTGGTGCACAACTAGGACTCCACTACGTTGGAGACAGAGGCGACGTAATGAACCTAAGATACCCTACTACTAGCTAGCACTGAGACAGGTTGTTCCTGTACCTTGGCTACTTGAGAGAAAACTGACTTTTTTTGAATTGGCCAGGCCAGCTCAAAAGAAAACAGAGCCTTCAGAAAAGACTCCAGCTCACCACGGTGCTGATCTTCCTTTTCCCATCCGTGGCTCTCAACAGACATTTGTTTTCTGCGGGCTCGAGGCCCTCCACAGAACTCTTCCTCGGGATAGGTTTGGTGCGACCATCATCTGTTTTAAAAAAAGAGAAAAAGAAGCCGGGCGTGGTGGTGCACGCCTTTAATCCCAGCACTCGGGAGGCAGAGGCAGGCGGATTTCTGAGTTCGAGGCCAGCCTGGTCTACAAAGTGAGTTCCAGGACAGCCGGGGCTATACAGAGAAACCCTGTCTCGAAAAAAAAAAAAAAAAAAAAAAAAAAAAAAAGAGAGAAAAAGAAGAAAAAAACCCACCCAGGTAAACACCACCACAGGAGTTGCTTCTGGGTCCAAAGTGAAACTCTGAACAACGTAAGGAAGGAAGGGTCCGCCATCACTTAGGATACGGCCAAAACTAGGGGCAACGACTTGCTCAATAAACACTGGGACCCCAAGGCATATTCTACCTCACTAACAGAGCGGGGGCCGGGCTGCCTGACAGCGGGCGTGGGACACACTTGGGGCCCCAGTGTCACGGTGAGTGGGTGGCCGGCGCCGCACCCGCCACACTCCCTAGCACTGCTGCGGCCCTGAGCCCTGGAGGTGGCCGGTGCGTCCCCTCCCAGGCGTCCCCGCGCGGCGCCCGAGGCTGCTTACACTTCTTGAGGGTGATGAACACGCTGCCCGACGAGCGGCACTTCTGGAAGAGCCTGGTCAGCTCCGTCAGGAACTGCAACACAACACGCCCCGTTAGGCAGCCTCCGCTCCTCGCCCCGCCACCTCACGGCCCCGGCCCGCCCGCAAAGGGAGAACCGCGACCCGAGCTGACCCCACTCGCTCGAGTCCCTGGCCGTCCGGGGCCGCCGGTACCTGCTCGCTCTCGAGCAACACCATCCTGGACCCCGCAGGTCTCGACACCGTCAGCAGAAGCCTCCAGCGGTTACAGCCGGAAGGCTCGCTTGCGCTGGGCGGGACTTCCGCTTCAGTTGTATGTCTTCCGTCAATCTTCGCCTCGCTCCTGTTGCCTTGCGCCTGCGCGCTCAGCGCCTCCTCTCACGTCTATCCACGATGAGGAATGACGCTTTCGGTGGTTGGACTGCCTTGTTGAGTTTCACCGTAGGCTGTAGAAGGGAATGAGAGCAAAAGAAAGACTGGAGAGAAATATGCAAGTCACCCAAGAGTCCACTGACTCACTTTCCTCGTTTTTTTTTTCTTCGAGACAGGGTTTCTCTGTATAGCCCTGGCTGTCCTGGAACTCACTCTGTAGACCAGGCTGGCCTTGAACTCAGAAATCCGCCTGCCTCTGCCTCCCAAATGCTGGGATTAAAGGTGTGCACCACCACTGCCAGGCTCACTTTTCTCATTTTTAAGGTGAGGAGGATAACACTACCCCTTTCACAATATGGCTGTGAAGTGCTGATCAATTTAAATTGAAATGCAGAATACTGTCTGGTAAATAGAAGCGCTGACTAAGTGTTAGCCATTTGACTTATCCACTGTTCTATTGCTGTGAAGAAACACCATGACCAAGACAACTCATAAATAAAGCTTATACCTGGGAGCTTGCTTACACTTTCAAAGATAGTGAGTTATCATTGAAGGGACTCTGGCAAGCTCAATTGTGGCAAACATTGCTCTGTCAGGCCTTGACCTTCTATTCCCTCTGCCTTGCTAAAAACATTTCTAGAGCTAGCCACCAAGGGCTGTTCCCTTATTTGGTCATTTCCTTCTTCTGAGGTTGACTACCAAGGTCCAGATAAAGTGTTAGAGTCTAGCAACCAAAAGGCCCCTTTTGGCTCACCTAATTAACATGCCTAATTAAAATTAAACATCTCATCCTAATGCTAAATTTCCCATTTTACCTTTATAAAGAGCCATTTGCCTATGGACCATGGCTGTCTCCTCTGTATACACAGGCAGTCCTTTGTTTTATTCCAGAACAAATACCTCTCCTCCTCTCCTTTGTTCCCTTCCCCTTCTCCCAAGTCCTCTATCTCCTTACTCTCTCTGGTTTGGTTGGTTGGGTTTTTGTTTGTTTGTTTTTTGTTCTGTTTGTTTGTTTGAGACAGGGTTTCTCTGTATAGCCTTGGCTGTCCTGGAACTCACTCTGTAGACCAGGCTGGCCTCAAACTCACAGAGATGAGATTTGCCTGCCTCTGCCTCCTGAGTGCTGGGATTAAAGGCATGTGCCACTATCACCCGCTGCCTTTGTCTCTTATTCCCTGCCCTCTGTCCCTCTGGGGAAAATAAATCTCCTTTGTACTGAGAACATGCAGGAGACATGGTGATGGAGAGCTAGATGAGAGTTCGATATCCTGAGAGAGAGAAAGGCAGAGAGAGGCTCAGGGTCAGGCATTAGCTTTTGAAACCTCAGAGCTCATCCCCGGTGGTACACCTCCTCCAACTTGCCAACCACACCACTTTATCTTTCTAACCCTTTTCACATTTGCCACTCCCTAGTGACCAAACATTCAAATATCTGAGCCTATGGCTATCATTCTTATTTCCACCACACCATCTGTATTAGTCAGGGTTCTCTAGAGTCACAGAACTTATGGATAGTCTCTATATAGTAAAGGAATTTATTTATGATTTACAGTCTGCAGTCCAATTCCCAACAATGGTTCAGTAGTAGCTGTGAATGGAAGTCCAAGGATCTAGCAGTTACTCAGTCCCACACAGCAAGCAGGAGAAGGAGTGAGAGTTAGTCTCCCTTCTTCCAGTGTCCTTAAGATATGATCTCCAGCAGAAGGTGTAGCCCAGATTAAAGGTGTGTGTCATCACACTTTTAATCCCAGATGACCTTGAACTCAGAGATCTCCTTGACTTAATCTGGAATCCATAGCCACTATGCTTCAAGATCTCCATACCAAGATCCAGATTAGAAACTTCTATCTCCCAGCCTCCAGGTTAGGGTCACTGGTGAGCCTTCCAATTCTGGATTGTAGTTCATTCCAAATATAGTCAAGTTGACAACCAGGGATAGCCACTACACGATCCTTATTTCCATCGCATTCCCAAACAACAAATGTTTATGCAGTCCTAGATCCTCAGGCCTTGTGAATGTTAGGCAAATAAGTACTTTACCATTGAGCCACATCCCAAGTCAAATAATAGAGGTGAACTCCTCTAAGGAGGCTGGGTGGCCCTAAAGGCCAAACCCCTGCTCTAGCAAGAATGAGGAAAGTCCAGTCCATTTCTGCCTCCAGATTGAGTTAGGAGGCCAGTGTTTTAAGACCTGCTCTGTTGAGAGCCAACTTTAACCCTAGACCTTTATAAGGACAAATATTCAACCTAGCAACAGGATTTTGGTGAGTGCTTGTTAGCCTGTGCCATGGACTTTAGGGTCTAGAGATACAGAGTGCGTAAGACACACTAAGGTCCTGGTTTCCTTGAACTTGGTATAAAAGGTAGAGAGGAAACAAAAACCATCAGAAGTGAGTAGCTGAGTTTCAGATAACAAACCTTGTGAAGAAAGCTAAGAAGGATCACAGGGCGGGTGAGAGGAGTCTTTAAATGGTTGTCAGAGGAGCTTCCCCCTGAAAAGGACGACTGTGAGCTGAAAGACAGAGGGACTAGACATCCAAAATTCCAGAGGTAGAGCGTTTCAGACCAAAGGAATGTCTAGAGCAAAGATCCCAAAGAGGAAACCAGTTGCTCTGTTTAAGGAAGGTCAGGTGGTGTGTGAGTGTGTGTGCACATGTGTGTGTATGTAGTGAAAATATTGGATTCTTTAAAAACACAGAAATATTATAAAATGTGTTTTTGTTTAATCCCTGGTGTGGGACATGGGGCTGCTTCAGATTGTCCACAGCAGCTGACTATGATTTGCGTCATGCTATAGCAGGGGTGTGATTTTGCCAGCTGCAGATAGTGTCTGTGAGTGTGTGAAGTTTGGAATTCTGGGCACTTTTCAGAGGCTATATAAATGCTAGTGCCCCCATAGAAGGGGCTAGGTGGCCAGATGATAACTGGATGCTGTTGTTGTGGCTTGTCAAGCAGTGATGTCCGAAGAGACAAAAGAAGTTAGATAACCTGAGGAGTTGCCCCGAGGAACTCAACACTGCTAATCAGCAGGACGTAGTCTAACAATGTTGCTGTTTCCTTTCCCCTCTATTCTTTCTTCTCTCCTATTTGATGGAAAGGGGTGCAGAAGGGTGGAAGAAGAGGGGTGCAGAAGGGTGGAATAAAAGGAACTCACAAAGTAGCAAATGCCGGTTATGTGTGTGTGTGTGTGTGTGTGTGTGTGTGTGTGTGTGTATGTGTGTGGCAGAGAAATGCAACTCAGAGTAACACTAGTACCCAGAGGAGTTCTCTGCTTAAGAATCTCCATTCAAATAGAACCCAGTCCTTGACTCCACTACAAAAAACAGTTTCAGCTCAGAGCATTAGCAGAACTTAAAATAGAGATTAGAGTGTGTATATATATATATATATATATATATATATATATATATATATATGCCTTAGAAGCATAGTACACAGCTCTAAAGTATGTATGTACACTATATATGGAGAGAGGGAGGGAGGAGAAGGGGGAGGAGGGGAGAGAGATGTAGGCATCTTTACAATGAAAAAATATTTGTGTGTGATTTTGTGAGTTTTGAATTATACTATTCAAAATATATAATTTATAATACTTAAAGGTTAACAAAGATTAATAATGTTTTAAAATAAGTTTACCACTTGGGAGGCAGAAACAGTCAGATCTCTGAGTTCAAGGCCAGTCTGGTATATAGAGTGAGTTCCAGAACAGTGAGGGCTACACAGAAAAACCCTGTCTCAAAAAAAAAAAAAAAAAGTTTACAACATGATCTGGTTTCTCAGAACTTCCTAATGGAAATGAAGGTGTAAGGTGTTTTTATAGCTGCATTGTTTACATTTAGGAATAAGTGGCCAAGGAGCTCCAAGTTAAACTCAAGGCCAAAAGCTAAGACAGAAGAGTTCTCTGTTTCAGTATCTTTGTTTGAGGTATCTTTAGAAAGAGAGTACTTTCTCTGAGGGGACTGTTGATCTCATCTATCCTACTTCAGAGGGTGGGAAAATATGTGAAAGTGATTGGAGAAGGAGCCAGATCACACAGGGCCTTTGCCACCGTCAGCAGGGCCCATAGCCCAGAAGGCTCAGATGTTGTTCTGATGGAAAGAGGATGGTGGGGAGTGGGTAGCTCATTGGCATAGTGTGAGTATCTGGATTCAACATGTTTAAAACATTTTAAATCCAGACAAGCATAGTGGCCCGTGACTTTAATTTCAGCACTCAGGAGGCAGAAACAAAAGGAGGATCTCTGTGAGTTCAAGGCCAGCTTAAAATGGAAACTTTTGGTTTCTTTGGAAAATCAGTTATGTTAAAGAACAGTTCGCTGAAGCAGACACAGGTGAAAGGATGTTTAGAAAGAACGAGCGATGAAGGATTCTTTGCTAACAAACATGCATATATTGGTTCGCCTTACATTGCGTAGCTGAGCTCCGTTTGTTGTGACCGCATCGAGAGAAATGCACAAGAAAACTTCTGGTGATATGCTGCAGTTTCTTGCCACTTCCTCGGACTCCAGCCAATTGGCCGAGCGATGTGATAAAGACTCACATGGAGTTTTGCTAAGTCAGACTGAGGCAAGACCCTTGGAGGACACGTGATGTTGGAGGGATTGTAAATAGGACTCAATGGACAGTGACGGGGGCTTGCATAGTTAGCTTTGCAGTGCTTCTTGGTCTTGCATCTTCAATGATCTTCACTTCATTCAGAGAGACACGGCAGAGAACTTCTGGCTTAATTGCTTCTCCTGCTGACTCGAGTGGTTTTGGCGGAGGCCTGGCTGTTTCTGCTAGGTCGTGTCACCGCTGCTGACTCATGTTTGCCATCCCAACACTTCTGAATTGGACTGCTGGGCTGCTTCACGGTGTGTTCATGAAGTATTTGTTAGTGGATCGAGCTGCCTCTGCTGAATCCTATGAACTGAACTATTGATTTCCTGACAATGGGGATGGGATTTGCTCCAAAGAACAATTTCTAAATAGATACTTCTCTTGTATCCTAATAACCTGTAGGTAGTGGGCTCGAAGGGAGGTTATAGTATTTAGGAACCATTATTAAAAGAAGGGTTTGAGAAAAATCAAAAGTTACACCAGCCTGAGTAAATTCCAGGACAGCCAAAGAAACCATGTCTCAAAAACCCAAAGAGCAAATCCAGAGGGAAGGTCTTGATAAGAATGTTGTACACAGACAATGGCAATCATATTGATATTTGAAAGATGCCCCCATCTGTGCCATAGAGAACACACTATAAAGAAGGCAGAACTGAGTGTCTACACATGCCTATAATCCCAGAGCTAAGGAAACTAAAGTAGGAAGGTAGATGGCAAATTTGAGCCCTGCCTGCATTCCAGAGTGAGTTCTAGGGTTTCTGTCTTAGGGTTTCTACTACTGGGATGAAAACACCATGACCAAAAAGCAAGTCAGGGGAGAAAGGGTTTATTCAGTTTATACTTCCAGAACACAGTTCCATCACTGAAGGAAGTCAAGACAGGGACTCAAACAGGGCTGGTACCTGGAGGTGGGAGGTGATGCAGAGGCCATGGAGGGGTGCTGCTTACTGGTTTACTCAGCCTGCTTTCTTATAGAACCCAGGACTGCCATCCTAGGGATGGCACCACCCACAGTGGACTGGGCCCTCCCCTACTGATCACACTTATTGATAAAATGTCTTACAGTTGAATCTCATGAAGACATTTCCTCAAATGAGGCTTCTTTCTCTGATAACTCTACTTGTGTCAAGTTGACACACAGAGCCTGCTAGTACAGCCACTCTGGGCTATATGGGGAAATCTTTCTCAGAGAGAGAAAGAGGGAGGGAGGAGGCGGGAGAGAAAGGGGGGGAGAGAGAGAGCACTATGTATGTTGATACATAGTTTTAATCCCAGCATGCAGGAGGCAAAGGCAGTCATATCTGTGAGTTGGATGCCAGCCTAGTCAATGAAGCAAGTTTGGCTAGCCTAGGCTACACAGTGAGACCTTGTCTCAAATAAATAAATAAGAGGCAAGCGGGAGCCCAGCTAGGAGATCGTGCTAGCTTACTATTGCCTCCATAACAAGCAAGCCCCAAGTCTAGCTTCACACAGCAGACATTTACTCTTTTACATCTCAGGGCAGCTTGAAGGATGGTTCAGTGGCAGACAGCCTCCACTTGTTGCTCTTGCAGAGGATCTGAGTTCCATTCCCAGCATTCACAGGGTGGCTCACAACTATCCTTAATTTCCAGAGGATCCAACAGACAAATACTCGGTGCACATACATGCATACAGGCAAAACGTTCATAATCATAAAGAAAAATCTTTAAAACATAAAATTTTTTAAAAATTATTCTTTTATACCTCTGGATCAGAAATCAGAAACCAGTGTGTTTAAAGGGCTGAATTCCATCTGGAAGCTTCCAGGAAGAATATGTTCTTAACAGTCTGGATGTTATTTGCATTCCTTGGTTCATGGCCTCTTCTTCAAATCACTACAAGCTACAAGCTCTATGTTTTCATTGTTACATCTACTACTGGCCATAATTAATGGTCTTGCCTTCCCCCCTGCCCCCGCCCACCACCACAACAGCAGTTTTTATTTGAGGCAAAGAGGAATCTGATCCAAAGGACTGCACTCTAAGCATTCACAACTTAACTGCTAGTGGCATTGCTTGAGCTATATAAATCTTGCTTCTCTTTGATTGGAAAAGGTGCTTGTGTTAAATGTCCTCCAGGTGGGTAAGAAGTAAGACCAAAAAAGGCTGGAAGAAACATCTCAGCTACCGACAATGCTCTCCAGATCTTACCTCCAACTAACAAATCCTTGCTGTCTGACTTGCAAGTTAACACCCAGTGCAGACATGGGCCATGTGACACTTAAAAGGACAGATGAGGCAGGAAGAACAGGTGCACATCGCTTGGGAAGGAGCAGGCCTTGGAGCTTCAGACTTCTGCATGGAAGGGGTCATCCTTGTATTTCTCATAGCTCCTTAAGGCGTACAACCTCCATCCAGTTCCTGTTGTGGCTGAGTAGAGTGTCTCATCATTGACGATCAGCTGGAAGTCAAATACTTTTAAGTTCTCAACAATGTGTGCAGGTGTCACAGACATGGGGATTGACACCAAGTTCTCTTCTGGGAGGAACCAGGTAGCCTCATTCTTGAGCTGTAGTTTCATTCTTGGCTGCAATTGCCTTGATCTTGGGATCCTCCCGGAGAGAAGGATCTTCATGCTTAGCCCAGGGCCTATCAGGAGAACCAAGGGGACTATATGAGGTGACCCCAATACCTTTTGGAATGGCAGTACCGAGTCAATTTGTCCTGAGTTAGGTGTGGTCTGATGAACCCAGATTTCTGTGTTAAGCCAGGTTTGACTGAGATCTTCTCGATCTGAAAAGGGTTGAAGTCAGAGACACCAATTGCTTTCACCAAACCTTCATGCTCTAGTTGATCCGAGGCTGTCCAAGTGGCCCCAAAACCAGTGTCGCTGAAAATCATGTTTCCTGATGCATCCAGAGGGAATAGTCAGGCCCAGGCTTGAAGCCTGCTGGCCAGTGAACAAGGCAGAGGTCCAGGCAGTGGTGGTGGCGGTGGAGCGGCAGGTCACCAAGTGTCTTCTGGCAGGCTCCATTCACCACGTCCCTGTCGTGCACGGTGCACCGCAGCTTGCTGATGATGAAGAACTGGTGTGCCCTACCTGCTCCAGTGTCTCCTGGAGGGCCACGCCCACTGCTTTCTCATTCTGCTGCACTGAGCACAGTCAGGATGATGGCACCCAATGTCAATAGCAACCTGCACAGCCCCAGTCACTTGACCAGGAGGGGATGTCCAGGTACCCAGACCCAGAGCGGGCCAGACTGGTCATGACTGCTGTGTGTTACACACCCTAGCCCACAACTGTGGTCCTGCCTTCTTAGGGGGAGCACATGGAAAGTGTGGGCTGGAGAGATTACTCAGCAGAATATCTGTTGCTCTTGCAGAGGACCCAGGTTCAGTTCTCTGCACCCAGATGACAGTTCACAACTGTCAGTGACTCTAGCTCCAGGGATCCAATATCCTCTTCTGGCTTCTGAGGACCCCAGGCACGCATCTAACACATAGATGCACATGCAGGCAAAATACTTATACATATAAACAAAAATAAATCGCTTTTTAAAAAAATTTAGAAGCCTAATCACGAGCGGGTGTGGCGCACATGCCTGGAAGCCCAGCACTTTGGAGATGGAGGTGGGTGGGAGGTTGCTGTTTTAGAGTCAGCAAGTACCCTAAATAGCAAAACCCGGGCTCAAAAACAAAACAAAAAAAGAGAGTGACCACTTTTGACTTGGCAAATTTGTGTTTCGTATCCACCTGTCAGTGTCTGGAGACAAATGACTGGAACCCTGATATGAATTATTTAATAAAAAGAAATGGTGGCCATGTTTTTTGTTAAAAATCATTATAATATTTTTTGTTAAAATTATCATTACTAAGAGAACTGGGTAGATGTAACAATTCATTTAGAGGTAAATACCAGACACATTTATAAACCAGGAATTCAGAAGTGAGTTTGTAAGAGGAAACGGAATTGAGTTGCCCCTCCTCTCAACAGAGTTTGTCTGTCCAGGCACAAGAATCTTCTGGACTGCTGTGTGTCCTCTTCAACCAAATGAAATGACAGGCTAGAACCAACTAGCCCTGAGTGATGTAAACAGGAATGCTTCTTTTGAAAAAATATGCCTATCCTTGTTTTGTCTTGGATTTAAAAAAAATTTTTTTCAAAGCTATATATGTATGTGTGTGTTTACAAAATTATACATATATATGTAATCATATATATATTATATATATGCATATACATATACATATGCATATATATAATATATATACACACACACCTTGGGAAACAAGTTACTTTTTTTTCTCAGGAGTTTCTTCTCTGAAAAGCAAGACAGTATTGAAGGTACCTCATAGCTGCCTAAAGGCCTACTGGTCGGCAGATGTACAGCCAGCCCATCACCAGCTGCCATTTTCTTTCAGATTGCTCTACCAGAGCAGAACATCTGCCCAACCCAGCAAAGTGTGGTGTGGCCATCTCAAGATGCAGCAGGTCACAAAGCTGTCATACAGGGGGAAAAACACTAGCCAGGAAAAACGGCCAAAGGAAGCCACCAAAGAGATCACAAATCAACCAAGATCTGCAGGTTGGCCAAAGCTCAGGGTCTGCTTTGGGATTTTGTATTCCTCTGCATGGATCTTGTTTGTTTGATCACATGCATGGTTTTCTGAGGGAACCAGGAATGGAGACAGGATCTTGAGTAGCTCAAGCCAGCCTGGAATTCCTGAAGTGTGGAGGATGGGGAGGATGGCCTTGAACTTCTGACCCTCCTGCTTCCACCTCCTGAATACACGCCCAGTCTTATGCAATGCTGGGAATCAAACCTAGCACTTTACTGTCTGAGCTACATTTTTAGCTTCCTCTCCTTAGGTTCACACTCTCTCCCCCCTACTAACACACACACACACACACACACACACACACACACACACATATACACACACACACACACACACACACACACGAGTGTAAGGTGAGGGTTGTTTGTTTTCTTTGAATTTCTTTCACTTTCACTTTCGTTCATGTCCATCATTTTGTTTAGTCCACCTTTACTTGAATCTATGTGCATCTTAATTTTCTCAGCTACAAAATGGGGGTGTCATGAACCATAGAAGCGCCTGCCTCCCAGAGAGGAGTGCATGGTCTAACAGATGGTGCACTGTTATGGCTCCAGTCACCCAGACTGGAGGTGGCTGCTCTGGTGTCCCACCTGTAAAACAGAAGCCCAGAGTCCCACAGATGCTGTGCCTTACAGGGACTGTCCTCTGAGCCAGGGGGACTGTTTTCAGTTGTCTGAGTGGACCTAGGATTCCGAGCTGCCTCACACAGCCTCAGGGAACTGAATCTGAAGTGAGCTGAAGAGGAAGTGGGTGACTGAAAGAGAGTGACACCAGGATGGGCTCAGGGTGACAGAGGAAGTCCCAAGACCTGGAGACCTCATGGATCAGTGGGAGGAGATCAGTGCTAGTGAGGAAGGCACCCCAGGGAAAGCCAGAGGGAGAAGAGAGTGTGTTCGGAAGCCTGAGTGTTCCTACGAAGAGTAACCACACTGGTATGTTGGCACACACTCTGAACATTGCTACTCAAAGCCGCTAATTCCTACCCTTCTCTCCAGTCAGTAAGTGTAGGAGACTCCCTAACTCTGGGGACTCATTGCCACCCTGCCCTCTCCCTCAGAATGGAGTGATGCATTTTAATCCTGCCCCCGGTACCCTACAGAGACCATGTGAACAGCTTCCATTTGGGGGCCAGAGCTTCTGGGGTTGTCGTGGTCCCTCATTTTTGTGTGAGGCCTGGGTACATTATTTATGGGGATCATTCCTACCCCAAAGGGTTGACTTCCAGATGCAAGGAGATAATTCCACCATCCCATTACACTAATTCCTAAAGTCACTTCCACTTCCACAACTGAGAGGGCATGGTATCACGTGCCTGTAATCCTAGCACTGCAAAAGCAGAGGAAGATAGATGCAAGTTGGAGCCAGTTTGATCCAGCTAGTGAGTTCCAGGCCAACCAGAGCTATATAACCAGACGCTTTCGGAAGTACAGTATCTGTCCCCGAAGCCCCTCCGAGGTTTAGGAAGTCTCTAGAGCCTCCAGATGCACACCATTAGCACCGCCCTTTTTGCTCCCTTAGACAAAACTGAGGAGGGCCCAGTTTCTTCCAGCAGCCCTCTCCCAGCTCAGTCGCCCAGGGACCCATCTGCAGTACTCCTCCCGGCCAGCAGGGGACGGCATAGCATCAATGGACAGGTGCATCCGTAGGCGCCCAGGATCTCCTAGAGCTTGGATAATCATTTACAGTAGACAGACAAGAATATCCTAGATTGTGGGCTTTGTCTTTAAAATATGCTTCAGGAGGAGGCTGGGCTTTCTGTGGAACAAGGAGATTATCAATTATCCATTCGCTGAACAGGGACTAACCAGGCACCCTATGGTGCGAAGCGCTCTCTGTGTGGGTATCCTCTCTGTTAGAGCAGCTAATTTCATTGAACAGCTTAGCAGATATTTACTGAGAAGTTCCTAAGTGCCAGGCTCATTTCTAGGCCCTTCCCTGTGTTCTCACAAGTCCTCCTAACACTCCTGAGATTTGAATATTTCGTGCCCACTGTCACTAAAGCACCAAGAAAGGGGTTAAACGACACCAAGAGGAAGTAGGGACTGGACCTTTAGGGCCCATTGTACAATGTACAATGTCCCTGTGTCAGGAAGAGTATATGGATGGGCCCAGGATGAAACACACGCCAGGGACTGGACCTTTCAGCCATCCACGGAGTCGGCCATAAAGATGGTGGAAGGGAAAGAAGGCAGAAAACTGGCCAGCTCTGGTACCTCACTCTCTTCCCGTCATCTTCCCTCTCTCTGAGTCTAGACCTGCATTCCAAGGCCCTGTTACACTCCAAAGGGGGAAAAATCCTGTCTCTCGAATCATCAAATCCTTAAATTCTGGGTTCCACACAGCATTTTCTAGTTGTGTTTCCAAAGAGAAAGTCACCCTTTTTTTGTTTTATTTTTTGAGGCAGGGTTTTTCTGTATAGCCCTGGCTGTCCTTGAACTCACTTTTGTAGTCCAGGCTGGCTTCAAACTCAGAAATCTGCCTGCCTCTGCCTCCCGAGTGCTGGGATTAAAGGCGTGTGCCACAACGCCCGGCCTGAGAAAGTGACTTTTTAAAGAAGATTGTTTTGTGTATGCGTGTTTCACCTGCAGGTAAGTCTGTGTAACACACATGCAGTGCCCACGGAGACCAGACGAGGGCATCAGATCCCTGGAACTGGAGTCACAGATGGTTGTGAGCTGCTGGGTAAATGCTGGGAATAGAATCTGGGTCCTCTGGAAGAGCCACAAGTGATCTTAAGCGATGAGTCGTCTCTCCAGCCCATGAAAGCCACTTTTATTTCTAAGGACTTCCATCTCAACTGGAAATGGGAAGGTCTTCCTCACTGGGGTGAGTTAAATGAGACCTGTACAGAGACACCCCACAAACGAAACCCAGAGAAGCCGGCTGTCAGTATGCTCACCCACGCCTACTCAAACAGTATCCAGAGAACAACTAATGGGTCCTCCCAAGCTCCACCCCTCCCCCTACAGAAACCGTGACCTCACTCTCCTCACCTCTGTGCCTGTTAGCTACCTCACCCTGACACATTCATCATGGGTCTCACACACACCCTGCGAGCCATCGTGTGTCCCACACGCACACCCCACCGGCCACTTTTTTTTTTTTCTCACACTTGTAGGGATTTGAGGAAAACCCTAACTGAATGAGTATTGCTGATGTGGGGATAGCCACTCAAGGATTTTATAGCCTTAGACCCATGGGAAAACAGCAAAGTCTCCATCTCCTGCCAGGGTGGGGCTCAGAGGGAACCCAGAAAAGCTTTCACTTCTGGTCCATGTGTGAATGTGGACAGCGTGTACAGAAATGTCCATCATAGCTTTATCCCACCAAGACCGCCATATTTAGGGCCTAAAGAATGCTCCCTTAGAGACTGTACCTACCACATTAGCCAAACCTTGATCCAGTATACATTAATCTTGCCTCCCTGTCTATCTGTCTGCATTAACATCTCTCCTGTTCATCTGTATGCGGTAACCCCTCCTTCCTGTTCAAGTCTATATAATAAACACTCAGCTTCCAGTGTCCTGTGGTTTCTCCATCCAAGAGCCCAGTCCACCCAGTCCCAGCTTCCTGTATGGTATGTCTGTGTGTCTGTCCTTTCTTCATTCCCTTGCTGTCCACCTCAGGTCAAGTTCCAAGGAACATCATTCCCCTGCCTCTGCATTCTGAGTGCTGGGATTACAGGAGTGTTCTGCCACAATGTTGAGTGAAGGCTAGATTTTAATGTGGCACTACAGATGCCAGAGACTGTACCCCCATAAACAGCCCCTGCTCCCGTGTGCCTTGTGCAGAGGTGGGGGTGGGGCAGCACTATTGCAGGGTGTACCATGCACTGTCAAAAGGAAGCTGAGGACAAGGCAGGGATGCTTGGTTTGTATATAAGCAGCCCTGTCCACAATATCCTGCTATGTGAAGGCTCTTGTTTTCCTCCTGGCCTTTTTCTCCCTCCACTGTTAGTGGGTGGGAGTCGGGGATCTTTATTTATGATGATTGGGGTCCCAAGTTTGTTTGTTTGTTTTCAAGACAGGGTCTTACTGCATAGCTCTGGCTGTCCTGGAATTCATTATGCAGAACAAGGTGGCCTGGAACTTACAAGAGATCTACTTGCCTCTGCCTCCTGAGTGCTGAGATTAAAGGTGTGTGCCACCATGCCTAAGTGTCCCAAGTTTAAACTTTCCAGCTTGGAAGTAAATGACCAGGAAATAATGCAGTGAGGATTCCAGCACAGATCACCTCCCCAGGTATCCCAACTCCCAAATTGAGAGATACGCTCCTGTTATCACTCAATCTCCATTGACGAAGGAGACACTCCACCGCTCTGGGAGGTGAACAGGGAAAGAGACACAGAAGCAGACTGCCCATCTGATGGAGCAGTTATCACGAACCAGTTGAGTCACAAGATGGAACCAGAAAGACAAAGGCCCCTGAAGATCTTTCTAGTCTGACCTTGGATTGGTTTGTGTTTGTTCTGTGTTTTGTTATGTTTTGTTGTGTTTTGTTTGAGACAGGGTCTCACTAGGCAGCCCTGGTTCTCCTGGAACTCACTCTGTAGACCAAGCTGGCTCCAAACTCAAGAGATCCACCTGCCTCTGTCTCCCAAGTGCTGGGATTGACGTTGTGGACTACTATTCCCAGCTTCCTCCTTATTCTTAAGAAAACAGAATGAGGTAAGGAAGGGAAAGCAGACACTGGGAGCTCAGTCACAAGTAATTCCTACCCTCAAATCCCCACCTTCTTAAGGTAGGCAGATGGAGGCTTAGGCTCCTTTCCATTATCCAAGGGTAACTCAGGTTGTCTCCTGGCAGGTGGGTTTGCATGTCAGCCTCAGCCATCATTGGGAAGGGGAAGAGTCAGTTGCAGGCCTCACACCCCAGGCGCCAGGCCACAGATTAGAGGCAGCTTCCTGCTTGGCTCTTGTCCAAGGCCATTTCACAATTGCGGGAAGAGTGCCTGGCTGAGAGTACCAGGTTACTGCTCTCTCCACCCCCACTCCAGCCCTCCTCAGCCCCCACCCCTCCACCCCCGGGGCACACGAGCCAGGCCCTGCTGCAGGTTCAGAGGCTGGAAACATTTGCTGACCCTCAGAGTGGGATGGAGGTGGCCATGCTCGGCCACCTCGTTCCCTCCTCCCTCACTGACCACCTGCAAACACTTATACAGCAGGGATCCTTTTAAGGGTGGAGTGGTCAGCTCAGGTCATTCCCATAGCAACTCTCGAGCTGAGTCAGAGGGGGCCTGAAAGGCGAGGGGGCCACATGTGCCACAAGAAACAAGATCATGGTCAGCTTCCCATTAGGAGACCAAGTGCCTGGCAGACAGCATGTTCCACAGAAGAACATGGTACTTCATTTCAACATGCCAGTGTCTGAGGCAAACTGGCTCCGCTGACTAAATTCAGACAGGAACCAGGAGAGAGAGAGAAACAGAACGTGTGCTCAGGAGTCATTGTACCAACCACTTATATGGCCAGTTCTAGGCCTGTTTTACATGGGATCTGGTTTGAAGTAGGAGGTAGGGGTAAGAGACCCAGAGTCTCCTGTCTGTCAGTCTTCGGGAAGAGACAGAACAAACCTGGGTGACATGTCAAACCACAAGACAAGGCAGGGGGAGGCAGGGCTCACACTGGCATGCTACGTGGTCAAGGAGAGAGAGAGGTGGGGCGGGGGGAATCTGTGTGCAGACCTTGGGAAAAATGAACCTGAAGGAGACAGAGAATGGAGAGAGTCCAGTGCAGAGAAGACAAGAGAAATCTTTCACACAAGGCGGGGAGGAGGAGACAGGACTGAGTGAGCACATTTGCGGACAGGGACCTGCTTCCCCAGGGGAGTTGGTGAGCCTTGAGGCATAAGCAGTTTCTTTATTGAGACCTTCCGTGTCTGTGTGTGTGTGTGTGTGTGTGTGTGTGTGTGTGTGTGTGTGTGTGAAGGTCAGGGAGACCAGTCTCTCCATTGCAGGAAGTACTCTGACAACAGGAAGCAGCTGCACCAGGCTCCAGGGTCCTACTAATGTCTCTCACTCGCCTACACCCCTACACCGACTGCTGTCCTCCCCCACCCCCCACCCCTCACCCCCACAGAACAAACTGTTCTATGAGAAACTCTGGGGACAGAGGGTTCACACCTGCTCTGAGAGGTCTGTTGGGGGCAAGTCCTCAGGAGCCCAGGCTGAGAGCCCAGTAGAGCCCGTGGCTCTGCACAGCTTTTCTCTGCCCCTACCTCCTCCTACCCCAGACCCAGCTACTGTCCACTGGGACATCGAAGCCCAGAACATTAGCTCTGGAAAACGGGAAGTGCCTCTTCAGTAACACCTCATCCTGGGACTTTCAATAATGTCTCCAAAGTAGGCCCTAGACTTTAAGCCTCGGACTCTGAAGTGGGGCTGCTCAGCTGTGAAAGAATCAAGATGCTGAGTTCTAAGCTCCACTCTCATTAATCAGTCCCGTGATATTGGACCAGTCACTTCCTGTCTGGCTCCTGTTTCTTCCTCTGCAACCTGAGAGATGGAAATTGATGGATTCTAGGATCCCTTTCCGCTTTAAATTGTGCAGCTTGAATGTTCTAAGGCTACTTAAGGGTGCTCATAAGGACTGGAGCTAGGACAGCTGAGAGGGAAATGAAGGTAAGACTTCAGCTAAGGTCCATATAGAGTAGAAAGGCCTCAAGGGGCTAAAAGCCCTCGCTACTCTAGGGCTTAGGAGCCATTACTACGCTTGCAGAGGACCTGAGTTCAGTTCCCTGCACCCACATCACAACAGGTGGCTCACAACTGTCTATAGCTCCAGCTCCAGCTCCAGCTCCAGGGAATCTGACACCTTCTCCAGAACCCTATGGGCACCTGCAGTCATATACACATAACCACACACATAGACACATAACATGCAGGAAGATTTCTATGAGTCTGAGGCTGGTCTGGGCTGCACAGTGAATACCAGGACAGCCTAGGGTAGACTGTGAGATCCTGTCTCAAAAATAAACAAAAATATAAAGAAGGCAAGCATGATGGTGCACATCTATAATTATAAGCCCTGACTACTTTTGAATACAATACATATATAATTCCAGCACGTTGGATGCCAGAAGCAGGAGGATCAGGAATTCAAGGTCAGCCTTAGCTATGTCATGAGTTCAGATCCAGACTGGGCTGAACAAGGCCCTGTCTTCAAAAATAAAATAAAACAGAAAAGAGAGACAGAGACTAAAACCGACATGGGCCTCTTGACTTGAGAATTTCTCTCAAGAAGAGCAAATTAGGGAGGGGCCAGCAAGACAGCTCAACAGGTAAAGGCACTTGCCACCTGAGCCTGGCAGCCCAGATTCCATCCTCAGAATCCACAGAAAGGTGCGAGGGGAGAACTGACTCCACAGGTTGTCCTCTGATCACAAATGGTTGCTATGACATGTGTACCCACACATACACATAATACACATGCACACACAGTAATATAATTCAATAGTAAAAAAAGAACTACCTGGGCACATAGTAGCACACATCTGTGATCCAAATACTTGGGAGGCAGGAGGATCACTGTGAGTTTGAAGCTACTCTAGGCTATATGGTGAGTTAAGCCCAGCTGAACTATATAGCAACACTGTGTTTGTTTGTTTGTTTGTTTGTTTGTTTTTTAAAAAGAAAGATAGGAGAGAGAGAGAGAGCGAGCAAGAGAGAGAGAGAGAGAGGAGGGAGGGAGGAAGGGAGGGAGGGAGGAAGGAAGGAAGGAAGGAAGGAAGGAAGGAAGGAAGGAAGGAAGGAAGGAGCTGTGTAGTTTTATTGAAAAATCCCAAACTCTTGGTGTAGAGAAACTGGAGGCTTCCGGATGCTGGACGTTCTTAGTCACACACACAGGACTGGGAAATGAGGGAGAACTGGGGGAGGGACACGTTGGCCAGAGAAGAGTGGGGTACAGTAATAGCTGGGAAGGACAGACACCAGCCTTCTCAACTCTGTGTCACATTACAATGTCCATTACAAGTTTTCCAGTTAGTGTAGGAGAGAAAAAACTTGTCCTCTACCTTCCCAGGATTTGATAACTAAGTTTAAGCTGGCATTGGATGAGTGTGTGTGTGTGTGTGTGTGTGTGTGTGTGTGTGTGTGTGTGTGTGAGAAGATGTGTTCCTCATGGGAAGGAAAGGGCCAACAGCAAATAAGATCTAGAAGTGTATATGGCTTCTTCTAGGGAGGGGAAGAAAATGAGTGGGCTCTCAGGAGAACAGGTGACAATGCCTGCCTGAGCATGGTGAGGACCTCCAGACTCCTCACAGAGAGGAGTCACACCACGCCAGAGTCTTCCAGAGTGTTTACCGTAAGGCCATTAAGCATAGTCCAGAGAAACTCCCCCTAAACCTCCCATACATAAGCTGTTCCCCAAGTCCTTCAATCTGAAGTGGAATCTTTTAAAATAGTTATTTTGTGTTGTGGGTACAAGTGTTTTGTCTGCATGTGTGTATGCACAGCAGAAGAAGGCCTAGGATCCCATGGGACTACAGTTATAGATGGTTGAGAGCTGCCATGTGGGTGCTGGGAATTGAACTCAGGACCTCTGGAAGAGCAGCTAGTGCTCCAAACCACTGAGTCATCTCTCTAGCCCAAAAAAGGGAATCTTCAGGGATGGCATCCCTGAACTCCTACAGCAGTTATAGCAAACAAACAAAACAAACAAAACAAACAAACAAAAATCTTGGCACTGCTATCAAGTCCCCATGATGATTTAAAGAGCTAACATTTTGTCTTCTAAGCCTTGGGAATATGCTTAAGAGGGGGTAGGAACTGAAAAGGGGGGAGGAGCAGGAGGCAAAGACCACAGGAACCGTAATTCTTCTGAAAGAAGAGGGAGGAGGGGACAGATCTCATGCTACCTCCTCAGAGCCACAGCACAGGCAGTGATGAAGGAGGGAGCCCAGACTCCTAAACAGCCTCTGTGTCCACTGAAGCACTCAGCCTTTCCCTTCTAGGCCTCAGCAGCCCCAGGGAAGAAGAGTCAACTTAATGTCTATTGCCAGTGTGCAAGAAGAGACTGGGTCACACTGCTCTGTGGTCTCCTATCAGCTTAACAAGGTGTCTTAGGCCAATTGAAGCCAAGAGCCATTTCAAAAGGAATCACAGTCCTAGGCCCTTGGAGCAGTTTCAGGGCAGGGAGCAGTGTTGGAGGTGGAAGGGTGGCTGAGGGTGTGGGAGAAGGGAATAAGATGTTCCCCCATGGCGTTTGGTCTGAAGGCCTGTGCTCTGCCAAATCAAGTTTTGGCAAAAAAAAAAAAAAAAGGAAAAGTAGAGAAGAAGAGTGAGGAGAAGCCACGTGTAGTGATTCTCAGTTGTAGCCCAAAGGCAGGCAGGCCTGGGGCTTGCTTGTGTGCACACGGGAGGGTGTGTGTTAGTCAGCCTGGGTGAGTACCTGCAGCCTCAGTAGAGGTGTCAAGGCATCAGAGTCAGAGGTCCCCCTCCCACCCTTCCCCACATCCCAGGCACCGCCTCTCTCAGCTAACAGGAAGTAGAGAGGTGGAGGGTTTTATCTTCTAGGGCTACTCAACCTTCCTTAAGCCTTCCTTAATTCTCACCCCAAAATAACCTTTCTCTCCTGTCTACCAAGCAGGGCAGAGGGCTTTGTGAGCAGCTCCTTTGTCCCAGGCACTCAAGAAGTCCTGGGGCCTCCCTCTTTCCTCAAAAAACCTGACTGCCTGAGAGAGTAAAGAGTGATGTGTAGCCCTCGGTGGGGGGTGGATGTGAGGGGAGGTAGGCGGACCTCCAAGTTCTAGGGCAGCCTGGTCTACAGAGCGAATTCCGGGGCAGCCAGGGCTACACTGAGGAAACCCTATCTCAAAAGAGATGGGGTGAAGAGGAGGGACAACAATTGGCTACTGGGTGACCTCAGTCTGGACCACCCTCCTTCCCTCCCCAGAGGTTAGGAGTGTGGTAGGCCACAGGCTGGAGATGACTGGTCTAACCTATTGGTGACATTCTTGGTCTTTTGGACAAGACTAGGACCACCAAGAGTCTCCTCATTAGCATAAATTTGGGTGGGGTGGATTCCTATGAACAATAAAGAATATTTCTATCACTTGGAAATCCCAGATATTTATCACTTGGGAAATCCCAGACATTTCTGAAGCTCTATGCCAAAAACGGGGACAGAGACCAAGAGCATGGGTTCTCTTTATTAAACCACAGACTGGGTCGGACAGTTCTTGTAAGGAAGTGTCCCTGAGGACAGAAATGCAGAGCAGGGCAGATTTATAAGGTCAGAACTGATGGTACTGAGGCTCAGCAAATGTCACTCTAAAGCCCAGCAGCTGAACTAAAAGGACTAAAAACTGAAACCCTGAGGCATCTCTGACATCCCAGCACAGCCCTGTCTCTTCCCTCCGTCCTCCCTTAAAACCAGACCAACCAAGGAAGAATTCAGTATTCTTCAATCATTTTACTAAACGCCACTAATCAAGAAAGATTTAACTCTTCAGTATTCACCAATCATTTTAATGAAATGCTACTCATCAAGAAAGATTGAACTATCAGAGGAAGAGACTGGAAAGCAATCATCATGTTTAGGGCACAGAGGAACCTGGTCCCAAACCATTATCTGTTCTCCAACCGTCCATCTCTAAGATTCATCTACTTTAAGAGCTTCACAGTCTTCCCTATGGATAGGGTGGCTGAGCCTATCCATATCATATGGATATCATGTTCATACTTATATGTTTCATACATACATACACGTATGCACTCATACACATAAATCAAGAAGGAGAATCTGTATTCCTTTCTACATGTTAATCCTCCGTTTAGTCCAATAGACTCACTCATGCAGCCTCCAGGGAGATTTCAAGCCTCTTTTGGCAGTGGGAAAGGGATATGGATGGAAGTTTTCCTGGAGGAGAGGCAGGTGAGCTCCTTTAGGGTCCTGGCAGCTGGTCTTTCTCTTCATGTGTTTCATTCCAGGCCTCCACCCCTGGAAGAGAAGCCTCCCAGCCTCTGCATCTGTGCCAGGGTCCCCATGACTCCAGCCTGCCGTCCTCTAGCTCTCTCTAGCGATGTCCCCCAGTCCAAATTGCCTTCTTCCTTTCTAGTGACTTCACTGGCCGAGTCTAGTGGCACAGGCCAGTAGTCCCACCTACTCCAGAAACTGAGGCAGGAAGGTCACAAGTTCAAAGCCAGTTGGAGAAATTTAGTGACATCCTATCTCAAAAGTTTAAATGAAATGAAATGAAAATGCAGAGAGAGCTAGAGGGACAAGGCCAGCACGATGCTTCAGTTGGGAAAGGCACTTGCTGCCAGGTCTGACAACCTGGATTCGATCCCTGGAACCTACAGAGTGGAAGGAGAGACTCCTGCAAGGTATTTTCTCATCTCCACACAAGAGTACCATGGCACGTGTCTGCACATAGACACCCATAACTAATGAATTAAACATCAGTTTTAAATGTACTGCATTTTATGTGTATGTATGCTTTGCCTTCATGTGTGTTTGCACGTCACTAGCAGTGTCTACAGAGGCCAGAGAAAGCCTTGGATCCCCCTAGAACTGGAGTTGCAGATAGATGCCTGTGAGCCACTTAATGTGGGCACTGGGAAGCAAATCCCCCCTCTGTCAGAAGAGCGAGCACTCTCAGCGGGTACGAAGCCTTCTCCCCCCCCCCCAGTTTTCTCTCCCAGTTTGTTGTTGCTCAGACAGACAACCCTGACTTTTGTGAAACATCACTGATCTCTCCATCCCTTCTCAGCTGTCCCTCACAGTCTGGGTTCTTCTGAATAGAACGCGACAGGCCGACATGTGTTCCTTCAGAGAAAAAGCAAGGGACTGTGTACAGGAGTGCAGGCTGGCACATGAGTGCCACAAATAGTCCTTCCTAGAGGATATCGCCTTTTTCACGTTTAGGCAAAATAAAGAGTAGTAGCGGTAGGGGCTGTGTCTCTACTGGGACCAATGAAAAGAACTTGAGAATTGAGGTAGGACTGCACACCAAGGTCAAGGCTAGCTTCTCCCTCAGGAGCCTAGCTTCCTGACCACTCTGTTAAGACTGCTCTTGGCAGATGCTCTGCCAACAGGCAGGTGGATTGACAAGATGAGAAATCTAAGCAACGTGCTGGGAGCCGGCAGCTGGCGACACTAAGCAGCGTGGGGGCCTCTGGGGACAGGCCCAGCTGAAAAGATCTGTCTGGAAGCTGTGTGGAAAGCTCTCCCACGATCGTGTGGTTTCCAGCCCATGACAAGGCCCGAGCAGAATCCAAGTCCTGGCGATCGAAGGGTTGCTGGTGCACATTAATAGTATTGTGGGAACCCAGGTAGAGTGGGAGCAGTGTGCTCAGCCACCTGCTGCCTTAGGAGACTTGGCCCACAGGCCCTTGAGGGACTCTCTGAAGGTCCTCAGTGGGTAGCTCCAGGATGAGGTGAGTGACGCAATCTGAAAAATGAAGGCTTCCTTTTTCCTCCCCGCCTGGCAAGAGATTACCCAGGAGAGGAGTAATCAGACACATGAGGGGACGTGATGCTGACGTTTCTCCGCAGCTCAGAAGGTGCCCTACATCTGAGACAGGGGCTTGACTCTCACACCCCTGGGGCCTGACACTGCTACTGACTACGCTAGCCACACTCCCGCTGCTCAGGATCCCTGCGTCGGGGTGAGGTGTGGAGGCAGCCATAGTTCGGGAATGGAAGAAATGGAAAAGGCATCCAAAGAAATAGTTAATTGTCTCCCCTTCCCCCCCCCCCCCCGGGCCCCTGCACCTGCAGGCTGCGGTGTGTGGTTTCCCACAGCTGCAGCTGGCTCGCAGCAGCCCCCTCCCTCCAAGGGAACCCGAGAGGCCCCGGAGTCTGAGGCGCCTGCAAGGGGCTCCTGGTTCTCCATTCAGCTTCTAAGAGCGACATAGGATGCTCTTAGAGCCCTCTAAGAGCTGCCACCGGGGAGTGTTCTGATAGTGTAGCCAATTTAGGGTCCCTGCTTGGGTGCCAAAGGCGGAGATTCAGGTTTGGAAAATAGAAGGGGTTTCTTGAGTAGAAAAATAGCTGTAACCTTTCTCCATGGGGCCTCTTAGCGCCACCCTACTCTGCTGACTTCTGGAAGAGGCTGATTGGCCTCCTTCGTGTTGGCTTGGCATCCTGGTTCCCTGAGGTGGGACACCTCCAGAAGAGAGGATAAGTGAGTGAGAGACTGGAGTGGAAAGAGAAG
Source organism: Mus minutoides (assembly GCA_902729485.2). Lineage (NCBI taxonomy): Eukaryota > Metazoa > Chordata > Mammalia > Rodentia > Muridae > Mus > Mus minutoides. The sequence goes on along the minus strand of LR749680.1, from coordinate 347,623 downwards.
CAGGAAAAGCGAGACTGAGCAGGCGCAGACCTCAGCTGGTCCCAATAGCTTTGAACCCACAGAGCTGGGCCTCTAGCAAGGCCTGTTCTCTAGCCCAGCAAAAGACCAACCTGCCCCCAGGGTCCTAGCTAAGTACACAGCTGCCTTCTGGGCCAGATACAGGGCTCCAGGGATGTCTTGAGAAACAGGCTGAGACAAGGAGATGATGTACTGGGGTGTTCCCCCTGAGACATCTCCTTGGACCAAGCACTGGCTGGACCTGAAGTTCAGCCTAGCCTATTGCCATGCCCCCATCTCTGGCCTACAAAACACAAGCTCAGATCCTAGGGGTGTAGCTGGCTGATGACACCTGGGGTGCCACTTCAGGGCACAACCAAGGAATATGCTCTTGGACCTGATGCCAAAGCCAGGGAACTTGGAGGTGAGAATGTGAGAGGCCTGGACTGTGGGTGACAGGGTCCAAGGCTCTGGCTTCTTTTGCATCCAGCTCCAGGCAGACTGGAGCATGTCTCCCACCAGACCCGTTGACTTCAGGCCCAGAGCTTCACTAGTCCCCAATTGCTGAAACCCTTTGTCAAAGGAGGCTTGAGAGCAAATAGAACTGCTCTTGCCAATAACCCCTTGGTCAGATGTAGGAAGCAGGGAAAGAGAGGCTGGCAAAAAACTACAATTCAGGAATAGGTCCTCTGCAGGGTGACAGCCAGAGCCTGGGAGAAGCAAGGGTGCATGCTGGGTAAGCACGGGGTAAGCTTTGCTCTTGACTTCTACCTCTTATCACCTTCCTGTCAGGATACAACAATGTCCAGCACCAGACCAGGCCCAGTGTCAGGAGACCACTGTGTGCGCCACACCATGCTTAGCCCATCCACAGCAGTGCAACCTGGCACACCAAGACTACAGACTTTTCACTGAAAGATGATCGGAGTTCTGATTTCTCTCCAAGGTGTACAGAGTCAAAGCCGTGTAAGAGAGAGGGATTGGAAAGATTGCTCCACTGAGCACAGGCTGTTCTTCCAGAGGGTCTGGATTTAATTTTCAGTACCCACGTGGTAGCTTACAAGTATCTATAACTTCCATTCCAGGGGGAACCTAGTGTCCTCTTCTGGCCTCCACAGGTGTTGCGCATACATGGTAGACACACTCAGACACGCACACGCGCACACACACACAAAACAAATGCATATTTTTTTTAAGATTTATTTATTTATTATATGTAAGTACACTGTAGTTGTCTTCAGACACTCCAGAAGAGGGCATTGGATCTCTTTATGGATGGTTGTGAGCCACCATGTGGTTGCTGGGATTTGAACTTAGGACCTTCAGAAGAGCAGTCGGGTGCTCTTATCCGCTGAGCCATCTCACCAGCCCCACAAATGCATATTTTTAAAATAAATAAAAGTTCTAGAGAAGCAGATGCCCACAATGAGGTGACTGCCCACATGAGTTTCATGGTCATTTTTGCTCTGTATCCATTATTTATTCATTATGATCTTGAGAACTTACTGTCAAGGAAAACAGAGAAAGCCTGCTGTTGGAAGAGCTACTGGCCAGACCTACAGTGTACTTTCTGGCCTTCCCAAATCTCAGAGACACCAGTTTTACAGTTTTATATCAGCATAGGCCCTTTGCCAAGATGGGCAAAGTGGACAAGTCTGGGATACATGGAACTCTGTCCTAAAAAGAGCAACCACAATACATGCATACATAATACACCCATATAAAAGAGGAAAAAGGTAAAGTATAAGGATGTGGGTTTTCACCAGACCTGGGGAAAATGTTACTAAGTATCTTGCTATGTTCTATCTTACTGCCTTTGTTTGAGTTTTTGAAACAGAGTCTCACTGTATAGCTCTGGCTGGCTTGGAACTCTCTATGTGGACCAAGGTGGCCTCATCCTCACAGAGATTTGCCTGCCTTTCTCTCTCAGAGTGTTGAGATTAAAGGTGTGTGCCACCACACCCATCCTGGTAGGGTTTTGTTGTTGCTGCTTTTTGATTTTGAGACATCTTACTTGGCAGCCCAGGCTGATATATCACTATCTAGCCCAGTCTGACCTTGAAACCCTCATCCTCCTGCCTTAAACTACTTGGCTAGCACCCAGCATGCTTGCTGCCAGGCATATACCATCATGCCTGACCCGAAGGATTTGGATTTTATTTTAGGAATAAATGGGGAACGAAATGGTCACAAAAACCACATATGACATTATTCCGTTTATATGTAGTATCCAAAATAGATCAATCCGTAGAAAAAGAGAGCAGTAGATTAGTGGTTGCCAGGAGCTGGAGGCTGGAGGAAACAGGGAGAGAATGTTAACGGATATTGGGTTTCTTTCAGGGGAGGGATAATGGAAATGCTCTAAAACTGTTTGTGGTGATGTTTGCACAACCCTATGAATGTACCAAAAACCGTTGACTTGCACACTTTAAAGGAGTGAATTACATGGTGTGTGAATTATATCTCAATAAAGCTGTTATTTTAAGAAGGGTCATGGCCATCAGAGAGTTGCTTTAGTCATGCAGGCCACTGTGGGAGACTTAACTAGAGAGGCAGTGGAGAGAAGAGGAAGAGGCAGGAAACCAGCCAGAAAGCTATGGAGTGGGGCCAGGTGCCGCCTCATGGAGGCCTGGCTGGGACTGCTCCCTGGAAATTAATGAGGAGTCAGGCTGGGGTGCATCTTGAAGTTAGGGTTTGATAAGGAACTAGTGTAAGGGGTTGGGGAAAAGGAGCTGAAACTAGACCATTTAACTGCATGGAAGAAACATGGAGGAAGAGTTGGGTTAGGGGAGGGGACAGGCAACCACAGCTCTGCTCTAGATGTGATAGGTCTCCAAGATGTCTACTCCGTAAAGGAGATGTCAAGGGAAAGGTCTCTACCATGCAGTTGGGCACTTCTGAAGATTGAACGCTCAGCTATTTTTTTTTTTTTTATGATTTTTTCGAGACAGGGTTTCTCTGTATGGCCTTGGCTGTCCTGGAACTTACTTTGTAGACCGGGCTGGCCTTGAACTCAGAAATCCACCTGCCTCTGCCTCCCGAGTGCTGGGATTAAAGGCATGCGCCAACATGCCCGGCCGCTCAGCTATTTATTTAGTCACCTTAACCATGCTATGAGGCAAATGTCACAGTTATCCCCATCTGTGCTAGACACAATGTACTAGTTCGAATGTCCTTGAGCTGGCCCGGAGAGATGGTTGAGCACACATCAGGTGATGAACCGCCTATATGTCTAGCTCCAGAAGCCTATGTGGCCTTTGTGGCCTATGAAGGCACCTGTATCACATGGTGTGTATATACACAGAGAGAGAGATACAAATAAAAGAAACACTAAGTCACAAATCCTTCCTTACAAACTAACAAATATCCCTGACCTGACCTCTTGTTCTAGTCACTACTGCAACAACCAGTTTTTGCATAGGTCTTAGCAAGTGTTGTGTGAACGCACCATTATTACCCAGCCTCTGTGATGCCTCTCACCTCCAGACCCAGTGCAGGAGCAGTGATTAATTGTGTTGCATTGTCATGTGACCCATCTAGAATTACAAGAATGAGGGCTCATAAGTGACAGTGATTGCCACACAACCTTAGTGAGTTGTGTCATTTCTGAGACTCTAATAGAGGCAGGAGAGAAGTGATTCCACAAAGTTGTCCTCTGACCTCCACATAGGTATAATGACACACACTCCCCACATACATTACTCTGTGTGTGTGTGTGTGTGTGTGTGTGTGTGTGTGTGTGTGTGTGTGTAGAAAGATTTCATGCTATGGGGTACTGCATGGAAGCCAGAGAACTCTCAGAAAGTTTCTGAAGTACCTTCACACATCTCAGAAGGATCAAGGAAAAGCCACAAACAGAGGGAACTCACTTCTCAAGGTATTCTTGTACCAGCATCCCAATAGCCCTGTTTCTCTCTTCCTCCCCATCATCCCTGCTCTCTGGAATCACACCCCCAGCTGCTCATTCTATGAAGCCCATTTTTCAAGCCTGCTTAAGGGAGAAACTAGGGAGGGACACACTATCTTTCCATGGCACTTGATTTACCTAACAACACCTGCTACCCAGGTCATCAGTGCAGAGCAGGGTTCATGCTAAAGTCCATTGTTTGTTTGTTTGAAGCCTAGGGAGAATCTAACCAGGGAGAGATTATATGAGAACATCTCCCAAGCTCATATTTAGAGATCAGGAAGAAAGAGCCAAGGGCAGGTGCAAAGACTTGCCACACAGAAAGAAAAGCAGGCCATTGAAGAGTCCCAACTTCCAAGGGAAGGAAGATAAGAGATGGACTTCTGGATGTGCCCACAAGGGGGTCACTGGTGACATGGACAATCTCTGCAGGAGAGAAGACAAACGCTTAACTGGAGCTGGAAGGAGAGAGGTAAGGATGTGAAGGGTAGCCAGCACAGATGCCAGGGGATGAGCAAAAAGCAGAGGGAAGGAGGGAGCCAGAAGCTGGGGACAGGGTCTAAGAAGTGTTTGTTTTTAAGATAAGAGAGTTATAGTACTTGGTGCTGAAGGAAATGATCATCTGTGAGGCTCAAATGGATGGTGCAGGGGAAAGGGATACATCTTGGTGGTGGTTTTAACAGGAATGGCCCCCATAGGCTCTTATGTTTAAATACACTGTCTCCAGTTGGTGGAACTGTTTGGGAAGGATTAGGAGGTGTGGTCTTGTTGGAGGAGATATGTCACTGGGAGTGGGCTTCAGGGGTTCAAAACATGCATTTTGTTCCCATTGTCTCCCTGTCTGCCTCTCAGTTGCAGATCATATGTGAGCTATTTCTACCACCATGCCTTTGCTCTGCCATTATAGACGTCAGCCCTCGAAAAGCATAAGCCCAAATTAAACACTTTCTTTGATGAATTGCCTTTGCATTGGTGTCTTATCACAACAATAGAAAAGTAACTGAGACAATCCTTGAGGAAGAAAAGGAATTAAGATGTGATACACAGGTGACGGGTTGCTCTAGGATGAGAGAGGAGGGCACACGTGGGCACTCCCATCCATGAGTTCATTCGCTCAACAAGAGAAAGGAAGGCAGAAGCTAGAGAACAGACATAGGCACCTTGTGAGTCCTGGTGGTGGGAAGGCAAGTGCCCTGCATCTGTTTTTCCAAAGGAGAAGAAGAGTTCCTTGTGGGAGTGAGAACCAAGGGAAGGTACCCCAGAATGGAGAAGATTTAGCCAGGTAATCCAGTGGGGAAATGGGGCAGGTAAGTTAGCAGAGAAGCACGGTAGGGTTATGGGCAAGCCAATGCCTTCTTGAGAGCTGTGGTTAGAAGTGTGAGCGTGGTCAGGCAGCTACAGATGTTACAGATGTTCCCCAGTGACACTGCTCAGTGCAGGTGTGGTGTAGGCAGGGCAGCAGGTGGAGGCTGTATCAGCAGCCAGGCATGGCAGCAGAGAGCTCGGACAAATGGCTGGAGACTGTCATGGAATGCCGACTCCAGCTAGAGGAGGAGGTCAAAGGGGGCTGATGAACGGTGAAAAGAGAAGCTCAATGGGACAAGGGGACAAAGGACAGAGAGGAGGTGAAAACACAGGGGGTAGGGCTCCTCAGAACGGGGTGTGACAGATGCTGGAGAACGGGAGGCGGGGTTTGAGGAAGGTCTATGTCCACAATCCCCAAATTTGCTTACGTGCGGCTACACTCTCGCTTGTCACGTTCTCTTTCACAGAATCTCTGCCTGACAGGTTATACAGGACTTGCTTCTGGGTTAACCAGCCTTGCTCTCGTCGTTATGTAAGCTCCTGCCGGCTGGGACATTTTGTGTCTCTCTGATTTACTCCTTAAGCCTTAACCTGAAGAAGTGAATGTGATATACAGGAAAGGCTCAATGATATGGGCTGTATAAATGAATGAATGAATGAATGAATGAATGGCAAGGTCTTGATAAACCAATGGTTGCAGACAGGAAGACAATGATCCAGGAACTAAAATCTGAATGAGCAGAAGTTTGGTAGAGTATACTAACACTAGAAGGGATAGTGGCTGGCTTAAGACAATCGCCAAGGAAATGCAGGACTGAGATGTAGCTCAATGGTAGAGCACTTGCCTAGCATACAAAAGGCCTAGTTTCTACCAACAGCACTACCACCACTACCACTAAATAAGTAAATAGAGAGAAAAGGGAAAAAATGGACTTAAACGTGGGGTGACACTGGGTATGGTAGCATAACCCTTTAATCCCAGCATTGCTACAAGTTCAAGGTCAGCCTGCTCTAGGTGGTAAGTTCTAGGCCATTCAGGGCTAGTTAATGAGACATGGATAGAAAGAAAGAAAGAAAGAAAGAAAGAAAGAAAGAAAGAAAGAAAGAAAGAAAGAAAGAAAGAAAGAAAGAAAGAGCCGGAGAGAGGGAGGGAGAGAGAGAGAGAGAGAGAGAGAGAGAAAGAGAGAGAAAGAGAGAGAGAATGAGGGGGCTGGTGAGATGGCTCAGCGGGTAAGAGCACCCGACTGCTCTTCCGAAGGTGATAAGTTCAAATCCCAGCAACCACATGGTGGCTCACAACCATCCGATCTGGCTCCCTCTTCTGGAGTGTCTGAAGACAGCTACAGTGTACTTACATATAATAAATAAAATAAATCTTTAAAAAAAAAAAAGAGAGAGAGAATGATAAGAGGCTGGAGAGATGGTTCATAAGTCAAGAGCACTGATAGCTCTTCTAGAGGATCTAAATTTCATTCCCTGGAACATACGCGCGCGCNCCCTGGCTTGCTCAGCCTGCTCTCTTATAGAACCCAAGACTGCCAGCCCAGAGATGGTCCCACCCACAAGGGGCCCTTGATCACTAATTGAGAAAATGCCTCACAGCTAGATCTCATGGAGGCATTTCCCCAACTGAAACTCCTTTTTCTGTGATAATTCCAGCTGTGTCAAGTTGACACAAACCTAGCCAGTACAATCATGTATACCTTTAATCTTAGCACTCAGGAGACAGAGGCAGTCAGATCTCTGAATTCAAGGCCAGCATGGTCTACAGAGCTGTTGGGTTCAAGGCGGAAGCCAAGAACATTCGCTTTAGATTCGGAAGCTTCAAGTGAAAGCTTTATTTCCTGAGTGCTCAGGGAAGCAGCCAGCTTGGGATCGGCACCTTGTCCCCAAAGGGAGACTGTACAACATTTTTATAGGATGGGAACACAAAATGAGGAGGAGCAGCAGTGTAGGCTGTTGCGTTGACCAGTCATATTCTGACATCAGGGGTTAAGCATGGAAGTTAACATGGTCTCTGGGCTTATCTGGGTCACCTGGTTTCAGGGTCCTGGATTCAGCTTTTGCTGTCAAGTCCCCTCCTGGACTCTGGTCTTGAATTTAGAATGATAAGGGAACAAAGAAGTGGGCAAGCTACTTGTAGTCAATTAAGTCAAGACAAGCAAGACAGTTCTGACTTGTGTGCCTTAGTTTAGATAACGGGATAACAGCATCTGCCTTCTCTACATCCTTTACTGGTTAACAGACAAACATGAACTATCTGAAGAAGAAGAATAGAAGTTGAATTCCAGGGCCCAGGAACGTGAACTCAGTTTTGATCCTGCCAGCAAGGTGGAACTCTTTCCTGAGACGGCTAGACTCAGGAAACTGTCTCTTAACAGAGCAATTTCCAGGATGTCCAGGGCTACACAGAGAAACCCTGTCTTTAATTAATTAGTTAATTAATTAAAAAGTACTTGGGAGTTTGAAGCAGGAAGATCTTCAGTTTGAGGCCAGCCTGTACTACACAGTAAGATCTTGTCTCCGGCAGACAAAATAAATAAAAACGTTAGTTTGTTCCACTATGATTTTTAAATGGACATTGAATGGTGTGTGTTACATATCAAAGCACACACTGGCTGCCAGGTTCTCAGCATTGCAAACATCTGTTACAGAGTCCTGGCTCCTGGCCCCACTTCTCACCCCACTCCTTACCCTAAACCTCTCCAGCCCCTGGGCTTTGCCTCCTTTCTCCCAGTTTTTCTTTTCCTATAAAACCCAGCCATTTTGACAATGCCCTCTCTTGGCTTCTTGGTTCCCCTCTTGGTCCCCACCCCCATGGCCCAGTCTATTCTGTGGGCCATGTGGTTTTTTCGAGACAGGGTTTCTCTGTGTTCCTCTGGCTGTCCTGGAACTCTGTAGACCAGGCTGGCCTCAAACTCAGAAATCCGCCTGCCTCTGCCTCCCGAGTGCTGGGATTAAAGGCGTGTGCCACCACTGTCTGGCTCAGTCTGGACTCTTGCAGACGCTTCGGGCTGTTCTCTCCATCATGTCTACAATAAAAACTTTCTCTTCTATTTTATGTAGGAGAGTGGTCATATCCTCATTTTTATTCAGTGTGAAACTACTGTGGAAAAAAGAATGCTTCAATGTTTAGCCAGCATTTGGCTATTTAAAAAGAAATCCACTAGTTCAAACCTATAACGCCAGTACTTGAGGCAGGAAGATGACCACAAGTGAGTTAAAGGCTAGCCTGGGCTATATAGTGAGTTTCAGGGTAGCCCCAGCTAAGGGAGCAAAACTCTATCTCAAACAAACAAACAAATGAATGAGAAATAAGCCAGGTGGACAGCTCAGAAGGCAAAGGGTGTCTGCTGTCAAAGCTAACAACCTGAGTTTGATCCCCGGGACCCACAGGATGAAAGGAGAGAATCAAAGCCAGCAAAGCAAGTTGTCCTCTAACCTGCTGGGACATAACCCACTCACATAGTACAGATAAGTCAATAGATGTAATGAAAAATTGAAACAAAAAGAAGAAAGAAAGAATAAAAGAAAGATGCTAAATTTTAGTTGTAAAGTGTCACTAATAATTTTCCTCTAAAACTTCCTGACTATTCTGTATAATAAAGGCATGTGTTCCTAAAAAACGCTGCAAAGGATGACCTTGGTAACTAAACTTGGGATAAAAAGATTTAAGCGCCAACTTAAAAAGCTAAAGGGTACTTAAGGGAAAAAAAAGCTTCAAGGGGCCTTGAGAGTGAGTGGGGTGTGTGGGTCGTGGGTGGGGTGTAAGGGTCTCTAGTCTGCAGAGCCTGCACCTCTGAGAAGACCACTGAAGTCTTGGAAGTGAATCTTCAATCTTTCAAGCCACTAAAATCACAACAAAAGCCCCAACAGCAGGCCCTGCCCTGGGGCTCTGGAGGCTGCCCCACTCCGGCCTCCCCAGCCACCCCATCCTCTCCCGCCCACCGGCCCGCACTGGCCGCCACCTCCCGTCCAGCCTGGAGTAAATAAACCACCGGGCAGGGACCCAGACAATGGGCCTTGGCGAGGAGTTAATGGGCTGGGCCTCTCGCGCTAGCCGAGTGTGACCGGAGCTGGCAGGGGGCCTGGCCTGGCGCCAGCATCGATTACGACTAGACGGAGCCAGGGCAGACTTGGCACGGACAGGCCCCACAGCTGGCAGATTCAGTCACCCTCACAGAGAGGGCACGAGGCCTCCCCTGGGCGCTCGCTGTCACCCGCTGGCTGGGATCCCGCCTCCACCAGCACTGCAGGTGGGGTGGAATTACCAGTTGCCCCTACACACACACATACACCGTGGGCCCTGATTTTTGATCCTTCCCAAGTCTGTTCTTGGTCAGGGTTCTTCTGTCACAGGCTGCTCTGGGCCTCATAGACTAGAGGGATTGAAGGTTTGGTGTACAGAACAGGCCATGTCCTCACGCAGTGAGGACAGAGCTGGGCTGCAGTCTGCCAGATGAAAGGGGTTCTTTTCCTGTCCCCACGAAGTCCTGCAGGACACTAGTGGGACATGTTGGGGAACAGGCCTTCTTGACTTCGATGGTGTCAGCCATCAGCGTCCCCTGGGCCAGCCAGCAACAGTGTGTCCATTGCCTCCAACGGAAGTTAGCTTCCCCCGAGTCTGAGCGCAGGTGTAACTCCGCAGGCTTCAGTACTCTTCGTCCTTGATTTCCCTCACTTTCCCCTCCTGTTGTGAGCTCTGGTTTCCAGAGAGGGGTTTGAACCATGATGGACTGACCACTGAGGGGAGCTCTGGGCTTGAGAGGGTGGGGTGGGTAGGAGAGGGTATGGCCCACCAAACAAAGCGATGGTCTTGAGGCAGAAAACAACACAGGGACAGGTAAAAGTGAGGGTGGGAAATGTCCACAGGCTTGGACAGGTGGGATGGAAGAATTTGATTGTATTTACTTCTGAGTGTATGTGTGAGGCCCCTGACATGGGTGTTAGGAACCGAACCTGGGTCCTGTGGAAGAGCGGCAAGGGCTGGAGCTATCTATCACTCCGGTCCCAACACTTAACTTTTTAGTGTCCTTGAAGGACCTACATAAAGCACTTAGGTCGTTTAGGAACATAAAATGTGCTACGCATAACTTGGCTCATAAAATTGTCACCTTCGTTATGTGTTTTCAGAGATGTGAAGTCCTGTCTGAAAGTTAAAAAGGACTCCTCAGGGAATCCCTCCCACCCCCTCCCATCCAGTCCAGATTCACCCTTCCCCCTTACACAGGCCTCTTCTCTCGGCTTAGCCTCTCACTCCACCCTAATGCAGTCAGTTTCCTCAGGGCCCCGTGTTCAGAAGGGTTCTGAGCTCGGTTTAATTAACACCAGCTTAAGAGCCATCTTTTTCCCCTGGGTGCCCCAGGACAGGTAGCTGGCTCAGCTCACAGCCTCGCCTAAGGCCATTGCTGATGGGCCATGGCCGTCCTTTCCCTTGTGGTACTTGTACCTGAAACCCCTGTCCGCGCCAACCCACAGCTTCTGATTCCTACATCCCCTCTTCTGACTCTGCCGATTCGATGCTGTCGGGTGATGGGAGGGGGGGGTATTTCTCCCTCCTCAGCCCTTGGGCCGGGTGAGAAGCCTTCAGAGGAGCTACTTAATCCTGGCTGCTCCCTTCACATCCTGGCCGAGCCTAAGGGTGTTTGTGCAACCTTCCCGTCAGCTCCTGGGAGAAGTTCAAAGAGCTTCAGTCTTCGCCTCTAGTTTCCTCTCCAGACAAGCAGCTTTCCCTGCTGGTCCCCTGCCCTGGTCTCTCGAGGAAACTACCCTTTCCTTTCCCCCTCCCCCTCCCTCCAGCAGGTCAGGAGTATCCTGAGAGCAGAGGGGTCATTTGAAGCAGGCCTTTGGGAGGGAGAGAGGGCTTCTGGTCACTAACTTCATGGCACTCAGAGCCACCAACCCTGGGAAAGGTTCATGGATTGTTCAAGAACATGCTTCCGCAGGTTGCACTTCCTGGCCACCCATGCCATGAGAATTTGTCCCACATGCTGCCTTTCTGAGGAAGTTTAACTACTGAGCCCATTCACAGGGAAGTTGTTTTTGATCCTAGGCCTCTCAGAAGGGGCCTCAGAACTGAGAATGTTGTCGTTTCTGGCTGTCAGTCAAGGCTATAACTCTCTGATGGGGAGAGTCTGGATCTCCAACGCTTGAACTGGACTGGATCCATTCTAACTACCCTTAGAAAACTTACATGGTGCTCAAGGATACATGCTGGCTCAGTGAGTGCTAACTGCCGCCACCCTTGCCCTCCCTCCCTCTCTCCTCCTCCACCAAAGAGGACCTAGGGATGGAAGGTCCTGCTGGTCACTCTCCCTACATCCTCTGGGGCAACTGCCTTCCATGCCTGGGGAAAAACAGAGCCCCAAGTTCACCCTTTCCAAAGAAGTTCACCCTTTTCACAGAAGCCCACCCTCTCCAGAAATGGATCATCTACATAGATGGGCAGGCCAGGAGACCAGATGAACAGTAACTCCACTCAGCCTAGAACACACCCTGACCTAGATTCCAAGAAGCCAAGGAGCTGGTTCTTTGAGAAGCCACAGGGTGACCCTTGTGGACAAGACTCAGAAAACATGAGACTATCTATTTGAACTTCAGAGAAAGGGGTTCTGGACTGTGGGACAGAGGACAAATGAGTCAGCAAAAAGACTTCCTATGCCCCAAAAGGGAAGAGGAGGGAGGATGGGGAATTTCCATCATCAAAGATTGGGAGGATGCTGGGTAGAAGTTGAAGGGGAACCGGCTACTCCTACTTGGGAGTAGCAGGAACAACATCACTGGATCAGAGTGATTTATCCCAAGTCCAGTGATGAGAGGAAAAAGGGAATTAATTCATGGATTTTAGCCATTCTAGTCACTTGTGTGACCCACCAGTGTCTCAGACTTTCCTTACAGAATAAGTTCACGTGGACTTGGAAGTGCTTGTTGTAATGACAGAAACAAGCTTGGGAGAGGAGATGACTGTGCTGGTGTAACAGAAGGGTTACTGGAGCAAGCTGGACCCTGACTGACAAGTGGCAAAGGCAAAAGCATTACAGGGACCCCCCCTACCTGTAGGAAGAAACCCATTCTGTAGCTCACGCTCATATGCCAGAAAGAGTGCCAGTTCGGGGAAAATGACTGCTCTTTGAAAGGCAGCTATGTCCCTTCATTTGCTTGCTTGCTTTTTGAGACAAGGTCTTCTGACATTCTGTAGCCCAGGCTAGCCTAAGCTAGAAAAATCCTTTAGCCTTAGCCTCCTGCAAATGTGCTGGGATTACAGGTAGGTGTCTCCAAACCCAGCAGAAGCAAAGCACCTTAAAGAGATAGAAGCTAAGTCAGGCACTGCTGAGGGATAGCTTCAATTCCACCACTCTGGAGGCAGAGGCCGGCCTGCTCTACAGAGTATATTCCAGGACAGCCAAGGCTATACAGAGAAACCTTGTCCTATCATGGGGGGCAGGGGTGGTGGTGGGGTGGGGAAGAACCAGAAGCTTTTATAGGTAAACATTTTGGGTTTTGTTGTTGCTCAGTGCTAGGAATTGAACCCGGGGCCTCATGCATCCAGCTCTATGCTCTACCCCAGAACGGTGTTCCCTCCCCAGCCAACATTCCAATTTCTTTCTTTCTTTTTCTAAAGATTTATTTATTCTTATTTTATGTATATGTTGTTTTGCCTGCATGTATATCTGTGTACCACATGTATGTCTAGTATCTCCAGAGGAGGGTGTTGGATCCCCTGGAACTGGAGATACAGAGGCAGTTGTGAGCTACCACGTGGATGCTGGGAGTCACTCCCAGGTCCCCTGCTAAAGCAGCAAATGCTCTTAACCATTGAGACATCTCTCTAGCCCCCCCCCCATCAATATTTTTATGCAAACACTTTAGAAGCATAAAAACAATAGAAGTTATAAAAAAAGTATGACTAATTTGAATATATTAAAAATGTTGGAACTTATATAGATGAGATTATAAAACAAATAATTTATAAGTAACTTATAAATACACAATAAGATACTAACACCTAAGTTAAGGAGTTCAATACTTGTGGGCGTGGGGGTAAACAAACACTTGGAATCTTAGCACTTGGGAGGCTGAGGTTGAAGGACTACAAATTCAGGGCTATCCTGGGCTATAAATTAAGACCCTGTCCCTCCCTGTCCTCAACAAAAAAGAGCTAAATACCAAGAGAGAATTAACAGAAGAAACAATCCCAATTAAGCGCGCACATGTTTCTCGTTCTTTTAGAAAATGAGGAAGTATATGTTAAACAACAAAATGTCATCCTTTCCTTTAACATGAGCAAAATAAAAATGTTTCAGGTCATAGTACTGCATTCTACTTTACACGCGCAGTAGGACCGTCACATTCTGGAAATAACAGGCAAAGGTGCTATGGGTGTAACAAAAGACAAGCTGGGGACAGGCAGCAATGGCTCTTGAGAAACCAACACCACTGTGACCGGAGATAACAGTTGTCTATAATCAAGTGGCCTTTCACAGTGCACAGGTGCAGAGGGACGCTCCCCTCTGAGTGTGACGGCCATTATCATCGTAATCAAGAGCAACAGTGGTTACCCATAAGCCATTCTTGATTTCAGGCTTGTTAACTGGGGGCAGGGGGGGGGTTAGATGCTCACCTGGATTCTGGCTACCTCCTCCTCCAGGCTGCCCACTGCTCTCCCCCAGCTTCCTATCATCTTGGAGGTTGCTGGGGGATAGAAAGTGGGAGGCTAGGGGCCGAGCCATCTGTGTGGCTATGGAGACGTCATCTCCATGCTGGGATGAGACTTTCTGATGACGGGCTGTTTGTGGGTACCCATTCTTCCTGTAAGCAATTCATGTTCCTGTAAACTCATTGGTTCATCAGGCAAGGCTTGCTTAGAATTGTCACGTTGATCTATCCTTGATTCCCTGTCTGAGGCAAGTAGACATTTGTGCATTCTTCCAAGAAAAGCCCTACACAGTAAGTGTGCTGGAATGGCTACCTGGCCAGCAGCTAGATTCCTCAATTTTCCTGGAGGAAAGTACTGCCCTGTATAACCAGCCCTCCCTCCCTCCCTCCCTCCCTCCCTCCCTCCCTCCCTCTCTCCCTCCCTGATAGAAGGTGAATGTGAGTGGCTCACATCCCTTCTAGGCTGTGAAGCCTGGTGTGCGGTCTCCACCCTGTGTTTTCCAGACAGTGCTTTTAAAAGAACGCGTTGATGGTGACATGGCCTGAGTCCTCGAACAACCAGGGAAGGCCGAAGGCCACAGACATTAAGCAGCCGTGAGTGAGGAATGAGCTCTGTGTGAAGAGAGAAGCTTTATTTATTCTAACATTTAGTAGCCCTTAAAATTATTACCCAGTCGTTGAGCTTCGGAGTATTTTCTAAAGAACTAACCAGAGGCTGAGCGTGGTGAAGAATGCTTCTAATCCCAGCACTCAGGAGGTAAGGCAAATCTCTCTCTTCCCCACCTCTGTTCTAAAAAAAAAAAAAAAAAAAAATCAGGCCAATCAGAATTACACAGTGAAACTCTGTTTTGAAAGAAAGAGAAAGCCGGGCGTGGTGGCACACGCCTTTAGTCCCAGCACTCGGGAGGCAGAGGCAGGCGGATTTCTGAGTTCGAGGCCAGCCTGGTCTACAGAGTGAGTTCCAGGACAGCCAGGGCTATACAGAGAAACCCTGTCTCGAAAAACCAAAAAAAAAAGAAAGAGAGAATGAATGAATGAATGAATGAATGAATGATCTATCGATCTAAGAATGGAGCCCAGTTGGTAGAATGATTGCCTAGTATGCACAAAGCCCTGGATTTGATCTTCAGTGCTTCATAAACCATATTGTATGGATATAAATTCTATAATCCCGACACTCAGGAGGATCTAAAGTTCAAGGTAATTAATTGTTGGATTCTTAGTGACTTTGAAGCCAGTCTGGGCTACAGAGCAGAAGGAAGGAAGGAAGGAAGGAAGGAAGGAAGGAAGGAAGGAAGGAAGGAAGGAAGGAGATGTAATCAGAAGTACAAATATTGATAAATCATACAACCAATGAATAAAACCTAAATATCTGGGACTGGAGAGATGGCTCAGCCATTGAAGGCACTAGCTGCTCTTCCAGAGGAAGAAGTTCTCTTCCCAGCACCCACGTGGCAGCTCACAGCCATCTGTAACTCCAGTTCCAGGGAATGTAAAGTTTTCTTCTTGCCTCCTCGGGCAACAGGCACGCACATTGTGATAGACATACATGATAAACACCCACACACAAAAAACATAAATAATTTAATTGATTGAAAAAGCTGAGTAGCGGGGCTGGAGAGATGGCTCAATGGTTAAGAACATTGATTGCTCTTCCCAAGGTTCCGAGTTCAAATCCCAGCAGCCACATGGTGGCTCACAACCATCCCTAATGAGATCTGACACCCTCTTCTGGTGTGTCTGTAGACAACTACAGTGTACTTAAAAAAAAAAAAAGAAAGAAAAGAAAAAGCTGAGTAGCTGTAATTACAATGAAGTTTGCATCAGGTTCTTCGGCTGGGAATCGGTCAGTTAAAGACAGAAAATAAATGTATCAGATTGCATAGTAGCACAAAAATTAGGAAGAACAGCGACTGGAGAGAGAGAGAGAGAGAGAGAGAGAGAGAGAGAGAGAGAGAATGGAGGCTGGCTCAGTCAGTAAAGTCTTCGCTTAGAAGGCACAAAGCTATGAGTTCACAGACTGCATATGGAGACATACATCTCTAATCCCAGAACTTTGGGAAATAGAGGCAGGAGGATCAAGATCGAGATCATTCTTGACTAGAAGGTGATTTCAAGGCCAGCCTGGGCTGGAGAAGGGGGTGGGAGGAGAGGAAGGAAGGAAAGGGGGGAGGGGCGGGGAAGGGAAGGGAGGAGAAGAGAGGAGAGGAGAGGAGAGGAGAGGAGAGGAGAGGAGAGAAGAGAAGAGAAGAGAAGAGAAGAGAAGAGAAGAGAAGAGAAGAGAAGAGAAGAGAAGAGAAGAGAAGAGAAGAGAAGAGAAATTGACAAGTCCTGTGTTTAAGAAGAACAGACACTGACCATTTGTACAAATATCTTGTAATAAAGCAGGTATATTGTATTAATTTTAACCAGAGGGTAATGTGGTTCTTCTTCTGCCTTCAGAAACCTTTTGAGGCCGGGCAGTGGTGGCGCACACCTTTAATCCCAGCACTTGGGAGGCAGAGGCAGAGGCAGAGGCAGAGGCAGAGGCAGAGGCAGAGGCAGAGGCAGAGGCAGAGGCAGAGGCAGAGGCAGAGGCAGAGGCAGAGGCAGAGGCAGAGNGCAATTTACCCAAATATCACTGCTTAAAACAACAGTTTCAAGTATGGACAGAAGACAAGCATAGTGGTTCATGTCTGTGATCCAGCATTTAGGTGACTAAGGCCAGAAGATTGGTAATTCCAGCCCAATTTGGGCTATATAGTAAGACTGCATCAGAATAAACCAGACGCGGTGGTGCGTACCTTTAATCCCAGAACTCAGGAGATAGAGCCATCGGGTGTCTGTGAGTTTGATTCAGGCCAGCCTAGTCTATAAACCAAATTCCAGGCCAGCTTCAAAGCAAGACCCTAAACACATGGGGAGAAATTGGAAAGCAGGGACAACCCACTGTCCTTTCATTACTGTGTCAGTCAGGATGGGCTAGGGCCCACGGCATTCCAAAGGACACACATACAGATAAATGGTTAGTTTTCTCTTGGCTCCACATTGTTTGGCCAGAGGCTCTGTTTTCCATGAATAACCACGGTGGCAGAGGCTACCCCATTTTGTGAGCACACTACTAGATGAGTCCCTTTGAATCACAGAAACAGGCAGACAGAGTACAGCATGGCCTATAATTACTCTCTGCCTTAGTTCAAAGGTGACAACCTCACTTCTGCTTAGATTTCATGGTTCACCTAGTTCAGGACTACAGTGTTGAGTGAGCGCCATTGTCTCTGCCAGAATCACCATGACTTCCGCCATCTCTGCGGCTGCATTTTCCTCTCTCCTTACCTTTGCAGAAGTGCACTAATGCACCTTTCTGAGATGCCCTAGGCCAGGGATAGCAATTCTTTTTTTTTTTTTGGTTCTTGCTGCGGCGTCTTCCTCCCATGTGCATGCGCACTGCTCATCAGCCAGGGACTCTTTTCCTGCTAAGACCAGATGCAGCATCAGATTCTTTCCAACGGGAGCTGCCTACTTTCTCTGCATCATCACGGGAAGGAAACTCACTTGCCATCCCTAGGACGCGGAGCCGCCCTTTGGGCTCGGTGTCTGTGGCCCCACTGTTTTCTCAGGGATGCACAGAAGCCAGCAGGTGTCTGGTCCTTTCTGGTGTCTGTGTGGCTCATGAGTGGACCTCATCTGGGACTCCAGTGTTGCCAGCACTCCTGGGCCCTGGTGTTTTCCCTCCAACTTCTACCTCTTTGATCAGAATCAGAACAATCATAGGAAACTTGGCTTCCTGCACTGTGAACATGGGTCACCACTCACAAAGAGAAAGAAGAGAGTCTTCAGGGTACAAACAGAAAAACAGAACAAAACAAAACAGGTCCTTCTCAACCAGGACGACACCAGACATTTCTAGAAGCCTCCACAAACCAAACAAAGGGCACCACTCATTAACTCATTATGTACACGTGCTCGCGCGTGCACACACACACACACACATTCATACACATTCACACAAACACACACATACACCCATACACACTCACACACACACATATATACATACACAAACACTCATATACACACTTAGACAAAACAAAACAAAAACTTGTTATTCTTAAAAAGAAAGAAAAGAAAATATCACTTTCTTCAAGGGTTAAATAATAGGATCTCACCAGGAACATCCAGAAGGTTCTGTCTCTTTGCCCTTAAAACTCTGCTCATCCTTTTGTTTTCTTGCAAACTTTATCTTTGGCCCCTGGAGTCTCCTGTAAGAGATACTTTAAAAAACAGAGAAGTTGTGGCCAGCTGCTGGCTTCCTAGTATTTTCCCCTCTAAGGCATTTCCCTAAACTCCTTAAAGTCCTCCCTTTATACAAAGTGAAGATTTGTTCTCTCTACACAGACAGTCAAGAAGTCCCCCTAGAAAGCAGTTTTCGCGCTACTGTAGCTGTTTGGAATTGGCTCCACAGACGTAAACAGGGTCATCTGGGGCCAGAGAGGGTGGCTGTTTCGTTTTAAAGCTCTGGTTAAGAGTGAAAACATGTGACTCCGGCTCAGCCAGAAACAAGGCAGCCTTTGTGTACGCTGCAGTGGAGCCAGCAAGAGCAAGTGAGTGGCAGTCCTGAGGCTACACGCAGGGGCAGGCACAGAAGGCCGGTTCAAAGGCTCTGGTGGGACACTATGGTGGGGCAGGTTAACTCTTTGTTGGAAGGTCTACGCTTTATTGAGGAGCCAACCAGGTATTTCTTGGGATGGGGGGGGCGGGGTGCAAGACAGAGACAGAGAGACAGGGTAGGGTGAGTGACCTTGCAAAGGGACACAGTATCCCTATACCCAGCTAAGAGGCAGCCCAAAGCCATTAGAGCAATGTCTGGGGGTGGTTTGAAAGATTAACCACAGCATGCCCTTGTCTTCACATCTAAACATTGCAGGCTAGCCTATTCCCAGCATCCCCTTAGCTCTCCCTCTGCTCTTGCATAGCTGGGGACCTGGAGAAGACCTCAGGACAGACCTAGCCATTCCTTGATTCTTCCCAGGAGTGGAAAGGGTGATCGTTGGAAAGCCACTGCCAAAGGAATAGTGTCAGTCCGCTGACTCAGCCTACCCTGACTGTACCCTCAGGCACCGACAGCCATGTGCACTGGGCTTCACCAAGGTAGTAAGGATCCTTGGAAACTCTGCCTGTGGCCTCCCACACAAGGAGGTGGCCCACCATCCTGTGCTGCCGATAGCTGCTTACTGCTCCCATGGCTAGTGTGCCCTTCCCCCAGCTGCATCTCAGCTCAGGACCTGCTGTTTGGAGCCTTGTGGCACCAGGAAGAAAGGAAACAGCTCAGTTTTGCCATACAAATCCTGGGCTCCTGGACTACAGGGATTCAGAAGGGAAAATGGTGGTGACAGTCTTATTGAACACCACACCATTAGCACTCATGTGGTTACTCTCAGGACCTTTCAGAGTCAAGGTCTTTGCTAGGGGTGGAGCTATGGTGAGGAATGAGACCAGTTATCACAGGTCCCATCAGGCCCCTCCAGGGCCCTCCTGTCTATCTATGTCCAGAGTCACTCTCTCAATCATAGCTATTGGTGATCAAGAAAATGGTACCTAGCTGGGCACAGTGATAGACACCTTTAATCCCAACATTGAGGAGGCAAAGGGAGGTGAGTGTCTGAGTTCAAAGCCAGCTGGGTCTAGATAGTGAGTTCTAGGACAGCCAGAGCTACATAATGAGACCTTGTCTTAAACACTGCCCCCAAAGGAGAATGGTGTCAGATGTTTAAGAGATGACTTACTAGTTGGAGGTATGTGCTTCTCTCACAGGTGATCCAGGTTCTGTTCCAAGCACCTACAAAAACTCCCGTTCTAGGGGAGCTGGTGCCCTCTTCTGGATCCTGTATTACTAGACACATACCAGTGCACATACATTACACAGAATAAAAGAAATAAATCTGGAAAGGAGAGAGAGAGAGAGAGAGAGAGAGAGAGAGAGAGAGAGAGAGAGAGAGAGAGAGAAAACCATCACTCTTTTCTGCACGTTGGGAAAGGATCATTGAAATTTCATGCTTGGAATGGCCAGCTGTGGGACATTGACTGGGTCCTGGCCCTGGTGTCAGCAAAGAGACTCCTTCCTAGCTTTGATCTTACCAGACTCGGGGGCTGGGGGGGTTTTCTGTGACTCTGTTTAAAATAATGCCCATTTCACTCCAGTATATTCACATTTTCAGAGCCTCTGAAATTGGTGCCTGGGGCTCAGGGGCACTTGGTAAATGTGTGTTAGAAATGAGGTGACCACCAGGCATTGAACCCTCTCCACTTCAAAGTCAGAATCATTGGGCATAACCCTGGGCTCATTCGGGTGACAAACAAGAAACTTATATCAGGGACAGGCAGATCTCCTGGCCTCTGCCTGTACCTGCTATGGGTCTCCCATAGCCTCAGGCCATGTTTTTTATACTTTCAAGGTCTGATTAGTTCCCAGACACTAATTTAGGATGAACCTTGAAACAACATGATCAGAACTTCCCTGCTGTGTTTATGGGAAAGCACCCCTCTTTAAGTTGGATAAGAGTGCTATAAAGACTGGCCACAAATACCCTGTCTGGTCTGGAGTCGTGGCTTCAACCAGCCCATTGTCATGGCTTTGGTCTCTTGAGTGTGTGGACAGGAAGTGTGGGCCCCTGACATCAGGAATGCAGTCTGATAAACACAAGTCTCCATTGATTGCACAATTCTCCTTCGCGGTACACAGAGGGTGAGGCGCACAGGATGCAGAAGCAACATCTCTCAGTGCGGATAAAGAGAAGGATGGAATGAAGAAGGTTCCCTGGTGCTTCTAAGCCTCTGTGGTGCTTCTTTTTAGGCGTGTTGCTTTGCAATAAGACAGTCTTTATTATGTGCAAAAATCTCTCTTAGCTGGGCACCGTGGTGAAGGACTTTAATCCCAGCACTCAGGAGGAAGAATTCAGGCCAGTCAGGGCTACATGGCAAGACCCGTTTCAAAACAACAACAGAACCATGTGTGTGTGTGTGTGTGTGTGTGTGTGTGTGTGTGTGTGTGTGTGACAGACAGACAGACAGAGACAGAGATAGAGAAAGACAGAGAGACAGAGAGACAGAGGGACAGAGATAATCTCACTATGTGTTGTCTCAATCCATTTGCCTCAGCCTTCCCAGTGCTGGAATTACAGGTTCGCACCAGCCATGCCCCAGCTAATTGCCTGAAATTTTATATACAAATCTTTGAGTTTAGACACACTCTGTGTCTTTTTCCTGGGGAGATGATCAATATTTTGTTTTAGTACAAACAAAAGAATTCAAGACTCTTCTACCCTCAAAGAAACCAATGGACAAAACAGTGGACAGATAAGCCTAGTCCTACCCACTGACAGATGAGGATGCCCAGTGCCAGAGAGGTCCTTCCCCAAGTCACCAGTTAGTGATGGAGTCATCTTACAAATTGAATCTCCTCAGTCCTGGCTGGGTGGCTTTTCCAATGTTCCACACCACCTAGACTTCTTGAAAGGTCTGATCTTCAGGGCAGGCACCACGTGGCTTGTTTTGGATCAGTGCCCTGGGCGTAGGATAGTTCCTTGTCTCTGTGGTCACCAGCTCATCAGTGGGCCTCATCTTCTTAGGCATTGTTAATGTCACTCGAATGCAGGGTGGCATGGAGCCAGGCAAGTTTTACACGTGAGTGACTGATAGAACATGGTTAACACAGTTTCTTCCCACCTCTCTGAGTGGCATTTCTAATTCTAGTTAGAATTCGGTTCCAAACAGTTTTTCCAGTTAGGCAAAAAGTTCTCCCAGGAAGCAGGGGATTAAGGGGGAGTAGTTGGGTTTAGTGGTCCAAAGGAGTCTCATTTTACAAAGGATTCGGTGCCAAGACCTCCAGTGAGGGGGGAAAAAAATTACACAAAGTAAAAATTGTCCTTGAAAATCCTTTAAGATGCCCATGAAGTTCAGCAAGCAGAAGTGATCTCGTCTCAGGAGAGCCAGCCAGGTCTTTCTTTGCCTCAGTTGAGCAGCAGAGGAAAACACTGGCTAGCATTTAGAACACTGAAGCAGAAAGGCTTATCTCTGTATGATCAGACACTACTGTGATCTGACCACACACATATGCACATACACGTACATGTACACACATGTACACACACGTTCACACACATGTATGTACACACATCTACACATACATAGATGCACATACACACACGTACACCCACATACACACATACGCGCACACGTTACCACCTGCAAAAGGAGCAATAGAGCTGTATACTGTGTTGCTATGCACCAATACCTCACTGTATGAACCTCCCACCACTCTACGAGCCCCTCCCCCTGCAACCCATTCCAGCTAAACCACACCAATCACTTGATGCCACCTAAACAGGCCCTTCAACTAACCTCACCTTTATATCAACACTTCAATCTCATCCACTTTGGGTTCTTGATCTCGAATTCCTGACCCATAGAAATCATGAGCTCATAAATGCCTATCATTTTAAGCCACTACATGTGAGGGTGATTGGCTATGCAGAACACACATGCAGAAAGCTAACACCAGAGTAACCTGCATGTTGAGGAGCGCTCTGGTAGAATGAGTTTTGTGGTAGAGGGGCTGAGATTGCAGTTGCTTTTATCTTATTTATTTTTAAGATCTGTTTATTTGTTTGTTTAGAGACAGGGTCTCACTGTGTAGACCAGGCTGACTGACTTTAACCTCACATTGATCTGCCTGCCTGCCTCTGCCTCCCTGGTGCTGGGATTAAAAGCATGCCCTACTACATCCTGTTATTTTTACTTATTTAGGTGTGTGCATATGTATGTATGTATGTATGTATGTATGTATGTATGTATGTATGTGCATGCCTTGTATGTGGAGTTAGAAGAGAGCACTGAATCCCCTGGAACTGGAATTTCAAGCAGTTGGGAGCCACCTGACACGATGCTAGGACCCAAACTCTGCTCCTCTGAAAGAACAGCAAGTGCTCTTAATAATCCCCCTGACACGGGGTTTCTCTGTGTACCTGGCTGTCCTAGAGCTATCTTTGTTTGCTCTGAGCTTCCTCTAAACAGGCAGGTCATATTTTAAAAAGGGAATGCAGTGGGACAAAGGTGAGCTCTCAGGTTGGTACCAAAAGAAGGATCGTAGCCAGGACCCTCGGCTGCTGGGTGGGCAAGGGAGAGATGCCCTCCCCCACCCCTTGCCCCTTACAGCAGGAGAGCTGTCCCCATCTCTGCTGGCTGTAGTATTGGGTGAGCTAACCTGGGTAGTGCTGGAGAGCTCACCCTGGTGGTATGGGTTCAAGAGCTGGCCAGCAAACCAACTCAGATACCACCCAGGTCCAGATCCAGGGTTTTGAGTTGGCTCACCCCAACACCTACCTCATCTATGAACTACTAGAGCACGCGAAGGGGCTGGTCCTACAGATCCAAAGTTGCAGGGGCTCTGTGACCCAGGGCCACAACAGGAAATCCCAGAGGAGTCCCAGTATTGATAGTGTAGAGAAGCCAGAGGCCTCAAACCCAATCAGTGACTCATTTAAATAAACATTTGTAAGCAAAGATGTGTGGACAAAAGGGTAGACTGTGTGACACACTGTGACACACTACAGCTTCCAGGCTAAGATGGTTTTTATTATTTGTTTTTGTTTTTGTTTTTTCCTTTAGTTGGGAGTTTGCAAGGGCAGAGGGAGGATATGAAGGAACAGGGAGATGACAGGGATGGGGCATATGATATAAAATTCATAAAGGATCAATAAAGAAATAGGCTCAAGATAACTTGCCAGATAGAAAGTTAAGGGCCAGGCATCACGGCACTCACCAGTAACTCCACTACCTGGGAGGCAGATGCAGGCAGATCTCTGTGGGTCTGAAACCAACCTGATTTACAGGGTGAATTCTAGGCCAGCCAGGGCTCCATAGTGAGATCCTGTCTCAAATTCAATCAATCAATCAATCAGGTATAGAATCTCAGAACTCGGGAGGCTGAGGCAGAGGGTTACCATGAGTTTGAGGCCAGCCAGGGCTATACTGAAAAGTTTTGTCTCAAATGAACCAAAAACAAACAACAAAAGAAATTGTTTAACTATTTAAAAATGAAAACATTACTATCAATAGGCACCTTCTGATCCTCTGTGTACCTCATAGGACGCTTAATGGACTCAGCTACAATCTAGCAGATGACATGTAGAGTAACATCTGGATGGCACCGAGTCCCACCCAGATGACATGTAGAATAACATCTGGATGGCACTGAGTCCCAAGTCCCACTTCCACTACACTCCAGTAAAAATAAACCTCACTGTTCAAATATAGAGCAGTTAGAAGTGCCATGTTTTATAGAAGAGGCAGTTATTTGGCATTAGAAATAGACAAGCTTTGGCTTCCTCAAATAGCCGGGCATTAGCAATGTGATTTTCAAATGGAAACAGATAGAGTGACTCACTCACACACATTCGACCTGACTCAGCTATTTCAAAAGCCTACATAGGGTTTATGCACTGGTGGCACACACCTTTAATCACAGCACTTGGGAGGCAGAGCCAGGAAGATCTCTGTGTGTTTGAGGCCAGCCTGGTCTACAGAGAAGCTCCAGAATAGCCAAGGCTACACAAAGAAACCCTGTCTCAAAAAACCTAACTAACTAGCCTACATAGAAAAGTGCAGTGCCGGTGTGGGCCTCAGTTTACTGATCTGTAAAGCAAAACAGTAAGAAAAGACCATCCAAATTGCCACATTCTACAGAATAGGGTATGTATGGACAGCTGAGGTCTTCACAGTAGCATATCACAGGTAGGGCCAGCTGGCTAGCTGCTAACACAGCTAAACAGGACCCACAGCAGGTTCTCCCGAAGGACCTACAGAACTCTGTCAAGAGCTGGAAATCACCTTTTAGAGTCTCACACATACACAAGAAAAAGTCAGCCAGGAAAGTCCCCGCACACCCAGCACCCAGCACATGACTTCTGACAAGCTACTTTTTGATTAATTATATATAAATAATTTGGTTTTTGTTTTGTTTTGGTTTGGTTTTTTTTTTTTTTTTTTTTTTGGTTTTTCGAGACAGGGTTTCTCTGTGTAGTCCTGGCTGTCCTGGAACTCACTCTGTAGACCAGGCTGGCCTTGAACTCAGAAATCCACCTGCCTCTGCCTCCCAAGTGCTGGGATTAAAGGCGTGTGCCACCACCGCCTGGCAATGATATAAGTAATTTACAAACAGAATCTTAATAGGTAGCTTTGGCTGGCCTAGAACTCTCTAAGTAAAAGAGGCTAGCTAGCTTCTGCCTCCCACATACTGGGATTAAAGATGTGCGCTACCACATCCTGGTTGCCTTTTATCTTTTCAAACAATTCCTCATGGGTGGTGGGTACATGTGTGCATGTGTGAGGGGAGGCATATATCAAAGACTGGATGTCTGCTAGTACTCTATACATCATACGTGTTATTTTTTTTAAGATTTAGTTTTATTAATTATGTGTTTATGTGGCAGCATGTGGCACGTGCGTGACAGAGGCTACAGACATTGAATCCCTATGAAGCTGGATCATAGGCAGTTGTCAGCTGCGCAGTGTGGGCAGTGGGAACCAATCAGGTACTCTGGAAGAGCAGCCAGCACTCCTAACAACTGATACATCTCTCCAGACCCTAATTTTTCATCTAATTTTTCAAGACAGGGTCTGTCACTGAAGCTGAAGTTTATCAATTCATTTACGAGTGGCTGTCCAGGCAAGCCCCTGGGATCTTCTGTTACTGCCTCCCAGAACGTGCCTATGCTCCTGGCCTTTGGAATGGGTCTCTAAGATCCATACTGAGAGCCAACTGGTGGCTTGTGGTGGCTGGGGGCGCACACCTTTAGTCCCAGCACTCAGAAGGCAGAGACAGGCAGAAACTCTGAGTTTCAGGCAAGCCTGAGCTATAGAATGAGTTCCAGGGCAGCCAGAGCTATACAGAAAAACCCTGTCTCAAACAAACAAACTAGCAAATCCACACTTAGGTCTTTATACTTGGTACAGTGTATCGGGAACTATTAAAAAAAAAAAGTCGGCACCACCCCAAGCTACTTTCTTCCCAAGGTCTTTCCACACCTATGCTAGCCCCGTTTGGTGACCGATCTTGGTTCTCTTGCTGCGGAGTCTGCTCACATTCCCAGACATCCACTGTGATCAGCGGTCCCCAAATCCCAGTAACCCAGTAAAATCCAAACTCTAGGGGCTTGGAATTTATAAATCAGATTTATATCAGTAAATTCTCACCCCACAAAACACCCACACAATGAACTCAGAGCCAATTGATATAAATTGCCCACCTAGATAAGACAAATTGTCCTGAAGTTATCCATCCCTTATAGGACCTATGGCTATTTAAGGAATAGCTACATGAAGAGTCTGGATCTTCTCCCTCTCCTTCCATCTTCCTTTCTCCTCTGTCCACGGGAAGAGAGTAGCTGGGTATAGCTCAGGTGGTGCCGGGTTTGTTTGTTTTTTAATAGTTCCCACTACAGTACAGTACCCATTTGTATCCACTGAGCCGGCCCCTTTCCCTCCACCCCTATCTTTGTGAACTGGGGATTGAACCTGAGGCCTCAGGCCGGCTTGGAATGTGCTCTACCACCAAGTAACAGTCTCCAGGCCTTTCCTTTTACAACAGGGTCTTGAATTCTCTCTATAGCCCAGGCTAGCCTCCTTAAATTTGTGATCTTCCTGCCTCGGTCTCCCAAGCAGCTGGGAGCATAGGCATATGCTACCATGGTACCCTGGTAAAAGGGAACCCAGGCTTCAGCTTGCCAGGGGGATGGGTTGTGTGTAGAAAGGCAGGAGGCTTATCACCACCACAGAGGTTGCTGCTGCTGGGTGCCAGAGGTGACGAGGGGGGGGGGCGGGGGGGGGGCTGTGACATATCCCCTTCAATGCTTGGAGGCAGGCAGAGCCAGGGAGTAAGGGAAGGCTGCGGTTCTATTTCTGTCAAGGTCATCCAGCAGGTGGAGGCTAGAGCCTGGACCCAAACCCAGGCTGACCCCTCCAAAGCCCCTCTGTTCCGAGGCACTCGGCTTCGGTGGCCCTGCTACTAATGCAGCCAGACTGTTCTTCTCAACTCCAAGAAGTGAAAAACTGTGACAAGAGCGCAACCCCTCTGTTGGTGACTCTGGATGTCGTGGGAGAAACACATCAAGGCTGTTGGACTCTCCCTCTTGTACTTTTAACATACCTTAGGACAAAATAAAGAACAGATCTGCTTTAAATGGTTTTATTAAAAACTGTACCACTTGATGGATGAGAGGATATTTACACATGTATACATATAAAGAACCAAAAAAAGTCAAATATTATATACAGGTTAAAAAATAATGGTCCCCGCTCCTTTCCTTAAGGCAGGATGCCCAGACCCCAGGCCAACCAAACTGGGGATGAAGGAAATGCTACATCTCACTGGGTCTCCCAGTGTCAGTTTCTGTGAACCCAGAGATGGGGTGGACATCAGACAACTGTAGAGGAAGGGGCAGTGCAAGCCTGGGGGTCACAGACCTCATAGCACCTTAGCCAAAGCTGGCATATATGGAAGAGCCCAGCTTTGTTCTGCTGTCTTTCTTGAGGCTCTGTCCCCTAGATCTGCAGCCCACAGGAACCCCAGGGAACTTGAAATGACTATGGTGCCACCCTGTATCCCTCTAGGTCCAGCCAGGACAGCCTGTCTCCAAAAGGCCTTATCTTCATAGCAGCCACAGTGGCCACCATACTGATTCCCCCCCAAATCCTGCAGAGCCACGAAGGCTAATGTCTTTTGTTACTCCATGCACCGGTACCCACCTCCCTATCAAGTCCCAGAATGGAAAGCTCTCGTCGGAATATTCTCCTCGCTGACCAGGACTGTCACAGTGACCTCACTGCTTAGTTCCTGGAAAGCCTGGGCAGACAGGGGCCTTGGCTAGACTGTCCCCAACACCCACTCCCTGCCATGCTCAGTGTTGGGCTTGGGTTTCGCCACTGGGGCACCAAGGCAGGCCAGCTGGGCCTCTCTGGGCTCTGGAAACAAGCACTGCCACATAGCTCTGGACACAGCCCATCCCCTGGGGCCTGAAGGAGGTCACCGGGAGGTGATCTTTTTCCACCTCTGATTGAGCAAGACAAGGCCACTGGGGACAACTGAACAGCACAGCCAAACTTTGAAACAGAGAGACAGGGCCAGGCAAAGTGCCCACCCTCCCCCTATCCTCCTGCGTACCACCCCAGCCTCCCTGGGGGAGTCAGTGATCAGACGGGGGGGGGGGGGGGGGGGGATGTTCCCCTCCAGATCTGTTCACTGGCTTTTAGAAATGCCTCCTGGGGGTTGTGAATTAGGAGAGCAGTTTGGCCCCTGAATACCGGGCTTCTGTTCCTCTAGGGCATTTCTACACTGAGTTTTCCAGCCCCTCTCCCACCCCTCATCCACAGCACACCACAAAAGCCTGTTGCCTTCAGCTGGTTACAGGTCACCACACAGGTCAGACCCTCCCTCCCTCTGAATCTGAATCTCCACTCTTCACTAGAGACAACCAGGCTCCTGGAGTTCTGGAGAGGCAAAGGGGAGGGGTTGTCCTGGGGCTGGACTCGGAGACTATAAAACCAATTCACCAGGCAGAGATCACAGTCCAATTAAAGCAAGCAGCCAGGAGGAACCTCTTGCCTCCTTGAGCTGGGCTGCCAGCTGCCTCTGAGAGGCTGGAGAGAGGGGGCATATTTTTATTTATTTATATTTTACAGTCCTGGGATCCATCCAAGGGTCTCTTGACCGACAGGCAAGCCCTTTATCATTGAGCTTCAACTCCAGCCTGGATTCAGGTTGGAGAAAGATAAAAGAGGGTTTAAGTTTCACCCTGGCTTGCCTGAGTTAGTAAGTTTGGTCCTGGCTTGGTCCAAAATGGAGACAGTACACTCTGACCAGCTTCTGCCTGGTCCCAGGCTCAATGTTCAGGTCAAATTCTGAGCTCAGTTCTCAGGCCACAGGGTACCCAGCCTGCACCTGGCAAGGTTGCTGAAGCTGACAATAGTGCCTTAGCACAGATGGAAAGTCTACAAAGTCATGTTAAAGATAAGTAAAATACAAGGTTCTGTATGGGGAGGGGCTCGCATGTACCACCAAGCACATGTATCGTAGCACATGTACCGAGCACATACCAGAAGCCTGCCTGTCATAGCCTTGATCCAGGAAAGGGGAAGACCACATATGTCCCACACACATCTAAACTGCGGGGGTGGGGGTGGGGGCTAGAATGTAGGAAGGCGGGGCTTCACAATAATTAGTGTGCCTCAGAACCGTCTTCATATTCATTACTTGGGTCCCCTCTCCTTGCAGACAGGAACCCACTTTCTTAGCAGACGAACTATGGTATAGACCCTGAGAAAAATGATTGTGGCCAAGAAGAGGTAATATCTCCAGGTCATCTGAGCAGAAAAACACGAAGGCTTATACACATGCCTTAAGGTCCTCCTCAGGACCTCTGCGAGTGCACACAGTACCTCTGTGCAAATTACAAAAAGACATCCCTTACTCTGTGCAGACCCTGCCCACTTCAGGACGTGCAGCCTGGAGAGCAGGGCACAGGCTGGACCTCAGCCTCAACGAGCCCCCTCTGTAGGTAGCCTCGTGCAGGGAGAAACCTGCCCAACTGTACACCCTTTTATGGTACTGAAATCCGCCCCCACCCCCTGCAGAATGGGGAGTCACTGGGCTTGTTCAATCTGAGGCTACTCTGAGTTTCTCCTCCAACATCCTTGAATAACCCTGTGCTCTGCTTTGCTTAGGGAAGCCATCTTTCTTTGAGCCTTGGCTCGTCTTCGTTATAGCACCAATGTCTTTCCTTACGTACATAACACTTAGGAGTTAATTTCTAAGATCGGCTACTTTTCGTTCCCTCCCTGAGCGCTGCAGCGGGGAGAGAAGGGAAAAGCTCCGAGGCAGCTGAGGTCCTGCTGGGTTCTAGAACTCTCCCTTCCGGCCTAGCCGAAAGCTAAAGGAAGATTCAAGATGCGTCAGCTCGGCAGGTTCCATAGTCTAAACACTGTCTGTTACTTCCAAAGTCACTTTTCAGCTGACAAAGCCTCTGTCCTAGCTTCTTCCTTTATCCCACTAGGTACAGAAAAGGAATAGGGTAAGGGGGAGGAGGTACACGTTTCCAAGGAAACCAAGAGGTCTAGGATTCCCCTGGGACCAACTTATCAGTGGGATGGCTGCTGGGTTCCCACACCCCCAGCAAGCCCACCCCATCTCCAAGTGTTTCTGCTGAGATGGATGCAGTCCGATCCAGTCCAGTCGTTGGCAGGGTCTTCTGAAAACAGAGCTGGCAAAGGCACAGGCCGCTGGGTACAACAGCATGGTCA
This sequence comes from Mus minutoides, assembly GCA_902729485.2. NCBI lineage: Eukaryota > Metazoa > Chordata > Mammalia > Rodentia > Muridae > Mus > Mus minutoides. Next base: position 317,427 of record LR749680.1, on the reverse strand, counting down.
CTGGCTACTTGGCTCCAGCAAAGGTGGCAGTAGTTTGTACCCTTGGGACCAATCAAGGGGCGTAGGACCAAGTAAGACTTGAAGCCTCTCAAGTTTGATTCATTTTGTGGCACCTTTGAGGGGTTCTTGGAGAAGTCCGACCCTCCCTGAGGTCTTCCAGAGGTTGACAGCGTCTGAGTAAGAATCCCTGAGCCCATGCGGTGGGCGCTGGCTGTGCCAAGTAGGAACCCAGAAGCTGGCTAGCCAAGGCACAGTTGTTCTTAGCCAGGAAGCTCCCAGACAGGGTCCTGGTGGGTTAAAGCCATGATCCATCAGGCACGAAGGAAGGCCGACACGTTTGATGGTACTGGGAGCCTAACCTGACTTAACCAGCTCCTGTAGCAAGTCTCAGTCCACTTCCTGGAGAACGTCACCAACTGGTCATCTTCAGAGCCTTAGGAACTCTACCAGCAGACACAGCTGCCTCTCCTTCAACAGTGTTTGACAAAGGCCCCCATTCCCAGTGGAGGTTCTGAACGGGGAAAGAAGATCCCACTGGGGCATGTAATATGTACACATGGAAAGAAAATTAAGGATAACAAAACTTGACAAGACAGTATCTGTCCTCCCAGAATGTCTGTTCCAGACTGCATTCCTGGTGATCCATCCCACCAGGGTGGCCCAGCCTCACCAGGGACCCACCCCTTCCCTGTTTTCTTGTCTGTTCAGGGCGAGGTTTTGAAGGAAGAGGAAGACTTGCCACCACGCGCGGTCTCGGTTCTGCTGGTGCTGTAAGGAAAAGAGATGACCGTTAGGTGTCAGGCCACAGGCTCCTTACTGGGCCCTAAACAGGCTTCCACTGCCAGATCTCAGGCTGGCACCATTGTGCCATCCAGCAAACTGGGGATGGCACAAGAGACAAAACTCCCAAGACAACTGCAGTTTGGGCATTAAAAACACCATGCTGGGCTGTGTGTACTGAGCACAGGAGGATCAGACTTTCTCCCTTGCTTAGAGGATTTTTCCAGAGTTTAGCCAAGTACTGCTTTTAATCAGATTGGCTCCTGACACCCCCCCCCAACTTTAGCTGCATGAACAACAATCTTGCTTGAGCGAGAAAGACAAGAAGTCCCTCCCTCTCCCCCATTCCAAAGGAACACAGAGAACAAGAGAGGGAAGGGGAGGGGGAGCCTCCATCTGCAAGTGATTTGACACTGTGAAGGTCAAAGGGTTAATCTTCAATTTAAACCACACTGCTGAGGCAGCAAAAATCTGATTTCATCCAGTACAAACACACACACACACACACACACACACACACACACACACACTTGTGTGAGGCAGCCAGCCCTCTCCCCACTTCAGCATCCCCAGCTCCGGGCTGCCCTTTTTATAGCTGCTTTTGACAGTAAGCCATAAATAATCCCTCTTGGAGCGCTTTCCTACTGACTGGAGCCAATTAAACGTTAAGCAAGAACACACTTGAAAACAAAACAAAAACAAAGAATGCACACCAGCTCTGGAGGTTACCCCAGGTCCTACTGTTAGCCTGCGAAGCTAAGGGGCAAAGTTCAGAGGTCAGAAGCACAAAGGTTTCTGGCTGGTGTCCTGTCTACACAGGTATCATTTCCCAGAGGCCAGCAAAGGCCTGAAGGGGACAAGGGAGCCCTGAAGAGGCAGTCTTTGTTCTCTCCTTGTCTGTCAGGGAAGGAGAACTGGCCGGGCCTCTCCATGGGATCCTTAATGGACAGGGGAATAAAAACCTAGTGTGCAGAGAGGAGGCCGGCAAAGACTGGATTCGGATTCCTTCAGTGCCCAGAGAGCAAGTGAGTTTGCGTGAGGTGTCCAGGGAGCACGGGGGGCCATCTCTTAGGCAGTCCTTAACCACAGCCCCTGTTGAATCAGCTCCTGCCAGGCAATGCCTCCTCACATGGGAGAAGAGTAAGAAAAGCAGGTCATACTCCCAGTTTTCCTGGACTTCTGAAGCTTTGAAGTTCCATCCAGTTCTGGGTTTCCCCAGGGAACCAAGCCGGCTGTGGGTCCTCAGCCACAAAAAGAAATATAGTGTCTAACTGAGGTTGACACAGAATACCCCACCTCCACAGCTATGGTGGAGGGGAGTGTGTGGTGGATAGGGGAGTGAGTGGGGACTAGTGCCTGCCAAGCGGGTTAAGGGAAGTGGGGTGTGCCGTGAAGCCTGGCAGAAGGCGTTGAGGAGACTGATGGCTTCCTCATGTTTTGTAAACAAAGATGAGCATAAAGAGGAAACACACCCGGCTTAACAAAATCTGGTTCCAGTAGAGCAGCCTGAACTTCAGCTGCAAAGCTAGATACTTGGGCGGCGACAGCTGGGAGAGCTCCCTCCTCCACCGTCCCTCCCCACCTGCTGTCTACAACAGGTGCAAGGGTCATGAGTGGAACAGGAGACCCCAGGAAAAGACGGGTCCCGGAGAGGCCAGTCTGCTGGCCTTGTGAATCCCCTCAGGTGCCTGCTTGAAAAAACCAGAGTGATTCGCAACAAGAACAGAGACAGACTGTGGTGGTTTCATACTGAGTGCTCTCCATTCCTGCTTTTTAAGGTGTGGTCCCCAGGATAACAGGCACTCACTAGAAAATGCTGACCCAGGCTGGAGTGATGGCTCAGCAGGTAAGAGCACCGACTGCTCTTCCCAAGGTCCTGAGTTCAATTCCCAGCAACCACATGGCGGCTCACAACCACCCGTGATGAGATCTGATGCCCTCTTCTGGTGCATCTGAAGACAGCTACAGTGTATCTTACAGATAATAATAAATAAGTAAATCTTTAGAAAATGCTGACCCATTAAACTGGAATGTGCTTTTTCAACAAGATCCCCAGAATTCTGAGGTTTGCGGTACAGTACAAGATATAAAAAAAAAAGCATTCTTCTATTTATGGAAAAGCCCACCACCTCCCAAACCCAATGAAATTGATCCATATTATCACGACCATCTCAGATGAGATAACTAAAGATCTAATCCAGCCATCAGATGGCTAGTAAGTAGCCAGGAATGGCTAGAACGCAGAGCAATGTCTCTACCTATGGCCACCGGACATCAGGTGCTGCCGGCCATCACTGTTTGTGCCCAAGAAGATCCTCCATCCTGCTTTTTGCAGCATCACTCAAAATACTTAATGGCCGAGGGAGGAGACCATCTCTCTATAACTCAATGCCTGCACCAATCCCATCTCCATAGACCTTGGTTCTCTCAAACTCTACCAACGGAGGTCATTTGCTACAGAGGAGGCTTCCAGGCCCCCCACCCCCCGAAGCCTTCTGGAAGTAAGGCAAGGCAACAACCTCACCTCATCTTTCTGCAGAGTTTAGTGTCTGATAAGCATCTTTGAGCTGGTGAGCGGTCAGATGGAATGGCTGAAGGGGTGGGGCAAGCGTGAAGCACACAGTGGGTGCACAGGCTAGCCTCTGATACCACACAGTACCATGCCCCTGTGGTGAGGTTTCAGGACTCACAAGCTAGAAAGAAGGCACTAAAGGGGGTAGTTAGAGCTTCAGATCAGGAACCCAGAGAGCCTAGCTCTAGGCTCCATCTCTCACTGTTTGTAAGGAAAACACTGGTGTTATAATAGGAATATGACTTTTAAATCCAACTATGTCACAAGACAGTGTTCAGGCTCCACCCATGCCGACAGGGTCAGAATGTCCAGGGAGGGGGCTCAGGAGTGTACGTACTAAACAAGCTCCATGAGGAAAAGTTTAATAATCAGAAGAGGTGGAGAGGCTAGATATCTCAGTGATTAGGAATGTGTACTGGTCTTGAAGAAGACCCAAGTTTGGTTCCCAGCACCCACAGCAGTGGCTTACAACCACCAGTAATTCCAGCTCCAGGGGATCTGACACTCTGGTCTCCAACAACACCTGCACTCATGTGCACATAACCCAGACACAAACACATGCACATAATAGAAAATAATGAAAATAAATATATTTTATTTAAATCAGAAGGGGACTGGGACTATAGCTCAATGGAAAAGCATTTGCCTAGCATACTTAGAGGCTCTGAGTTCAACCCCCAGTGTGGCAAAAACAAAAGAAAGAAAAGAAGGAAGGAAGAAAGGTAGATCAGAAGGAAAAATATACTAAATATTTAAATAATAAAAGCAATACACATTCATTGTAGAAATACTACAAAATGTAAGAGAATACAGAGGAGAATTTAAAAGCCAGTAATGATCATACAGCCTAGAAGAAAACATTTCATAATTTGGCACCTTCTTCGGAGCCTTTTAACCTCTTTCCATTAAAACAGTGTCTTGCCCTGGTGGCCGAGCCAAAGGTCGATCCTGCCAGGTGTCTGAGCAGCAGCCAGGAAGGCCACAGACAGGCTTTGGAAACCATGGAGGTACTTTCCAACCCCAAGGAGTCTATGGCCACAATTGCCTTCAGGAGTACGCCAAGGGCTGGGCCCTATCGACCGTCTCAACAGTGCTTGGGCAGGCCTGGACACTGGGTAGGGAGGGCTGGGAGCCTAGCCCCAAGACCCTGAGCACTCTCCCAGAGCATAAACTGAGCCTGGAATAGTATGCTTAGGTCTATCCCGAACACCCCAAAATAGAAAGCAAGCCACTACAGACCAAGAGTCAAGATTGTAAACCAAATATTTCTACAAGTCAAACAAAAGAGACGGATGAGAAAGGACCCAAAAGGAGAGCCACTGCAGAGGAAGGAAACCTGCCTCTACCAGACAGGATGAAGGATACAAAGAAAACAGAACAGCGGACAGCACTTGTCCCTCTAAAGGAGCGAGAAGGAAGGGGGAACCAGGAAAGACTCTGCCAGCCTCTGGATCTAAGGCACCTGGCCAGACACCCAGCATACAATCTGCGATAGCTGAGGGCAAACCCCTGGAACAGGGCCCAACTCTCCCTGACAGGCATATGTGCCTCGCTAGGGCTGGAAGCTCCTAGAACCCCCACCTCCCACCCCGCAATGGAGTGACCCAAAGACTAGAGACTGGGAATAAGGGATGGAACACTTACCCCAAAGCCCCCACCCCCACCCAAAGCTTTAGACCCGAGAGCAAAGAAAAAGAATAGAAAATGTTCAAGGGGGTTGACTCTATGACTCAGAAGATATAGGTGCTTGCCACCAAGCACTATGACCTGAGTTCAATTCCTAGAACCCCCAGGGCATGACAGCAACAAGCCTTTAATCCCAGCACCGAGGAGGAAGAGGTAGGTAGATCTTTGTCAGCCTGGTTTATATAGCAAGTTCCAAGCCAGTCAGAGCTGCACAGTGAGATCCTGTCTCAAAAACAAAAAACTAAACAAAACAAAACAAACCCTAGAATCCATAAAGTGGAGAGAGGGACTCTTGAAGGTTGTTCTCTGAACTCCATTGCACACATATGCCCCCTACCACCTGAAGCCAAACAAAGAAACAAACAAAACCCAAATGTTTAAGAAAGAGATCATGAGTAACCCCAGAGCCCAAGCAGGGGTCAAACTCTCTTCCTGCTAAGGTAAGGGCAAGTGTGTGAACAGGAAAGGACAACTGAATGTTCAGCCACTCGTCCCAGGCAGTAGGGAAGCTGGAAGACTTACTGTGGCTTCTCCACCGATGCACATGGTCTGACTACAAAAGAGTCAGACCTGGAAGATAAGCTAGGTGTCTAAGGCCAGGAATACCTAAAGTCTGCCCAGGTGAAGAGATGTCCTTTATGTGATAGACTCAGCCTCTTGTCTGGGAGAGGCCAAAGAGTAAAAAGAGAAAGAAGAGAGGGAAGGGGAAGGAGAGAAAAGGAGTCGGATCTAGCGGCCTGTGGTACCTGACACTGCTAGATTACACAAATCAAACTCCGGTCCCTCAGGGCCTGTGCATTAAGCACAAAGCATGCCACCCCACCCCCACCCTCCCTGGATAAGAATCTCCCTTTGCTTCTCCCTTTCCAGATTCAATTCCTGCCCTCTGGGAGCTTCATGTGTCACCAGCGTTCCAGAAACCCCTGTGGCTAAGTCACCCAAAGAATCAGAAAATGAGGTTTTCAAAAGATCTAACACTTAAAAAGCAAATTTACCAAACAGCAATTTGTACCATGTCAAACTCAGTGTTTTTGTATCTCTTCACTGCGTCGTAGGACAGACAGGTATTACCAACCCTGTTTTACTGATGGGGAAACAGGGTCTCAGAGGTCAAGAGCACTGACTGCTCTTCCAGAGGTCCTGAGTTCAATTCCCAGCAACCACATGGTGGCTCACAACCATATGTAATAGGATCTGATGCCCTCTTCTGGTGTGTTTGAAGACAGATACAGCATTCTCTATATATCTATATCTATATCTATATCTATATCTATATCTATATCTATATCTATATCTATATAATCCTAAGCAAGTTTGATGAATCACTCAAGTCCCTGACTTCTGGATCCTAAGCTAGTCTTTTTAAAAAGGAAGGGAGGAAGGGAGGAAGGGAGGAAGGGAGGAAGGAAGGAAGGAAGGAAGGAAGGAAGGAAGGAAGGAAGGAAGGAAGGAAGGGGGAGGGGAGGAGAGAGAAAGGAAGGGAACCCTGGAGAGGTTAATAGCACTTGCTGTTCTTATAGAGGCTAGGTTCAATTCCCAGCACCTACATGATGTCTCATAACCAGCCCCAGTGGAGCTGCTGCCCTCTTCTGTCCTCAGAGGGCAGCAGGTATCTGCAACCCACCTGCTGCATAGACATTACCTCCAGGCAAAACACCTACACAGGTTGATATGAGAAACATGTTTATTTATTTACAGTGCTAGGGATCGATCCTAGGGCGTTGGGCATGCTAGGCAAGTAAGCACTCTACCTCTGAGGGGTCTCTCCGATCCTATGAAGCTTTTCTTTCCTAAATTTATTGCGGTGTCAGCTGGGCATGGTGGTGCACACCTTTAGTCCCAGCACTCAAGAGGCAGAGGCAGGCAGATCACTGAGTACAGGCTCAGTCTACTCTACAGAGCTAGTTCCAGGACAACCCAGGCTATACAGGGAAATCCTATCTTGGAAAAAAAATGCAGTGTTTACTCACATTATGCAAATAGTATTATCTTTGCAAAGAGAACTGCTCCCCTAATACACTTAAAGGCATTGTTTCCAGATTGTAAACTATTCAGAAAAGATAATGTGGACCACACACACACACACACACACACACACACACACACACACACACAAAAAGAAAAAAGAAAAAGAAAAAGAAAAAAGAAACCTTTTAGAGAAAGAACTAACTGAAGATCAAATAGAACTAAAGACTGGTCTGAAATTAGGACCTTAGAGCATGGTTTGAAAACACCCTCATTTACTTTAAAATACACAATTGCACGGTCTACAGAACTGCCCCTCTCAGTCTCCCCATGCACTGTAAAACTACCCAGGCCAAGGCTGAAGGAAAGAGCCTGAGGCTGAGAGCAAGGACAGTAATAAAGCAACCTTAGGAAAATTCCAGAGCTTCAGGAGATGCTTTTTGCTGAGGCCACTGAGGTTTTATGGAGCCCAGGAAGCTAAGAGCTTTAGGACACAAAGGTAGTTCAGATATAACCTCATTCTCAGCGATTTCACAATCTAACGAAGAAGATATTAAGAGCCCAGGATTAAGTATTAGTCAAATTGGTTAGGGCAGAAAATGACAGCTCCATCATCATATCCTTGCCTTTGGGCATGTGTTTGCCCAGAAAGAAACAGAGATGGGGAGGTAGAAATGTCATTGTTTTAGAATCAGAGTCCTCACAGCCCTGAGTTCCACTTACAGAGTAACTTGGGCATGATGCTTTGCTTCTGTGAGTCTGTTTTCTATGGAATAGGAACAATGGGACTGGACGTTCAAGGCCACTCTGCTCATCACGTGAGAAACTATACATTTGTCCCTGGGCCTGGTGGCAACACGAATTCTCCATAGCAGCGTGGACACATTCTGCTCACAAGCCGGCCCCTTCCTTCCCCCAGCAAGCACCACCTCCCGCACAGACTCACGCAGTCTTTGGGACAGACCAGCCTTCCTATTTTGAGACTGGTCCCAGTAGTCAGAGGCAGCTGAGCTCAGGTTTCAAGGCTTTCAAACTAACTTGGGGTCTGACACCCAGAGGGTCATCCAGGGACCCAATGAGCCGCTGCCCAGACACTCCATGATTAGCAACATAGCAAAGCGAAAAAGGAAAGGAATACTTTTCCAAGGGTTTTCTCAGCACAGGCAACAGTACTAACAGGATCCGAGAGCTGCCAAAGAAAAGGTCATCTCTTCTCCAAGGAAGGAAGGACGGCCTAGAACTGCTACTTTTTGGCTGAAGGTGACAGGGCTTCCTCTAAAACAACTGGAAGTCACTGGATCGGGCCCCTGGAGGTCAAGTGGCAAGGCAGGAGGCAAGTGCCTTGGAACACTGACGAAGTCCTTGCCTCCATAACCAGGGAGTAGAAACTCCTTACCCAACTCCCTCAGGGTGTTTCAGATTCCGAGTCTCAGACCAGCTTCGGGGAGACCACTGGGCAAGTTCTGAAGAGCTCTGGAGGGAAGTGTCTCAGTTAATGATGAGGGAGGGAGAGAGGGAGGAGAGCAGGAGGGGCAGGCCCTGTTGCAAGACTATCCTGCTATGGAGAATGAACCCCCAGGCTCACTCTCAACTTGGGGCCTTGGCAGCTGGCTGTTCTTTTTCTCTATGGGGTCAGTCTGCTAGACAGGACAAGGCAGGCTGGGCAAGGATAAAGGTTAGAGCCCGTCTCTCAGCACACAGGCGACTGTTCTTGCTTTGGTCATGGAATGTGCCCTCCTGGTTTGCCAGGCATGGATCAAAAGGCAAACCAGCCACTTTTCTTTATTCTTTCCTTCTGCTTCCTCCAGTCCGTTCTTCCCACCTCCCCCAACCCTGAAAACACACCAAAGCTAACTCCCAGCCCCATGGCCTGTCTTGGTGGGCAGAGGGGGATGAACTGCCCGGAACTAGAAGGCCTTCTCTTGGAAGAAAGCAATCAGGTGCAGAGTGTGTGGGGAACTCAGCCTCCAGTCTGCCGCACTGATGACTCAGAAGCTAAATATAGCGAGTGATATAAACACAGCCAGCCACAGAGCAAACACAGGGCCCCCAAGCCCCAGTGCAGACTCTCACGAACCCTGAGCTTCCAGAGACCCCCCCCTCCCCCAGGCCCCCTCTTCCCCAAAGCATTGTCCTGCATAGACCTCCTACTCCTGGGACAGAAGATGGCTTCCCAGGGGCACCTCTCACTTGAGGACAAACCTCTGGGACCTATGCACCAGGCTGTTCTCTCTAGAGCCAGAGTGGCCTCATCAGCCATGGTCTCTGTTCCAGAGAACTACTGACCAACATGGAGACCATCCTAAAGGTCAGGAAGCAGTCAGGGACTCCCAGAATAAAAGATCTAGGATGTTGGGTAGAAAAGCTGCTAGGTGGTGAACCAGGCAAACACCAATCTGGATACAGCTTCCACAAGAGCTCCCCGGGAATTATCAAGTCAGGTCCAAGCAAAATCCCCAATTCATCACGTATGTGTGCACATACCATGCAAACTTCCTACCACTGGTCTATACATCCTTGCTTACGTTTTTTTTGTTTTTTTTTTTTTGGTTTTTCGAGACAGGGTTTCTCTGTGTAGCCCTGGCTGTCCTGGAACTCACTCTGTAGACCAGGCTGGCCTCGAACTCAGAAATCCGCCTGCCTCTGCCTCCCAAGTGCTGGGATTAAAGGCATGCGCCACCACGCCCGGCTTTGCTTACGTTTTGAGACAGAGTCTTATTAAGTTGCCCAGGCAGTCCTTGAACTTGCATCCTTCCTTCCTTCCTTGCTAGTAGCTTGTGTTCAACGCTCCAAGCTACTGTAGTTTCTTGGTTTTGTTTTGTTTTGTTTTGTTTTTTTGCAGTTCTGGCCATCAAAGCCAGGGTCTCCAGGATGCTAGGCAAGCGTCTAATTCCTACCTGAGCTGCAAGCCCAGGCCAATAGTGCTCTGTATTACAATTCCCAAAGGCCTTTCACAGCAAGCCTGCCAGGTTAGCACTGAAACCTGAGGCTGGATCAGTAAAATGATTTGCCCACAAACAGAGCTTGTGTAAGTGGCAGGGAAGACATTCTTCCCAGATCTGCTCTTTGAAAGCCCACCATCCTTCCTTTGATATTATAAGTGAAGATGGTTTCAAACAAAGGGCGGAACATGTCCTCTCATTTCCAAAATGTCTAATTACTATTTAGAGAATATCTAAATCTGTTTTTATGAATGGAGACATTCTTGGTCTCCATTCCAAGTGAGAAAAATAAAAAGTCCAACATAAAGAACTCTAACCCTTCTGCTCACTTACTCAATGGCCTACAGCAGCTACTCTCTTTGAGCTTCTCAACACAGTCTGAAAATTTCCCATCAGACTTGGCCACAGTGGACTTTTCCATAGGGAAAGAAACAAGTTTCTGACTCTCCTTAGGCCTGCACTGGCTGGAGGGGCCACTCACATTGAACAGAGAGGCACAATGGCTCAGACACCCTGACCAGGGCAGCTGTGAGTTTGTCAGGAACTGAATCTGAGCCTCCCTCCTCCGCAGAGAAGCTGAAGGGGTCACTCTCTCAGAACCCACCACTGTCACTGTAACATCAATGTGGTATCAGACATCTTTGCTGCAGCCTGCCAGCCAAGAGGAAGGACAGAGCCTCCCTCTGGCCCTGCAGAGAGGTGGATACACATGCAAGCTTGAAAAGGCTTTCCCTTAAACTGGACACGGTGGTCTAGGTCTGTAATCCCAGAACTCAGAGAGGCTGAATCCAGTTTGAGTAATATAGCAAGACCCTGTTGTACCTATCCCTCTCCAAAGGGAAGGAAGGAAAGAAGGAAGGAAGGGAAGGGAGGAGAGGAAAGAGAGGGAGAAGAGAAGGAAGGAGGGAGGGAGGGAGAGAACTTTTTACCTCCACTCACATCACCACCTGCTTTAGATGCCCAAGGAACCAGCAGTGATCAGCGCCTGACTGATTTCTGCCTATAAATTCTTGTCTGTGACTCTAGAGGAGCCACTCTGAACCAGAAACCTAGGGAGCCGGATTAAGTCTTCCACTTAACTACACTCCTCAGGAAATATATGAGAAAAACAAATGGCCTAGAGGTAGGCACAAGGAATATAGCCAACATAAACTAACACCCAGGGCAGTTTGACACCTGCTGTCCTGGGGCCAGGACTGATACTCTCAATATGCCAGCATGCCTTTCTACAACATTGTAATGTCCCACATCTCACTGTGCGGGGGTGGGGAGGAAGGAGAAAATAACAACAACTGAGGTCTATTACAAGGACAAAAGGGCAGCCAACACTCATACTCTCGTGCAATTCTCCTTCCCACCTCTTGGGGGCGCTATGGATGAGACAATAGCACCATATCTAGAACTGACCTGGGCCCTCAAAGAAGCAGCCCTAACTAGGAGAATTAATTTATCAGTCAGTGAAGAGTAAGGAGTCCTCAGGACAGGGTCTTCTCCTGAACCTAGGTCCAGCTGTGAGGAGGTCTCTAGCCTGGTCTCCAGCATGCCAGAGCTCACTAACGGATAGGGGGCTATCCTGGGAAACAGTTGCTGAGAGAGGCCAGATGATTGTGAATGGAGAAAGAAAGCCTTCAGACGTGCTCTAGATGAGGCTAGAGACTATGACCACTGTGTCGTTCCCGTCCTCGTTAGTGTCAGGACCAGACACCATGAGTGAGTTGGGTTGAGCCATGGAATACAACCAAGGTGGATTAAATGTGCAGTAAAGAATCAGAAGGCGTCCAAACATGGTCTGGGAGGGACTCGCTAAGCCAAGATTGGACAATATAATCATAGAAGGAATGGGGACCGTGGCTGGGCCACAGCAATTAGCCAGGCAGCCTTATAACCAAGCACAGAGCCAACCTCTCTCCAAATCACTTAAGGACTAGGAAAACCCACCAGAAATAGCTGTGGCACCCCAATCCCTCTCAGAGAGCACAGCAAGCCAATAACACCCTGTGGCCTGTTTTCAGAAAACTCAGGGTCAGCTCCACCCTCTCCTGCCCGCAATGGTATGTCTCTCAAGTCAAAGTTACTATTACCAATAACTATTCTGGTTATCTGAATTATCTGAAGTTGCCTATCTAATCTGCGGTTATGCCCAGCCCTGACAGTTACTTGTTCCTGTGATCTAAACACACACACACACACACACACACACACACACACACACACCCCGCAAGGATAAGAACACAGTCAGTCCCACAGGTAGAGATTGTGTTCATTCCCCTGTCTTGTGGCTTTGCCAGGTAGCATCTGTACCAGCAAGGATCCAGCCCCAGGCCCCGCCCCTGACTTGGCAGCCATTCAGAAAGCTAGCCTGCCTGGGAAGGGTTAAGCACCTGGGGGCCCAGCACAGACGGTGGCTGGGCTGTCAAGCAGGACAACCTCCCATCCATGGCACAACGGGCTCCAGCACGAGCCTGCCAGCCGCCGCCTTTGTTGATGGACTCTGCCATGCTCGGCTGACACGCGATGCTCCGCCCAGGCGGGGCTGGTGCCAGGCTGCCGGCCAAGCACCAGGCACTGCGCCCCGCCGTCCGCGGGTCTGGGGAGACTCCGAGGTACAATCTCCAGAGTCCTGGGCCTGGGTTCCCAGACACAGACAGTGAGGACTGGCTCCCCAGCTGGAAAGTGTCAGGTTTCAACCGGTTCTACCACTTTCCCCCACTCAGGCCCCATCTCAGGACTGATTACTGGTTTCCCACTGTTCCTCGGCCAGGCACACCCCCAACTGCTCAGTTTCACTGCTGCATTCTGCAAGAGGCAAGCTCTCCACTTAGGTCCGGAGAGTTTGTCAAACCAGACTGTAGGAAGCCATCCCATTGGCAGGGAGTGATGGCAGCATCTTCCACCTCTTGTGAAACTGAGTAGGTAGCTGGAGCTCTCAAGGTCAGGAGTACTCGTCTAATTGTGCTACCCGGGTCCATCCGTAATTGACAGTAGCCAAGACCAAAACTCTGAAACACACCCAGAGGTCTAGTAACCCCTAGCCCCGGCTTCCCAGCCTCAACAGCCTCAACCCCCCCTCCCAACCCTCATGCCTACTTGTTGCGTATGAAGCCGATGGAACTGGTCTGCAATACACTGAAGCTTTCTGGCGATCTGCACCTCTGCTCGGTGCTGAAGGAACTGTCCTTCAGGGGGCTGCTCCCCAAGGGGTGAGCCTGCAGGGAAACTGGCAGGGAGAGGAAGCCTGTAGCCAGCATTGCCTGCAAAAACAGAGAATCCACAGCTCAGCCTTTTCTCCCCTTAGCCCATCTTCTCCATGTCAGCCCTTTCTGGCCAAGACCTGGAGTTACTGGTAAAGCTCAGGACAGAAGGAAGAGGAAGCAGCCTGCCTTTACCAGGGCAGCCTGCCAAACTTGGACAGCTGCCCAAGAATATAAACGTTGGTACAAGGGCTGAGGGTGTGTGTAGCTTAGGAGTAGCTGAGTATTTAGCACACATGAGTGCGTGCGTGCACACACATGCACACATACTTATGCTAGAAAGACAGAAACGAATACAGACCCTGACTTCTCAGCACTGTTCTGTCAGTGCCATGGCATAGCGCAGGGTGCTAACGTGTGTGACGACCATGCCAATCTTCTGGCATTTATCAGCCTGTACTTGACCTAAATGTATTACTCATGCAGCAGTAGGTTGAAGCTCTTCTCTGTGATTTTTCTTTTCTTTTCTTTTTTTTTTTTTTTTTTTTTTTTTTTTTTTTTTTTTTTTTTTTTTTTTTTTGGTTTTTTCGAGACAGGGTTTCTCTGTGTAGCCTTGGCTGTCCTGGAACTCACTTTGTAGGCCAGGCTGGCCTTGAACTCAGAAATCCACCTGCCTCTGCCTCCCAAGTGCTGGGATTAAAGGCGTGCCACCGCGGCCACCACCACCCTGGCGAAGCTCTTCTCTGGGGTAACTCTCCAGAGTTCCTGGGTTGTGCAAAGCGGACAGGGAAAAGCAAAACAAACAAAAACCCAAAAGTGTCTTCGTTTTTCTAGTATAGTTAGGGAGAGCTGGGCTCATCACTCAAAGATCAGAGCAGCAGCAACAAAGCGGATCAGAAAACTCCTGAGGCCCACAGAGCAGCCAAGTCGGCTCACCGAGTGCTGGCACCAGAATGGCCACTGGGGGCGCCTGCCACCTCCTGCTTCCTCCCTCTTCCAGCCTGAAGCAGGGCCTCATCCAGCTTCTCAGACTCCCGCCAGAACTGCTTTTCCAGAAGTGCCCTATGGGCAGTTCCCTCTGAGATTAAGTGCAGCGGGCTCCTCAGTCTGCTCCCGCAGACACAGCAGGATGACCTCTGAGCCTTTACCCTCCCTCCATAGGCCAGTGTGCTAAAAGAAGAAAACAGACCGAGTGTCTAATCCTGCCCTTTTTCCAGAGGAGGGCATATTTCTCATAAAACAAACCCTTTAAGCCCACAAATGAAGGGGTCTTGTCTGATTTAGCCTTGGTAACAACCCCTCTCCTGGCACTGAGCCCAGATAGGCCCAACCTCTTTCTCCAGTTCCCCTTCCCAGTACAGAAAGTCCCAAATGGCAACTCGAAGCCACCTTCTGTCTTTGGGAATCTTCCCTATAAGAACTGGCTGAATGATAAGAGTGACACATGGTTTAACATTCTCTTCCACCTCGAGAAAGGCAAATCAGCACCAAAGAGCAGAGCCACTGAAACGACATAGGATATGAAAGGACATTGCATGGACCAAGAAACCCCTCCACGAAGAACAGAAAGAACAAAGCAGTTTGCTCTATTGGGGGCCCGAACTCAGGTGAGGAAGGCTGAAAGCTCTTGAATAGACAGCCCTGGCTGTTCAGTTTGAGGAAGGAAATAGTACAGAGCAGGTTTAGGGAGGGAAAGTCCCCTCTTTCCCCCAATCTCTAAGGTTAAGAGCACTCACCATAAAAGAGTCTCTGGGGTTCCTCTGTCACCCCACAAGGCAGCATGACACCCTGGCTTGGGGAAGCTGGGCTGAGTGTCTGAGTGGCCTTGTCTTCCTGGCTTATGGGCCGGAGTCCGGGACCACAGCAGTGGGTGAGAGGGAAGAGCTGGAGCCGACTGAGGGGACAGTCCAGCTGGCTCTGGGCAAACAGGTCAGCAGAGAGCAAGCCCCCAGGCTGTGTCCCTGGCTCCCCATCCTCTGGCTGGAACACATCATCTTCTAGCTCCTCCACACACTGAGGTGGCTCCATCTCTCCTGTCAGAGAACAATGGAAGTATCTGGGCTGCTATCCTACTGAGGCCAGACCTAGGATTCCCCTCCCCTCCTTCCTTCCCCACCCCCACCTCCACACCCCGCTTTTCTTATGTGAGGGAACCAAGCCAACTTCTGATGATACACATTCTGGTAATAAAACACCACCAAGGGTGACATTCACCCCCCCAAATGTGGCCTCTATGGTCAGGGCCCCTCCATGCCTCTTCTCTGTACCCACCAGAGTCACCCACCCCCACCTCTGCTGATCTAGGCTGGTCACAAAGTTTGACACTGAGGATTTGTGAGCAACAGCAGGGGTAGGATCAGGTGCTACCACCGGGTACTTGGGGACATAGAAGCAAAACTAGCCTCTGTAAGTGGCTGTGGAAGCCCAGAAGGGGACACTTACTGACTATACAAAGTGCACAACATACTTATGTGCACACACACACACACACAGTTCCTCCAGGCTTTCGGCTAAGTCTGAACTCCAGGCTTAGCAGCACAAACAAGAGCCAGGAATTGTAGAGCAGCCAGGTTCCCTCCTAACGTGCTAAGCCCCACCCTGCCGCACATCTCCACCCCCTCCTTGCACAACACAACAAACAGGCTCTGTGGTGTGGTGAGTGTGTCCTGGAACAGGGGACGAAACTTAGTCACTCCAGCTGGCCAGCTGGCTTAGCTCCCGTCCAGAGGAGCAAAGCTGTCTGCTCACCACAGGTTAATCTGGAGGGTTGAATCAGACTCTAGAAAAGTGTCCAGCTAATTCTACTCACTAATCTTCGTGACTTCCAATTCTCATCCACTCAGCCTCCCATTCCTGCCAGAGCTGAACCTGAGATAGGTGCAAAGTGCCTCGCAGAAGGAAGTGAAATTCAGCCCTCCTGCTGAGAGCTCTCTCCCTGCCTACACAGCGGGGATGTTTCTTAGTGTAAGGTTCCTCTCGCTCCACCTGACAGCTCATGAAATTCTGCACTTGGAGTCACCCGGCAGCTTGAACTTCCAAGCTGACCTCGCCTCAGCTAGGGCCCCTGGGGCAACAGAAGAATCAACAAGCACCTGAATGGTTAAGGAGATGCAAGGACAAATTTTGTCATCGTCAGACTGCTGGGGATTCCAGGGAGTTCTGATCCCCACTTTATTGCCTTTGAAAGACAAGCCAAGTAGTTTGTGGGGTTAAGTCTTTAAAGAAATCTCAGTTAAGTTCAGAAACCTTCCTTTCCCAAATGCAAGCTCTGTGAAGTTCTTGCTTCAACCCTCAAGCCTTACCCCATCCCATCCCTGAGCTATCTGTAGTCCTGTGCCCTCTTCCCTGGAGAATAACGCCATGCCTGCTATTGTTCCGATAGGAAAGGGGTAACTTCAGCGGTAAAGTTTCCAGATGAAAAGACCAAGAGATGTCACCTAGCAGAACTTCTTCCGTCCTTCATCCTCTTCTTTGCAGTGTGGCTATCCCAACCAAAGTAGGGACTATCCAGAGCCAATCACAAGCAGGAGTCATTGTCTTGGTGTTTCTTTGGAAGCCTATCACTCCCCTCCCCCTCCCAGCAAAGCCCCAAAGTTCAACTCTTGCCGAGACTGGACAGTGGGGGAGGTGCAGCCAGAGGGTGTGGCTCTGAAAACGCAGAGACCCCCCTCCCACTTTGCACAAAAACTGCAGGTGGCTCTCCAGTTAGTGTGAACCTCAGAGTGGTTCTGGGCAAAGTCAAAAGTAAACTGGGGAAGAGTGGAGACCCTCAGCTTCCCTGAGCTAAAGTGGTAAAGTCCAGACTGGTTGAAAGAGGGCACTTCCTGAGAGCACAGCCAGGGAATGCTTTATTCCTAGCAAAGGTCTTAAAGTCCGCTGGAGCCATCTCAGAACTTCGGCGCTCCAACTAGGATGCTCAATATAAACTCCTCCTCTTAAGAGTTAGCATTAGCCAGATACCTTAAACTCAACAGTGGCTCAGGACACACGCGCACGCACATCCACACACTCACACACGCACACACGCGCACACACCTGGGTGACTCCAGGACAGCGTCTCAGCCTCCGAGTCGTGATGCCAGGGCTCTGCGCCAGGATCCAGGGTGAGGAACACTCGGGGGGCTTGGCGCCCACACTCAATTGGGAAGGAGGGGGCAAACTCCAGCTGTTAAGAAGAGGAGCCTTCAGACTCCGCAGGGAGGCAAAATGCACCACAACTCACGGCCCCACCCCACAGTTACACCCGGAGGCCAGAGCGTCCGGGAGCTTGGCAGTGGACCCCAGGATCATTTGCTCACCTACTTTCAACTCTGAATTCCAAATGCTTCCCGAAAGCCCCTCTTGGAGCAGCAACCACAAATTTGTGCTCTGCACCTCGTCCCCACATCCCTGCACCCCAACTCCCCGTGGTCACCCCAGATGCCCGCAGTCCAAACCCTTCCCCGGGCCCCCACGCGCTGCGCGACTCCGCTCCCCACTTCCCGGAGGAGGTACGATCCAACTCCGCCTAGCCCCCGGCCGCCCGGGCGCTCACCGGGCTGCGGTGGGAGGCGGTGGCGCGGGCTGCGGCAGCGACTGCTGCGGGCGCGAGCTGGCGCGGGAGGAGGCCAAGGCACACCGCGCGGTATTGTTTCCAAAATACGCCCGCTCCGGGCATCCCGCAAACAGCTGATGAGGCCCCGCCCCTCTTTGCGTCACTCCAACCACTGACCAATGGCAAGTGGAGATCCAAGTCTCAAGCTGGGCAGCTGCCAGGGACAGTCACCAATGTACAAACCTTCCCTTGGAAACATTATAAGGGGCCGGGCGCATTTCTGACCTCCGCCAGAAGCGCAATTGGAGCGCTGTAGAGGGTGAGGATTCGGTTCCTAATGCAAACCCCCGAAACGACAGAGAGTCCCTAGGTTCTCCACTAGGTAGTAGGGACAAGACGCCTAAGTGACTTTTGTCTACTTGGAAATGAGCTGAGTTATTGCGGGACTTCCAAAAAGCCGGTTCAGGAGGAGACTGGGAGCTTTCAGCCGCGCCTTGTAATGTATAGCGGAAAAAAAAAAAAAAAAAAAACAACGAGCTGCTGGTCCCTAATAAAAACAAAACAAATACAAAAAAAACAAAACAAAACAAAACAAAAAAAACCGCCCTCTTGCCTGTTGGGCGTGTCTGAGGAAAGCTGGAGGAGAACACGTGTGTCTACATCTAGAACCAAATGACATTCGGATCCATCAAGTGCAAAGAAAGGCCATGTCCTCTCTTCTAGACTGTGCAAGATCACTGTTGAAAAAGGACTCTGGCAGAGGGGAAATCAAAGGGGTAGCTCGAACAGCCCTATCTATGGCAGCAGCAGAAGGCTGTTCTTCGACTGCTGAGAAAGCAAAACTATAGCCAATCTAGGGATGACTGCACATTTTTTTGAACACCTACTGTGTGCCAGATACTGGTCTAAGTGCTAGACTTCTGGTGCCTGACCTCAATGAACCGATACTTCATATGTGAATGATGGAAACTAGCCTGAATGGTGCTATTTTAGGGATAATATGCAAAGACTTTTGAGTCGGGCCTTGAAGAATGGGGAATTTTTCACTAAATAAAAACCAAATAAAACAGTCCTGACCCAGAGAGGTCAGGAAGTCATAATAAAGTACTTAACTGGTCTGGAAAGCGAGGTCAGCCGCACGCCTCCCACACCACCCCCCATCAAGCTCTCACTATGAGCATCCTCACTATGATTTAGGATGTGAGGGTATGGGCAGGTAGATTCAGGTCAGATTGCAGAGGTGCCCCCTGGAATACCAGGTCGAGGAGTCTGTATTTTTAAAAGTAATTTATTTGTTTTTATTTTATGTGCATTTGTGTTTTGCCTGTATGTATGTCTTTGTGGCAGAGTGTCCTCTGGCACTGGAGTTACAGACAGCTATGAACTGCTGTGTGAGTTCTTGGAATTGAACCTGGGTCCTCTGGAAGAGCAACCAATGCTTTTAACCACTGAGCCATCTCTTCAGCCCCAAGGAATTATTTTATAGAGGGCTGGTAGAAAAGACTTTACAGAAGATGAATTTGGGGGAAAACTGAGAGGTGGGGCAGAAATCAGTGAAAGGAACCGAGCCCTGCCACAGCCTAAATGAGCTGCAATAGAGACACGGCAAAGCAGAGAAGCTGGGCTCAGTTACAGTCTCTACTTACAGTCTGCCCTAAGATACAAGCTGGCTGGAACTGGGGCTCCCAGACTCAATTGTCTTTGGCTATTTTTTGTTTTAAATTTTTTATTTATTTACTTTGGTTTCTTTCTTTCTGTTTTTCTTTTTTTACTTGTTTTTAGATATATTTATTTTTACTTTATTCGTGTGGGTGTTTTGCCTTCATGTATGTGTGTGTAACAGGTGTGTGCCTGATGCCCAAGGGGACTATAAGAGGTGGTGGAATCTCCTGAAATTGGAGTTAAAGATGTGTGTGAGCCACCATGTGGGTGCTGAGAACCAAACACTAGTCCTCTGCAAGAGCAACAAGCGCTCTTCACTGCAGCGCCTCTCCCTTCCTTTTTTTTTTTTTTTTTTTTTTTTTTTTTGAGATAGTGCCTTGTGTGTACCAGGCTGACCTCAAGCTCTGTATGTAGCCAAATATGACCTTCTGCTCTTCCTGCCTCCAGCTCCCAAAAGCTGGGATTGCAGCCGTGCACCCTCCTGCCAGGGTCCTGGGCCTTTACTGTCTATTATTTTCTTTGTTCTCTCAAAACCCATTGGAAAGAAGAGTGAAGCAGGCACACAGAGGGCTGTGCTCTGTGGCTGCTCATGTAAGAAAATGCTAATCCCAGAGGACAGGAATGAGGGGAAAGACAAAGGGAAGGGTCAAGTAGAATTGGCCAGTAGCCCAAGCCAGCCAGGAGTTGATAGCTATCCAATAAGAGATGCTGGAGCCAAAAGGAGGTGCATTATCCTTCCAGGAGGCTTGGCCAAGTGAGAATGTCAGAGGGTCAGGGTGACCTTGGACCCAAGCCACATGTAGCTCAGCAAAGCATGAGGAACCCACCTCTGCTCCTCACGCACTGAACTCCTTCCATCCCTTCCCTTCATTTTCACCATTGGTGTTCCACTTGGGCCTGTGCCTTAGGCTGGCTCAAGTGCATCTCCTGGGGTCTGTCTTAGTCACTGTTCTATTGCTGGGAAGAGACACCCTAATCATGGCAACTCTTACAGCAGAAAGCATTTAACTGGGGGCTTGCCTACAGTTTCAGATGATTAGCCCATTATCATCATGGTGGACAGGATGATAGCATGGTGCTAGAAATGTAGGTAGGAGCTACATCCTGATCCACTGGCAGAGTAAGACTGGGTCTGGCACTGGCTTTTGAAAGCTCAAAGCCTACTCCCAGTGACACACTTCCTCCAACAAGGCCATACCTCCTAATCCTTCTAATCATTTCAAACAGTTCTTCTCCCTGGTTACTAAGTATTCAAATATATGAGCCCACAGGGACCATTCTTATTCAGGCCTTGGCAAATTCTCTATGCATCAGTCTGTCTCGCCACAAAACAACAATAACAACAACAATCATAAGCTAGACAAGTGTGGAAGCAACACCTGTAATCCCAGAGCTGGAGAAGGTAGGGAGACTGCCGTGATTCCAAAGAATATTCCAGAACAGATTGGCTTCTGAAAGTTGTGCACATGGATGTGCAGGTTAGTGAACTTACTACTCACTAATTATGTTCTTGGGGATTCAGGTAGAAGACGCATATGCTAGAGAGACAGCATCTCGGGATTCAGGAACCCAACGTAAAAGATAGGTGTGGAGTTCAGGGTCCTGTGCACTGTGGCGCCCAGCATCGGCTCAGTCTTCTTTCAGAGACTGCTCAGTACACATTTGCAGAGGGAATACAGGAGTGCACAGTTTCCCACTTCAAAAGGTACAGAAACTAGTGTTGCAATGTAAGAAGAGAGCAGCCTGGGGGCATCTCAGTAAGTGTCTTGTCTAAACTGTGTTTGCCCTTTGGACACCTGGCTTTCCTTAGGTTCTCATCTGCAGAGGGAATCCCTCTAGGAGGCAGAGATAACATCAACTGACCCTGGTCCATATTTGGGACATCATAACGTCATTGTCAGTGCAGACAGTTTACTAAAAAATAATCCCAAGCCAGGTACCAGAGCTGTGCTCTGCGTTCCTCTCCCACCTGAGGCCTAGACCAAGGGAAAGAGGTTGGCTTCATCTTCCCAAGGACTAGAAAGATCCAATCAAAATATACTTCCTTCTGCTTCACCAACACCAGAAGAGGGCGGCCTCTCTAGGACAGAAGTGCATCAGTACATCACTACCCACTGCTCTTTGAGATTAGCAGAGAAATTACAAGATTCCCCAGCAGAGACCAAAGAGATGGATTGCTAGCAAGAAATCCTGACACGGTGCTGGGGCGGGGCCAATCCCTCCTAACTTAACATCTGGAGTGGTCTGGACAAGAATGCCCCGATAGTCTCAGGCATTTGGGCACTTGATCCCCGGGGCTACCTGGAGAGGTTTTGGTGGCACAGCCTTGCTAAGGCAGTACTTCTCCTTTGAGACTTTGAGATTAAAATCCTGGAGCCATTCCCAGTCTTCCTCCTCCATTTCATGCCTGCTGTTGAAGATTTGTGTTCTCAGCTCTCTGTTCCTGCCAGCACGCTACTCCATGTTCCCATGCTTCTCCACCATGATGGACTCTTATCCCTCTGGAAACGTAAGTCAAGTAAACGCCTTCTGCAAGTTGCTCTTGATCATGGTGTTTTATCACAGTGACAGAAAAGTAACCAACCCAGCGACCTGGTACTCAGGAGGTTGAGGAAGGAAGTTGGGACAGCTGCTTCCCACCTAACTTTTGCCCCCACTGGGCTGGAATAGGAATAAGTCTCTAGCAATGAGGGAGAGATGAGAGTTTATCAAGCATGTAAGGACTCTGAGTGTTAAGCCCCATGCCAGCGTCTAGAGGTCTCCTGGGTATCTCTGAGCATACACACTGTATGACCTTTTACACACTACACCCAGGATCAAAGGGACACTTGGAACAGGAGCAGAGTATAGCAAAAAAAAAAAAAAAAAAAAAAAAAAAAAAAAAAAAAAAAAAAAAAAAAAAAAAAAAAAAAAAAAAAAAAAAAAAAAAAAAAAAAAAAAAAAAACAAAAAACAAACAAACAAAAAAAACCAACTAGATAAGCAATAGAAAAAGAGCTTCTCTGAGAGACTGGGCTTCCTCCCTGCTGGCTTTGTCTTTGCATGGCCTTCATACTTAAGTCCTTGTCACATGGACCTTTAAGGAAAGTTTGCCACAGCAGGGGTTAAAACTAAAGCCAGACATGATGTCTCATGCCTTTAATCCCAGCACTCAGGAGGCAGAAGTAGGTGGATCTCTGTGAGTTTGAGGCTAGCCTGGTCTGGTCTAAAAGACAGTTCCAGAACAACCAGGGCTGTTACACAGAGAAACCCTGTCTCAAGAAACCAAAACCAACCCAACTCAACTCAACAAACAAAAAACCCACAAAAAAAACAAAGGCTGAACTGGGAAGTGGTGGGGCATTCTGGAGGCAAAGGTAAGAGAGTTCAAGGCTAGCTTGGTCTCCAGAGCAAGTTCTAGGGCAGCCAAGGCTACACTGAGAAACCCTGTCTTGAAAAACCAAAACTAAAAAGCCAAAGGCTTACAATAGCCTCTCATTTCAGTTCTTCCCACCATGCAGCGCTCACGGGAGGGAGGGAGACCTGATGCTACAAAATGGGTCTCATCCCATCTTTGACAATCCAAGACTGAGCCATTTTATATTTAAGGAAACTAAGGTCATTCTCCAGCAGCAGGTGAATGGAACTATGATTTAAATTGTCGGCTCTATCTACTGATTTAAAGGCAGGAAAGCCCTGCCTCCACCCATGATATACCACCCCACTGTCCCTATAATAGGCATGCCATGCCTGAAGCAGCCTAATGAGGTCAATCCCAACCTGTCAGTGGCAGACACTCCCACCGTCTGCCCACACCTGTGGCAGAAGCTGTTGCATCATGCACAGGAAGCAGCCCCAGCTCCGGCTCTGCTCTGGGGCACATTTTCAGTTCCTACTTCCATCCTCTGTCTGCCACGCTGTTTCCTAACCCTGCCCTGACCCTGTGGGTTCAGGCTACTGTGCATAAATACCGTGTGATGGGTCTATCATCGGGATGGGATTTGTCTAGGGCCAGTAAGGGCTTCCTCAGTCCTTTTCCAAACAGGACCAGATGGGTAGAGTGGGCTCTGGCTGAAGGGACTTTCCTAGCTAATAATCACTTAGAGATTCTATGGGCTCAAAGAAAAGTCCTTCTGTGAACAAGAGGCACCCAAAGGAAGGGAGTCTCAGGTTGTCACTATCAACTTACATTTACCTTTCAAGGATCTGTGGCCCACATGTCTGGGTCCGGTCCTGCTGTCAGGTGAACACAGAGAGCTGACAAGACAGGTGGAAAGTCTCTGGTGTGGTATCTGAGTCCAGTAGGTGCTGCATTTGGCTTGCATTCCTCCTTTATGTTTCTATAGAATCTTCTAGAACTTCAGATAGATCGTTCTTTCTGCCCACTCTGAACTTTCCCTCCTTGCTTCCTTCTCTTTCCCACAGACCTTTTGATCTCTTAGCCTCCCTACCTCTTTTCTGGCTAATTCCAGAATCCTCTGCCTCTCTCTGGTCTCACCTTGAGCCACATGATGACCATAGCCAGCTCTTTATCAGTTCAAAACACCCCACAACTTTTGCTTTTTTTTGAGATAAGGTCTCCATTTGTCTCTCTTGAGCTAAGATCAAGACCTTTCTGCCTCCAAAAAGACTAAAAAGTATGTTAGTGGAAATCTCCAGGTGGAAACACTAGTTTTAAGGTTATCTTCCCCATTTGAAAATGGTTTGTTTATGCCTGAATTACTGTTTATTTGCTCTCTCTCTCTCTCTTTCTCTCTCTCTCTCTCTCTCTCTCTCTCTCTCTCTGTGTGTGTGTGTGTGTGTACATACACACTGTATAGAATATATGTATATATACTATTTAGTTTAAACTGGTAATCAAATTTATGGTAATCTTCCTTCCTCAGAGTCTCAAATATTGGGATTACTGTTGAATGCTACCACACCCAACCAGGTAAGATTTTGTTTAATAATTTTTTATGTTATATGCATGTGTGTTTTATGTTTGGGCACATGTATCTGTGTATACAAATGTAGTTACAGATGAGCACTGTTTGTGTGTGTGTTTCTTTTTTTCTATCATTCTCTGCCTGTCGTGGTTTAGTATTTGAATAAATATGAAAGTGTCCTTTTTTGGCAAGCTCATCTTTAATTGCTATTACTGGATTAGTTTGTCTAAAGAAATGTCAAGCTACAATGTGAAACTGGGTGGTGATCAGGTCATTTTGGGCTTTTATGTAGCCAAGTCTATTCTAGATATAAATACCCTTAAGCAATGAGGGGCGAGCCTATGATTTCTGAACTCTTCCCCTAGATCAGACCTGGTTCTGAGGCTGCTCCAGGCTTCATCACCAGCAGTCATGTGACCTTTTAATAATGAAACTAAACACCAAAATAATCCTGAATTTCCCAGCTATAGATGATCATGAAAAAAGTTTTATAATAGACTTATAGTTTAATAAAATATGTTTCATGTCTGGCCTCTCTTACAATGAGGGTATAAAGTATGTAGGACTGCTAGGTCCACATTGGGTTCCCCAAATGGCAGTGTTGGTGAGAATATCCTAAACAGAAGGATTGTTACCAGATAAACGGAGCCTTAAATTCAACATCCTTCTTGAATTTCCTAATGTGAGTTTCTGTTTATCAGGAACCTCCCTTAATTCACCCCGAACGTCAACTATCCTGGACATCTAGTTCCGGGTCAATCCAAATAAGCCTGTATTAGCTCAAAGCCTCCCCTCCCTGCTATCATATAAAATTTACTTGCTTTCTGCAATTTTGTGCTCCCACACACCCAGAGATAGCCTTGGCAGCTTGATCCCTAATAAACTTTTATTTCTACCTATGGAGTGGTCTAGTTATGACCCTTGCATAAATTCTCAGTATAAATTCTTACTGACCTCTCCAGCATCTACCAGATAGATGATTGTTCTTAACTGTGTTTTGGGACTAGGCAAGTTTTCAGAGGTAAGAAGAAAAGAATCTTGTGTTGGAATCCAGTTTCTTGGTCAGTGCTCCTGAAGCCTGCTTGTTTTCTTATCTGTGTGAAAGTTTGTTTCAGTGCTCATAGCTTGAATATTCCCTGTAAGTAGAAAGCGTTCTACTTCATTTCATTGGGTTGGGGGTGGATGTTGTTTTGGTTTTGTCTTTTTTTTCCAGCTCTAGAAATAGAACATGAGACAAATGCTAAGCCAGAGCTTTACCACTGAGCTACTCCATTCAAGCTACATTTCTTTGTCACTTAAAAGATAGGGTTGACAAAATTGCTCAGTGGTTAAAGATGTATGCCAGGAAAACTTAGCAACTTCAGTTTTACCTTGTTGCTCAAGGCGGAAGGAGTGAGCCAATGACACGTGCACCATGGCAAACACAATACACACATCATCATAATAAATAAATTTAAAATTTTAAACTAGTGTTGAAAAATGATTTTGAGTTTTTAAAAATTTAGTCTTTTTGCTGGGTGGTGAAGCCTTTATTCCCAGCACTCAGGAGGCAGAGGCAGGCAGATCTCTGAGTCTGTGGCCAGCCTGCTCTACAGAGTGAGTTTCAGGATGGCCAGGGTTACATGGAGAAAGCCTGTTTCAAAAATTCAAAAGGAAGCCGGGCGTGATGGCACACGCCTTTAATCCCAGCACTCGGGAAGCAAAGGCAGGTGGATTTCCGAGTTCAAGGCCAGCCTGGTCTACAAAGTGAGTTCTAGGATAGCCAGGGCTATACAGAGAAACCCTGTCTTGAAAAACAAAAACAAAACAAAACAAAACAAAACAAAACAAAACAAAACAAAAAAAACGTTCCCCATCAACACACAATAAACACAACTCTCACCTTCAAGAGGATAAGAGATTATTTGGAAACCAAAACATGAATGACCACAGCCTAGGAACACAGATTTAAGTTACCTTAATTTTCATGATGTTTTTATCATAACAGAACAAAGTCTTTTTTAAAATTTATTTATTTGCCGGGCGTGGTGGCGCACACCTTTAATCCCAGCACTTGGGAAGCAGAGGCAGGCGGATTTCTGAGTTCGAGGCCAGCCTGGTCTACAAAGTGAGTTCTAGGACAGCCAAGGCTACATAGAGAAACCCTGTCTCGAAAAAACCAAAAAAAAAAAAAAAACCAAAAAAAAACAAAAACCAACAACAACAAAAAGGCAAGGAGTGGCTGCTTAGAGGCTAAAGATAACCCATGGTAACTGTACTTAGACTCTGGGCCTGTAACATTGCAGCCTTTCCACAGTCATCCAATTTTTAACCAGTTGATTGTCCTTGGGGAAGATTTAGTCTAAGGGCAGTTTCTTTCTGGGCACCTTAGCTCACAGCCCACTGGTACAATAAAGGCATGAGGGTTATGGGGCCAACCAGCTGCTATCTGATCAGCTCTGAGGCTCACTCCCCAGGAGGGAATTCATGTGTAGTACTGTAAAATCTGTCAAAAGCCCATGGACAGTATAGACCCTAGGAGAATCTACTATTGTTTAGTTAAATGGTTATGTTGTCAAATTTCTTTCTAAATATCTACCTAGATTTGTACTATTCTCAACTGTGGTCAGAGGAGGCGATTTTTCCAGTGGGCCTCTGGGTTAATATGGTGACTCCTGGTTAAGGTGTGAGACTGAGGGACTGTCAGCTTTCAGTCTTAAGGTCAGGACACACTGAGGAAGAGCAGGAAGGTGGGGAGGACATCTTCTGACACGACAGGACTGTCACACTCCTGAACCCACAGCAGACTAGCACAAGGCCAGGCTAGTTAAAATCCCAGCGTGGATGAGAGGGAGTTCATGTGGCTCCCCCTAGCTGAGGAGCCATTGGTACCAGTGTTAGGAGGAGAGCCATTTTTCCTCGGGGGTGTGGCTACTGGTGGGTACCCATGTTCCCATGGGTAGTCCCCCCCACCCCCGCCCCTTTGTACACAGGGCAGTACTAATTGAACTCAGTGGGTTGGTTGTTTGTCTTTTTAAAAGAAGAAGAGGATATGAGATGGGGAGGGGCCCATGTTGGGGGGGGGGGTCTAGGGGAAGTTGGAGGTGGGGGTAGATATGATCAAAATACATTATATGTACATATGAAATTCTCAAAGAACAAATACAAATTATACTATTAAAAATTAGGTATTTGGGGGGGGTTGGACAATCTTATTATGTAGCCCAAGATGACTTCAAACTTAGAGTCGGCTTGCCTCAACCTTACCAGTGCTAGGATTGCAGGCATATGTTTTTGTGTTTTATTTTGAGAACTTTGTTTCACTTTGCCTTTGGCAATAGGTCACTTCCTAGTTTCATACAATCCCAATGGGCTTAACTGAAATAATTATCACTTCCTCTCTAAAAAAAAAAAAACTTTCACGGTATTTATTAAGCACACTCTACGTGCCCCAAGACACACAAGGAAGACTAGGGAGGCAACCGGGTGGGTATCTCATGCGGGTTCCATTTCCAGTGGCCCATTGGAATTGAAGGAAGAGCTTGGAATCCTTGGAGAGTCAACTGGTTTGGCACAGATAACACCTTAAAACAATGCTGTTACCTAAGCAGTCAGTGAAAACCAGAGGTGGCGGTCCATGTCTGTAATCCTCCCACTTTGGAGGCTGAGGCAGGATGATTCCCACAAGTTTTGCCTAGGAAATCCTAGGCTATCCTAGGCTACAGTGATAAAGACTCTGTTCCAAAAGGAAATTTGTTTGTTTGTTTGTTTGTTTGTTTTTTAAAAGAGGTAATATAAAGCATAAGGACAACCTTTAGACTCTGACACATAAAGATTAACACACTCAGCTTTGCACTCGTTATAAAGTAGCTTCTAGGTTGTCACATCATCTATCAGATGGGGTCCTTGCATAACATTGGAGAATGAACTGTCATAAGTTATAAATGGATACAAATAAATGTAATAAGTAAATACAAAGTATCTTTGCAGGGCACTTTTGTACATAAGAGATGTTCAACAAACAGTAGCTATTATTGTGTGTTCCTTGTGATAAAAATACACACATACACACACACACACACACACACACACACACACATTCACACACAGGCAGTTCACTCTACCCAACCCTGGCACATCCCGTGTTTCCAAAGTCTGGGATAGTTTTCTGGAAGTGAAGTTGAAAGCCAGATTCCCTTGCACCCATCCACCATCTTATGTGACCGATTGGATTGGGTAAGATCTGATCTGTGGAGACCTCCTCACCTCCTTGCTTTCAGTCAGAGGGGATGACTATGTGCTTGTTTAAAAAGCAGAGCAACCTGTCAGTGAACGGTGGATGGGGATTCTCATCACAAATGGAAACCATGCTTTGCAACCTGTAAGTTCTTTTTGGTTTTCTTTGACAGGTCCTTACCTTCCAGGGCTGGTCTCAAGTTTATTATGTAACAAATAATTCTCTTTACCTTCTGATCCCTCCGTTCTCCACTTCCTGAGTTTGAGATTACAGGTGTGTCCCACCATATTCGAACCCAGGGCATCATGCATGCCAGGCAAGCACTCGACCAGCTGAGCTGTGGCTGCAGCCCGGGGTTACTTCGATTTTGAGTCCTGGTTTCTTTACCGTTTTTTTTTTTCTAAGTAGGGATCAAGGATGATGAATGTAGAGTTTCTCATGATGCTTATGACATGTTAGTTTCTCTTCCCTTCTCCAAAAGGGGAACATGCTGCAGGAACACAGTCCGACCACCTCAGCTGACCCCTAGAGCCACCAGTGTCCTCACAAGGGAGCATCTGTGCCTTTCAGAACTGCCACTAGCTAAAGCAGGCTGAGACTTAGATATTAACCACGTCTCCAAGGAGTCCTTAGCTAAAGGAATTAAATGTCTGCTTTAATTCACACGTAGTTACAATTTACATTTCCAAGAACTAAACTAACAGATTCTACAGCTTAGTTCTTGTCAAAAGACAAAGTCACAACAAACTTAGAGATGCAGTCGGCTTTTACTTATGATTCATGAATTCTGTAAATAGAAAGAGCTCTCTCTGAGCAACAATAACATTACAGTTTCATAGTATAGAAACAAGGAAGGCAAAAAATAAATAAATAAACGAGAGGAGCTGCTAGGTTAGCATGAGGCTGCTCCAGGCTGGTTGTTTGTAAGGGTTAAAGCAGGGGCAACTTCCTTACTAGCTGACTCAGATTGGAATCTCCAGTTCTCAGTAAATGTTGGTCTGTTTTGGGGGTCTGCCTGGTTGTTCCTTAAAGTTTCAGTATGATAGTGTGGTGCTTAGCATAACTAACTCCATTTTTTTGTTGAGTTGTAGTGATCCTACTAACCCAAGAGTTCAATCCAAAATAATAGCTTCCTATGCCCTCTGTTTAACAGTGATTCCAAATTTCAGAATTACTGTTATAAAAGTGAGTATGACGGTCTCGGGAGCCTGTTGCACATGCTCTGTACAGGTCCCTGCTCTTGTGCAAGCCTGGGCTTTCTTACAGGCTTCAGTTTTACCTTTAGATGTAGGCTTGCATTTCCCCCTTTTCTGCATATGTATGTGTATTTGTATATAAATGTATAGTTAATAGATAGTTACATATAAGATATTATAAGCCGGGCGTGGTGGCGCACGCCTTTAATCCCAGCACTCGGGAGGCAGAGGCAGGCAGATTTCTGAGTTCGAGGCCAGCCTGGTCTACAGAGTGAGTTCCAGGACAGCCAGGGCTACACAGAGAAACCCTGTCTTGAAAAACCAAAAAAAAAAAAAAGATGTTATAGTTATTATATACCATATATATATATAATGGGTATTGGAAACTGAGGTCTTATGTATGCCAAACAAGCTCTCTACTACTGAGCTACATTTCCAACTTTTTTTTTAGATTTATTTATTAATTTAATTTATATGGGTGCTCTATCTGCATGCACACCTACATGGAAGAAGAGGGAATCAATCAGATCTCATTATAGATGGTTGTGAGCCACCATGTGGTTGCTGGGAATTGAACTCTGGACCTCTGGAAGAGCAGCCAGTGCTCTTAACCGCTGAACTCTCCAATCCTACACTTCCAACTTTACAGGGATGAATTTCTAAGAGAGAGAGAGAGAGAGAGAGAGAGAGAGAGACCTTTAAAAGGGAAACAGCAGACAGGGGTTGGAGTAGTGGCAGCCCATGCCTGTAATCTGAGCAGTCAGGAGGCAAAGAGAGGAAAATCAGAAATTTAAGAGCATCATTGACCACATAGGGGGTTTGAAGTTCGCCTTGGATACATGAGACCCTACCTCCCAAATTAATCAATTAAGTTAATTAATTATTTAATAGAAAATAGCTCTATCCTTCCAACACACCTGGGCCTCTGGAGTGGCCACATAAAACCCCGCTAATGTGAGGACCAAAGGGTGCAGACTCATTCCCCAGATCTCTCTGCCTTCCCAACTTCTGCCTTCTCTTGATCTAGATGAGACCTGGCTCAGGCACTCCCTGCCTAAGCAGCAGAGGAAGAAGGCTACCTGGGAAGAAGAGGGTCCTCACTAGCCATAGGGGCCACAAAGGATCTATCTGCACAGCAGGACAGATCACCTCCAGCAGGACAGACATTCAGAGGCATGTTCTCAGTGTGGGACCATGTAAGGAGTCTCCACAAGGGCAGGGAGGCCAGACCTGGGAATGTGGAAGAACTTAGCCGTGATTCACTACCTCTGCTTTTAAAGTACACCATCCTAGTCAAGTCTGAAGAGTCCTTTGTTCTCTGCTCAGTTTGTTCTCAATTCTGGTTTCTACTGGTTCTCTGTATCTAATGAGTTGTTACCCGGCTCTACCCAGAAGCCAAGAAATGTGTGATAGAAAACCAGGGGGCAGAACATGGAAACGCAAGGTGCTGGAACCAGTGCCAGTGTCCACAACTGAGATTCTATGGCTTAAGGGAAACTCTGGGCTGCCTTGACCTCTGACCTCAAATTCCACTCCCAAGTAACTTTTTAGCTTTTGAGTTATCTGTATCCCGAGTCAAACCCAACTGTAGGTAAAGTAAGGTCTCAGGATTCCTCACAATGCTCAAACCCAGACCACCCAGTCTGGGTACTATAGTTGCCTTCTCTTCATAGCATTATGCACTGGGGTGGCTTGAAAAGGGGCCCAAAGACCCTGGGCTTCTGTAGCCCATGGTGAGTCCTACAGGTACCACAACTAGAACCCCTTCTTTGGAGTCCATAGGGTCCTCTTAAGACACAACTATAAAGCCGCCTGTAACCCTTCACTTGAGAAGTGTAGACAAGATAGTCAAGAGTTCAATGTCAGTCTCAGCTTCACAGAAAGTTCTATGCCTGCATGGGCTGCATGAGGCACACATCATCATCATCATCATCACCATCACCATCATCATCATAATAAAAGCTACAAAAAGAAAGAAAAGATAGCAGGGACAAAGAGAGGAGAAATATGTCCTTTATTCCTCTTGGAGAATATGGAGCAAAGAAGGCCCATATTCAAAGGGCAGAGATGTACCTAGTGAGTTAGTCCTTCAGAGGCAGAAGGAAGAAAGGCCATTCTACTTGACTGCTGAGAACAGTATAAGTCAGTTGGGAATACTGATCCCTTTTGGCCCCAAGTGATAGAGGACCAGCAGAAGCAGGGTCTAGTGGGCATCCCCTCTCCCCCAAAGCTTGGCAGCTTGCGGAGGACAGAATGGTTAAGTCTGGTTGTCATTTTAGCCTCGCCTTCCCGTGGGATTCTGCTGTGGTGTAGATGTGGTTCTTTGCATGTCTTCCAATGGTTCATGTGTTGAAATTTAATCTACACTAAGAGACATCAACAGGGAGAATGTAGTTAGCGCTCTAAGACGTGATTACTGTAAGTTTATTCAATCTTGGGGATAGTTGAATCCTGGTGGCTTACAGGAAGAGGGAGGGATGCCCAAAGACAACATAGTCCTGCATGTGTGTGTCTGTCTCTCTGTTTCTCTCTTGGTTTTGTTGTTGTCATTGTTGCTGCTGCTGCTCCTGTTGTTTGAGACAAGGTCTTATGTCACTCAGACTGGCTTGGAATTTACAGTATAGAGGAGTATGATCTTGAATTTCTAATCCTGTTTCTATTCCTAAGGGCTGAGATTAGAGACAGATCCGTGCCGACATACCTGCTACAACTAATTGTCTTTCTGTTTTTTATTACAATTATTTATTTATGTGGGGTTTGTGTGTGTGTGTGTGTGTGTGTGTGTGTGTGTGTATGTTCGTGTATACATGTGTGTATGTGATATTGTGTAAATGTGGCAGTCAGAGGGCAACTTGTGGGTGTCAGTGAGTCGGTTCTCTTCTTCCACTGTGTGTGGCATGGGGTCTGAACTCAAGTCAGTATTTCAGGCTTGGTATCCTGAGCCTTATCTTCTGAGCCATCTTGTTGGCCCTTTTAAAAAACAAAAACGGGCTGGTGAGATGGCTCAGCGGGTAAGAGCACCCGACTGCTCTTCCGAAGGTGATAAGTTCAAATCCCAGCAACCACATGGTGGCTCACAACCATCCTTAATGAGATCTGGCGCCCTCTCCTGGAATGCCTGAAGACAGCTACAGTGTACTTACATATAATAAATAAAATAAATCTTTAAAAAACAAAAAACCTAAAAAATACATTTTGGTGTTTTGCTATATGACATGCATCATCTTGGGACTGTGCCAGAAAAACCAATCCCAGATATGACTCCTCAACCTTGGGCCACCAGAACCACAGCCAATATAAACCCGTATTGCCTGAGCTGGTCTCATAGGCTCAAATGATCCTCCACCCACTGCCTCAGGAGAAGTCTGCACAGCAGGTGAGCACCTAGGTCAAACATCTTTTCCTTCCTTCCTTCCTTCCTTCCTTCCTTCTTTCCTTCCTTCCTTTCTTCCTTCCTTCCTTCCTTCCTTTCTTCCCGCCTTACTTCTTCCCCCCTTTTCTTCTCTCTGTCCCTTCTCCTCTATTTATTTGTTTGTTTATTTTTTTGAGTCAGTGTTTCATATAATTCATACTGGTCTCTAACTCTGCATAGCCAAGGATGACCTTGAATTTGTAATCTTCCTGCCACTATCTCTTAAGTGCTGGGATTCTAAGTATGTGTCACCACGCCTGCTTTATGAGATGCTGGGGATCACACCCAAGGCATTGTGCAGGCTAGTCCAGCATTTTACCAACTTAGCTATATCTCCAGTCCCACCCTTATTTCTTTATAATGTGTCCAGTTTGTAGCACAGTGTTATTGGTGACAGTAAGTAGACTAATACAAACCCCATCTTTTTCTTCCCATGGAGACTGTGTGGTTCTATATCTGCCCACCATCCCATAATTATCCTCAAGCTGGTGAGGGGTGGGGGGGACTTCGTCCCAAGCCTGAGACACCCATGGGGTCCTAGCATGGAGACATTGCCAGTCCTCTGAGGTGTTCACACTGCTCCTTATGTGATGGTACCAGAGTCAAGGTCATGGGGGAGACAGCAGCCAGTGCTCTGCTTAGCCAAGGTACTCTTGGTGAGAGTCTTAGCAGAAAATCCATGAAAGAGGACAAAGAGCAGCTGGTCCCCAAGCCCCTCAAAGGCTGGAAATCCTAAAGGATTTGTAGAGCAAATCTGCCATACCTGGCATGGCTTGCCCAGCACAGACACTCACTTAACTGAAATGCAGACATCTGTCTCACTGAAGGCAGGCTCACCTTGTGTATGTATTATCCAGAGCAAGACTTATTGCCAGGTGTAGTGATAGACACCTGTAAATACCAGCACTTAGGAGATGGAACAGGCGAATCGGAAGTTCATGACCATCCTCAGCTATGTAGTGAGTTGGAGCCTAGCCTGGACTTACTGTTTGTGGGGCTGTGAGAGGTAGTCTGTGTTCTGGTCAAGTGAGACTTACTCTGGAGAGACCCAGAAGAAAACTCTACAAGGGACAGAGCAGTGAGCCACGTTCCCAGACACAGGCGCTTGACGCCCAGAGCCCTCAGCTCCATAATCCTGTGACTACAAAGGGGCTGCTTGGCTCCTCCTCTCTCTCTTAAGCTCTTGTCTCTCTTGTCTCTTCTCACTCTCTAGCCTTCTTGCTCCCTCTCCCCCCTCCCTTCTATCCTCTCTCCCCCTCCTTTCTTCCCTCTCTCCACGTGGCCATGGCTGGCCTCTACTTCTCTACCTTCTCTCTCTCCCTCTGCTTTTCTACAATAAAGCTCTAAAACCATGGACCCTCTCGGCTCACCAAGACCCTCCGTGCTAGAACAATGGAATAGGCCTTCCCCTAAAAAGCCCCGTCTAGCCGGGTGTGGTGGTGCACGCCTTTGATCCCAGCACTCGGGAGGCAGAGGCAGGCGGATTTCTGAGTTCGAGGCCAGCCTGGTCTACAGAGTGAGTTCCAGGACAGCCAGGGCTACACAGAGAAACCCTGTCTCGAAAAATAAAAATAAAAAAGCCCCGTCTAACCTCCCACCTGGAGGATTTCCAGCCACCAGGCCAGACCAAAGACTCTTGCCCACATGGGAATCACCCAGCACCTTTCCCCCTGCCCTCTTCTCCTTTTGGCCCTGGGATTGACTGAGTCACCCACCACCACCACCACCACCACCCCACCCCACCCCGGGCCCCTACTTTGTTCTCAGCTCTTCTGCAACATACAGCAGCGTCTCGTCCGAGATGTCCAAGACTGGACCTCCATCAGGCTCAGAGAACCCGGACAGCTCCTTCTCTACCCCCAGGGACTGGGGCTCTGTGGTTTCCCACAGCCAGACATGCGGCAGTACTCTGCGTCCACCCACCCAGATCCCCGGAGCTCTGGTAGGACGCAGGTCATCTCTCCCAACCCCTTTATCTCCCCATGCCAGGCACCCCACAACTGTTCACATTCCATTCAGTCCCAAGTATAATTTGAGACAATTAATAGTAGACAAGGATAAAAAAGAAAGAAGCATGTAATAAGTATGGGGTAAGCATTACTCCAGAAAAATGTGTTAGTGGTAGTTATTATAACCGTATGCACTATCTCACTTCTAACTTCCTCACAAACAAATCAGATAGGGCACACCTGGTGACTCACAGACTTCTTTCTCATCTATCAGTGAGTGTAGTCGAGAAACACACTTCCGGCACCAGGACTACCAGCCTGATAGAAAGCAAATTTGTTTTCAGTAGGCAATTCTGCTGCAGGGAGGTAACAGAACCCTGCACTGGGGAGCTGAGGTCCCTTCTTCCCAGGATTACACACACACACACACACACACACACACACACACACACACACACGCGCACACACGCACGCACTTCCACCATTCTTATGCTTACCCCTCCTGCTTCCTCCTCCCCTTTTCCCCAACAGTCTCTACCTGGAAGGCCTATATCACCTAGTTTTTTTTGCCCCCTGACTTCTACTTCATATGGCCAATGGGAAGCCCTGGGTGGAGACCAGAAAACTGGAGGACAGAGAAACTGGAGGATCCCCCATCCTCTGGGGGGTCATGATTGTTGGGGGGCTCGTCTTGACCTGCTCCTGTCAGGCTCTGCCTGCTGTTCCTCAATGAGTTCCTGGGTGGCTGTCCTATCTTGGACCATCAGAACTAGAGCCAACTATTTCCAGCCTCTG
Source organism: Mus minutoides (assembly GCA_902729485.2). Lineage (NCBI taxonomy): Eukaryota > Metazoa > Chordata > Mammalia > Rodentia > Muridae > Mus > Mus minutoides. Next base: position 281,621 of record LR749680.1, on the reverse strand, counting down.
CTGTCCCCCAGTCTTCCATTTCTGTTCCCCATCTCTTTGTTCTTTGTAAATCATCTTGTCTCATCTCACTTACTATGTGTCACCAGTTTCCTGCTAGGACCTTGACTGACATAAAAGTTGTTTCCTTAGAAATGGATATGTGGCCAGGGAGATGGCTCAGCCACTCATGCACATGAGAAGCCAAGTTTAAATACCCAGAATCTATATAAAGCTGGGAATTGTAGCCTAAGTCTGTACTCCTAAGCACTCCTAAGGAGAGATAGAGACGGAGACAGGAATCCTTGGAGCTCACAAGCCATCTACCCTGTATACACAGCAAGCTGACAATAAAGAAACCCTGTTTTAAATAAGGTAGAAGGCAAAGACCAATACCAGAGGGTGTCCTCTGACTTCCACACTTGCACAGTGGGACAGAGGCCAAAAGAAGGGAGGGAGGTAAAGAGAGAGCAGGAGAGGTGAATTTGTTTCTATAATAGAGCCCAGCAAACATGGCGTAAGTAAGGAATATTTTTCCCCTCCATAATGAGAAAGCCTGGGCTGGCCATAGCGGGACACTCTGCTTTCCCCGTTGGCTTTTCTTCAGCATATAACTTGTGCCTTCCAGATTGGTTTCATCCCATAGCCACACGATACAGCCCCGTTCCAGACATCACCACTGTCTCCAAGACAGGCAGGAGAGTAAGATCAGGCAACTGTTTCCTCTTTCTTCTCCATCTTCAGACTTTTCTTTGGGTTATAACTAGAGCACAGGGACAAGAGAGACTCAGACACTGGGGAACAGAATGGCATGCTGAGGTGGCAAACATGATCTACTGCCTGCCTGATGAAGGTACAACTTGCTGTAGCCCATGTGCTTATCTGTGGAATCTCTCCTCTCTCTCTCTCTCTCTCTCTCTCTCTCTCTCTCTCTCTCTNCTGCTCCTCCATACCCCTCCCCTCTGGTCCTCCATGTTACTTCCCTCTGCTCCCGTATCCCCCCTCCCATCTGCTGCCCTGTAGCTAATTTCCTTTTCTTTCTTTTTTCTTTATGTATTTTTTTTATAAAGATTTATTTTATTTATTATATGTAAGTACACTGTAGCTGTCTTCAGACACTCCAGAAGAGGGCGCCAGATCTCGTTACGGATGGTTGTGAGCCACCATGTGGATGCTGGGATTTGAACTTATCACCTTCGGAAGAGCAGTCGGGTGCTCTTACCCGCTGAGCCATCTCACCAGCCCTTCTTTATGTATTTTTAAGTGTGTGGGTGGGTGTGTTTTGACTCTCCTCCCAGTCCTGTCTCAAATTTATGATATTCTGGCCTCAGGCTCCCAGGTGCTAGTATTACAGCTATGTGCCACACCTGTTTAATACCTGTAACATGTCTAACGCTCACATAGATTTTTTTTTTAAAAGTGTCTTGCTAGCATGGTATCTCACTCCTATAATACTGGCACTTGAGAGGTAGGAGGTCAAGTTCAAGACCAGCCTGAGCTAAGACCTGTCTCAAAATAATAACAAATGCTTGGGGTAAAGCCAAGAATAGGTATGAAGCTTATGAAATATCTCATCCTATTATGGTTTCAATATGATGTGTCTGGCTGGAGATGGCTCAGAGGTTAAAAACATATGCTGCTCTTGCAAAGGACCTGAGTTCAGTTTCTAGCACACATGTCAGTCTCAAAACCACCTGTGACTACAGCTCCAGGGGACCCAGTGCTCTCTTCTGGACTCACGGGCACCTGTACTCACGTATACACACTCCCTTCCAGAAACAAATAAAAAATAATAAATCTTTAGTTTTAAAAAAAAAATGTGTCTTTGAAGTGGAACTTCCTGGTTTCTTTAACAACCCAGTTGTGTCATGTGATGTTTTTCTGGAAGCTGTCTTGCAAGAGTGCATGTGATGTTTAGGAATAAAATCTAAGTGGAACAATGAGAGGAGGCTCTTGCATTGCTACACCAAGCTATGCGTCACTGGACTTCACTGATCTTCACTTTGTAGCGAGAAACACACCAAGAAGTTCTCATGGTATTCCAGCCGATTCTGGCTGCTTCTGCTGACCCATGTTGATTCGGAGGAGCCTTGCTGTTTCTTCTGGATCAGGCTGCCACTACTGATTCACGATTGGTGTTTGCTATTGGACTGGACTACTGGTATCCTGACAGTAAAGAGTGGAACCGCCCCCAAGGGACTACTTCTAAACAAGTCCATAACACCCTTTTCCCATTAGCCTTCTTTTCCCCCTACAACTGGACAGTGAGTTGGAACAGAAGGGAGGCTGAAGCGTTTAAGAACCCTAAATAAAGTGGGTTTAGAAAAAATCTAAGCTAATATGTCTTTCCCAAATGCATGTTGAAACTTGGTGCCATTGTGGCAAGATTGGTAAGCAGGGCCTGAATGCCAAGAACACTGTTCTTGTTGAAAAGGGATTAAGAGATTAGATTATTCTGAAGCAATATGAGTAGCCATGGTAGGGAGTTTTGACCTTGAATAATATGCCTTACTTTGCAAGAGGTTATATGAACTTTAATTATAATACAGAAAGAGTACAGTCATAAATTTGTAAATCAGAAAGGGCATCAGGTAGATTGGTGTGGTGGTTTGAATAAGAATGACCTCCATCTTGGCCATTGTGATAGGTATAAGATGGAATCTCCAGACCATTTTGATTTGCAGTTCCCTGATGACTAAGGACATTGAACATTTAAGGGCTTCTCAGCCATTCCAGATTCCTCTGTTTAGAATTCTCTGTTTAAGCTCTGCACCACTTTTTAAAATTGGATTGTTTGTATTGTTGGTGTCCAACTTCATATGCAAAAACAAAAAACCCAGGACATTTCTTGAATTCTTTATGTATTTTGGATATTAGCCTTCTGTAGGATGTAGGGTTAGTGAAGATCTTTTCCCAATCTGTGGGTTGTCATTTTGTCCTAGTGACCATGCCCTTTACCTTAAAACAGTTTTTCAGTTTCATGAGGTCCCATTTATAAATTGTTGATCTTAGAGCCTGAGCCATTAGTGTTCTATTCAGGACGTTGTCTCCTATACCAATGAGTTCAAGCCTATTCCCCACTTTCTCTTCTATTAGGGTATCTGGTTTTATATTGAAGTTTTTGATCCACTTGGACTTGAGTTTTATGCAGGGTGATAAATATGGGTCTATTTGCATTTTTCTACATGCAGACTGTTGTGTGTAGTTTTAAAAAACATGCTACTACCTTTTGCGGAGGACCATGGCCTGAGCTCTGGTCCCTTCCGTCTCGTCTCCTTTTTGTTCCACTCCAGGAGTAGCCACCACCAGCCTAACCTGACTTCCTTTTCTACCTGCCTTTGCTCCAGGAGAAATGATGCTACCAGCCCACTCCTAAGACCCTTGAATCCTAGGATAAAAGACACATAGACAGCTTTATTACTTTAGAACTTATCTGCTAGGCACAATTGCATGGTTTTGCCTTCTTTGTCTAAATCAAGTGTCTATAAGTGTATGGGCTCATTCTAGGATCTTCAATTCAATTCCTTTGATCAACCTGTCTGTTTTTTGGGTTTGTTGTTGTTGTTGTTGTTGTTGTTGTTGTTTGAGACAGGGTTTCTCTGTATAGCCCTGGCTGTCCTGGAACTCACTTTTGTAGACCAGGCTGGCCTCGAACTCAGAAATCCACCTGCCTCTGCCTCCTGAGTGCTGGGATTAAAGGTGTATGCCACCACACCCAGCTAACCTGTCTGGGTTTTTTGTTGTTGTTTTTTTGGGGTTTTTTTTTTTGTTTTGTTTTGCTTTGTTTTATTTTGTTTTGGTTTTGGTTTTTGAGGCAGGGTTTCTCTGTGTAGCCCTGGCTGTCCTGGAACTCACTTTGTAGACCAGGCTGGCCTCCAACTCAGAAATCCACCTGCCTCTGCCTCCTGAGTGCTGGGATTAAAGGCGTATGCCACCACACCCAGCTAACCTGTCTGGGTTTTTTGTTGTTGGGTTTTTTTTGGTTTTTTTTTTTTTTTTTTTTTTTTTTTTTTTTTTTTTTTTTTTTTTTTTTTTTTTTTTTTTTTTTTTTTTTTTTTTTTTTTTTTTTTTTTTTTTTTTTTTTTT
>LR749680.1:0-270551 GCA_902729485.2 Mus minutoides | reverse complement strand
TACCCCACCGCCCCCAATCCCCAGACCTGAGCAAAAGAGACTGGATTTACCCTTTAACCAGGTCTGCTAGGTTGGGTTTGGACTCTGACCTTGCACTCACCAGCCTGTGGGCCAGGGTAGCTCCTGCCAGGACCCTACACCTTTCCTATGCTCCTCCCATTATGACCACCAACAGTTCTCAGATGTCCAGTGAATGCTCGTTTTCTCTCCTTTAGGATCCACATTTGTTTGTCAAGACCCCTCTTGGCCCCTCATCCTGAGTTCCCCTGACTCTAGCCATGTCACCAGTTGTTTGTCTTGATCACAGGACTTCTGCTGTCTACATATTTATGTCTCCAGTGCCTGGCATAGCAGCTGACACAAAATAGTCAAGTTTGTTGAGTGAACATATGACATTTTCATGAGCTAATAAGGCCACATGCTGGTATTTACTGAGCTCCTGCCTCAGGGGGGTGCTGAGCATTTGCTGTACAGCCAAACCTGGCCTGCCCTGTCCCATGGCTCCTACACTCCGGCCAGGAGACAGCACTGATCCAGAGCATTCCAATGTTAAGAGGTCTCCCCATCCATTTCTTTGTTCATAGTTGCAGAGGAAACTCTGGCCCATAGGCTTGTCGTCCTAGAGGAGTTTTCCTCATGATAGCAGCCATACATAAGCAATTAGGTTCAGCATGGGATCTACATAAATCTTACCATTGGCAGGAGCTAGCCTGTAGATCGCACAGCTCCCCAGCTGAAAACTCTAGCACGAAATATTAAAAAAGCAATCCACACTACACCGGCAGTGTACCAATGGCAGGACAGCCAGGCACCGGTGGGCAGGCTGGCCAGCTCTCATCTCAGGAGACTCTCTGACCTGGAGCTCTGAAAGCACTCCACCTGGCTTGCTAAGTTCCCATGGTGGGTTGTTGCCACATCAGCCCCACACTTCCAAATTCCCACTGCTTTTTGGGGGGTGTGTACTTCTTGCAAACCCACTCTTTGCCACCGTACCCTTCTGGAATGCAGTTGAGTTGCCGGGTGAAGAGCCTCATGAAGAAAAACACCACACAAACTTAGTTTAGAATCAGCAGACAACACAGTCTCTGGGCATAGCAACTAGCATCCTAATTTGTAGGCCACTCTAAGTTAGATCCTCTGGTAGCATATCCAAATGGATCTACCACCTGAACCAGGGGCCTCCGCTACCTACATTTTGGCCCCCATGCTGTCACCCATCCAAAAGCCAAGTCAGTTTCTCCTGCCTCCCCCTTCCTCTTTCTGAAGGAAGTCCTGCTTACTCTTCACCCAGTGACTGGTTCCTTGAAATCTTTATTCATTATGGGAAGGTCACACGAAGTCACCTGAGTACCTGATTCACTCCTCAACCCAGGCTGCCACTCTTGAGGAAGCAGAATTAGCATCAAAATACAAACAGTACCAGGGCTATCTACAACAGAAACCGTGGACAGGAGTGTAGCGTCCCTCCCCCATCAGGATGGCTGACGTAAAGACCAGCCATGGAGAGCTACATGTGGTATGGCATCCTTTGTCTTGTTAAACAGCACCTGAGCTAGCCAGGTGCTCTGCTGTCTGCTCCTGTGTGTCCTCCTGGACCCTGGCTCCGCCCAGCTCACCTGCCTACACCTGGAACATCCCACAATGCTTCAGGCTTCCCGCCAAACTCCAGGAGCCTGCGCAGAACCGACTGGGGGGCGTGGCCTTCCCCCTTTTTCCTGAGAGATAACCCTTCAATAAAGTAGACGCCATGTTGACTTGGCGTTCATTTCTCTCCCCACCCTAGTTCTGTTTCAGCCCCAGACCATCCCCCCAGGGAACCCAGTCTGTGATGTAGGGGCCAACTGCAGGCGGTAGACGCCATCACAGGAGTTACCAAACATTCCCACCTCCCTCTTAGAATGCCCACTGACTTCTACAATTCCTTCCCAGAGGAGGAAAGGTGGGTACAATTTTCCAAGTAAGTTAGGAAAACAAAGCACCTTTCTGAATGAGAATATCTCCCATAGGGTCAGGTATGTGAACATTAGGCTTCAGTTGGCTGTGACAATTGTAGAGGTCACGGAACCTTTAAGGAGTGGAGCCTCAGGAGGCAATGTCTTGAGAGAGCTGAGTCAAGGAAACCTGCCCAGCAGAGAGGCAGTGAGAACCAGCTGCAGCCACGCTACTAGACACTCCACCATCCTTTCAACCACCCATGTTTGCTGGTTCACCTTGGAACCATCCAGGCCAGGTAGTGTACTATTATCAGCTCCTGAAATACAGATTGAGTGGTACGGTGGGGTCCTTGAGCATGGGGTCCTAGGACCAACTCCATTGCTCTTCCTTGGGACCTGCGGAGGTCTGGCACACAGTGCTTCAGGTAAATTAGGACAGCAAGGTTTCTTTTTGTTGGTGGATTTGTAGTGTTGGGGCTGGAATCCAGGACCTTTCATGTGCTGGGTAAGCATTCTACTCCTACGCTGCACCCATAGCAGCTGGTATTTTGTGAGGGGATCTCTCTTGTTATGTAACCTTACAGTGGCCTGAAGCTAAAACTCCCCCTGCCCTGGTGCATCCCTCTGGCCTTGGTACTGGAACTCTGACTAGGGGTGTTAATGAAGAAAAGAATAGACCCAACAGAAACGACAGCCACGTACTCAGGGAAGCTGGGATATTAGGGAAAGACTAAGATTCCAAGATCCGCCAAGAGCACAGAAGTGGCTGGGCTGATGAGAGGGAGAAGCAACCTCAGCTTGTACTTCCTGCCAACCTCTGAACTTATTTAACCCTGCATCTTGTCTTGGTTTTTTTGTTTTTATCTCAATTTTGATGGAGAGGGGCTACTTTGTTCCACAAAGGGTCACCTGTATCCCAGGCTAGCTGGAACCCACTGTGTATTTGAGGATGACCTTGAATATCTGGTCCTCCTGCTTCCGTTTCCCAAGTGTATTAGTTAGGGTTTTACTGCTGTGAACAGACACCATGACCGAGGCAACCCTTATAAGGACAACATCTAATTAGGGCTGGCTTACAGATTCAGAGGTTCAGTCCATTATCATCAAGGTGAGAACATGGCAGCATCCAGGCAGGCATGACACAGGAGAAGCTGAGAGTTCTACATCTGAAAGCTGCTAGCAGAATACTGGCTTCAGGGAAGCTAGGATGAGGGTCTTAAAGTCCACATCCACAGAGACACATCCACTCCAACAAGGTCACTCACACCTACTCCAACAGGGCCACACCTACTAATAGTGCCACTCCCTGGGCCAAGCATATACAAACCATCACACCAACTGTTCAGATTAAAGGCTGCTATTTTCTCTTTACAACCATCCTCTATGGCTTTGCATGGTCTCAGCCTGTGGTCTCTTCTGACTTTTTGGTCCTCTTCTGCCAGATGTCAGAGAGTTAATAACTGGTACTCCCTGTTCTGCAGAGACATTTATTGCATATATCAGTGGAAATTTGGAGTCAAGCGATTTCCAGTGTTGAGATCGTGAAAGTAGGGTACTTCTGCAGGAAAGCAGAAGTATGGTCTAGAAAGGAGTTTCCACTGTACTGAAGAGAAAACCCCAGGTTTTTGTGGAGAGTTTCCTAGTACCCTGTCAGCAACAGCTACGATGGAGACACAACTGGGCAGCAGCCAGCAAGCTCTCAGTCCTGGGCCAATGTGCTTTTCCATCCACCACTTCCTTTCTTCTTGGCAACAAGTAGGTTGAGTCATTATACCTCGATCTTATTGGTTCTCCCACCTCAAGACACCTAATCATTGGAATCTTCAACAAGTCTCTGCTGTTCTGATTGGCTGATTTGTTGTCAGGGTAAAGGCTCCCCGAGTATCACTGCTTTCCCAGATGTAGAATTCACTGATTTTGAATACTGTTCAGTATTCATAACTCTGTTCCCCCGATCTTACTAATACCTCTAGAGAGACTCTGTAGCAATGGAGTAGTTAAATCACTTTGGCTACCAGTGGGTTGCACATGCACACCTGCCCAAGAGCTCTCTGGATTTGCAAATGAAACACACACACACACACACACACACACACACACACACACACCAGATAATCTTGATATTCTTTGACTAGTTCAATGGTTGGCCATTTCTAATCCAATCCTCTCCATGGCTAGCATACATTTCTCTCTGGTATTTCTGGTTTAACTTCTTCTAAATCTATATTTTATCTTTGCTACTCTGTTACCTTCTGGGCAGTCCCTCCCCTTCTCCCCCTCCCCAGCTGTAGAGCCGCTGTAGGGGCTTGGCTCTGGATGCTTTGATCTGTGTTTACTTATGCTGAAGGTCCTCACCCCCAGTTGTTTTTTTTTGTTTGTTTGTTTGGTTGGTTGGTTGGTTTTGTTTTTTGGTTTTTTGAGACAGGGTTTCTCTGTGTAGCCCTGGCTGTCCTGGAACTCACTTTGTAGACCAAGCTGGCCTCAAACTCAGAAATCCGTCCCAGATGTTTTTTGATCTATCAATAAAGATGCCAGTGGCCAATGGCTGGATGGAAAGAGGAGGGACTTCTAAGATTCCTGAAGGCTAGGAAGAGGAAGAAAATCAGGAGACTTGGGGAGAGTAGAAGGGGATGCAATAGCGGAGGAGATAAAGCCAACCAGCCATGTAAGTTTTTGGGTAAGTGGCCTCTGGTCACTTTCCTGATTGGGCCTTGAGTAGCAGGGGAAGATTTATGAGTGCCCAGTCATTGAATCAGCCAAGACATTTCAAGATTATCTGGGGTGTGTGTGTGTGTGTGTGTGTGTGTGTGTGTGTGTGTGTGTTTCTATCTGAGGATCTGAGATAGCTCCTGGACAGGTGCACTCGCTGGGAGCTCAAAGCGGTGTAGCAAAAACCCCACACTACAGACCACATTCCCTTTCCACCTCCACTGTAGGATGCTTTCTCTCCAGCAGCGCTTAAATCCGATCCTCTGATCTCCCTCTGAGTCAAGGAGATTCACTACCTCTCCTCCCTCAGTTCCTTGTCCATGCAATCTAAAAGTTCCGCCTCTTTCATCTGGCCCAGCCATTAGCCGTTGGCAACTTTATTTTCCAATCAGAGTCAACTGGGGCCAGGCTTCCTCTAGCATCTGAACATGCAGAGTCCCGTATGATTCTGGAAGCTGAATGAAGACAAAGCATTAGAACCAATTCCCAACCGTTCTCCTCTTGTGACTGTCCAGCAAACAGTCAATCCAGGGATGACTTGGATTGGACCCTGACCCTGGACCCTGAGTCCCCCCATCTTTGGACAATTTGTCATGCCAAAGCCAATTTTGTACAACCCATGAAAGCAAGCAAAAACCGGACATGGTGGGGCACGCCTTTAATCCCAGCACTCGGGAAGCAGAGGCAGGTGGATTTCTGAGTTCGAGGCTAGCCTGATTTACAAAGTTCCAGGACAGCCAGGGCTATACAGAGAAACTCTGTCTCAAAAAACCAAAAAAAGAAAAGAAAAGAAAAGAAGAGAAGAGAAGAGAAGAGAAGAGAAGAGAAAAGAAAAGAAAAGAAAAGAAAAGAAAAGAAAAGAAAAGAAAAGCAAAGCAAGATGAAACCCCGGGCAATCCGCCACTTCAGAGTCACACACTCACAACACGTAATAGACCATATACAACCACTGACTCCATCCAAGAGCCACTGGTGCAGAAAGAGATGGCTTTGACAAGAGTAAATAAACGCAAGAAGTGAAGAGGCTTGCTAGGGCAGTCCCAGGCTGTCAGCGTTGCTTGAAACTCTACCAGTTTAAAAAAAAAAAAAAAAAATGGGTTGCACTATGCAGCCTGGAACTGTCTGTGTAGACCAGGCTGATCTCAAACTTACCAGGCTCTACCTGCCTCTGCTTCCCAGCTTCTTGAACTAAAGGCAAACACCATTACTCCTGCCCTGAATTTTCTTCTATCAAACCTCCCTGTTAAAATAAAAAGTGCTGTGGAGGGGGCAATATGCTAAGTAACACATTCCCAAATCCATCCTGGAAGAAGAATCGTGGAGAAGTTTCTTTTTTTTGGTTGTTTTTTTTGTTTTGTTTTTCGAGACAGGGTTTCTCTGTGTAGCCCTGGCTGTCCTGGAACTCACTTTGTAGACCAGGCTGGCCTTGAACTCAGAAATCCACCTGCCTCTGCCTCTCGAGTGCTGGGATTAAAGGCGTGCGCCACCACGCCCAGCTAAGAAGTTTCTTTATGATTAAAGTATTCTAGAGGTCCTGTCTCAGTTAGGGTTTGGTTGCTCTGAGGAGACGCCATGACTCAGGTCTTTTATAAAGGCAATCATTTAACGGGAGCCCGCTTACAGTTTCACAGCTTTAGTTCGTTGTCATCATGGTGGGAAGCATGGCCGTACAAAGGCAGACTTGGTGCTGGAGGAGCCAAGTGTTCTAGATCTTGACCCAAACGCAGCAAAAGGAGACTGTCTCCTGCAGGCAGCCAGGAGAAGACTATCTTCCACACTGGGTGGAGCCTGAGCATGGGAGACCTCAAGACCCACCTACACAGTGACACACTTCCTCCAATAAGGCCCAACCTCCTAACAGTGCCACTCTCCATGGCCAAACATTCAAACACATGAATCTAAGGAGGCCAAACATACTCAAACCACCACAAATACCCATGTAATTTTCTTTTCTTTTCTTTTCTTTTCTTTTCTTTTTAAGATTTGTTTTATTATTTTTTAATTTTTAAAAATATTTTTTTTTGTTTTGTTTTTCGAGACAGGGTTTTTCCGTATAGCCCTGGCTGTCCTGGAACTCACTCTGCAGACCAGGCTGGTCTCCAACTCAGAAATTCACCTGCCTCTGCCTCCCAAGTGTTGGGATTAAAGGCATGTGCCACCACTGCCCAGCCCTAATGACTCTTCAAATGGTTCCTGTGACTATGTCAGCTTATATTGCCAAAGGGAGCTGGCAGGTATGATTAGGGTTGAGAATTGGGGTGTTGTAGGATATTTGATCACACTGTGAATCCTGAGATTATGTTATTTACTGAAAAGCCTTTTTCTAGTTGTGTGGGTTAGCCCCTAGCACATAACTCTTAATCCCTCTGTCCGCAATGCCCTTAGTATACATCTTTAATCCCAAACAATGAAAGTAAAGCTAGTTTGTAGAAAGAAGCATCCCTGGGCAAGCTGTGAGGCCACCACACTGGAGAGGCTGCCAAGCGGCCACAAAGGGGCAAGGGCCAGGGGCCAGATCAGCCCAGACAGGGCAAAGGTTCCTGTGCCATTGAGGACTAGCGCTGTGCAGCCACGTGAGAGTCCATTGCAGGCATATGTCAGTGCTCCCCAGCCTCATGGGCCTCTGGAGCTCATCCCTCAGCTTTCATGTGAAGTGAGACGTCCAGCCAGATTTGGAATCGAAGCCTCTTTTTTTTTTTTTTTTTGATTTTTCGAGACAGGGTTTCTCTGTAAAAATAGCAGATGATTTGGACTTCAAGATGGGACACGCGGGGGCCTCAGCCACCTTCCCAATGCAGTGCTCAGCATTAGGTGAGAATGGTTCTGTGGTGCTCAAAGGCCATCCATGTAAGATTGTCGAGATGTCTACTTCAAAGACTGGCAAGCATAGCCATGTCAAGGTCCAGCTGGTTGGCATTGACATTTTTACTGGGAAGAAATATGAACATTTCTGCCCATCGACTCATACTATGGATGTCCCCAACATAAAAAGGAATGACTTCCAGCTGATTGGCATCCAGGATGGGTAGCTATCCCTGCTCCAGAACAGCGAGGAGGTATGAGAGGACCTTCGTCTGCCTGAAGGAGACCTTGTCAAGGAGATTGAGCAGAAGTATGACTGTGGAGAAGAGACCCTGATCACAGTGCTGTCTGCCAAGACAGAGGAGGCAGCTGTTGCAGTCAAGGCCATGGAAAAATAACTGGCTTCTAGGGTGGCGGTGGTGGCAGCAGTGATCCAAGAGCCTCCAGAGCACCCACCCCCCACCCCCAGCCAGGTTCAGCTCTGGCTGGGCCCTTGGCTGGACTCCTAATCAATTTATTTGATGTTTTATTTTAGTTTTTCTCACCCCTTTAAACTGTCAGGAAGACCCTGCCCTTCACCTAGCTCCCTTGGCCAGGATTGAGGGAGCCATGGCCTTGGTGAAACTCCCTGCCTCTTCTCTTACAGCCCTGAAAGGGGGAAAGTGAGTTGGGTACTGCCTGTCCTTTAGGTTTCCCTCTCTTTTTTTATTTCTTTTTCATTCAATTTGGAATCAGAAAGCTGGATTCTGGCAAATGGCCCACTCATCCCCAATCTGGTCCTCTGTTCTCCATGGTCCTTCACTCCCAGCACCACGGTACAGACTGGGGACCAGCCCCCTTCCCTGCCCCTTTAGGGGCAGTGAGAAGAGGAGGGGGAAGGGGACACGATCCCTCCACAGGCATCTGGGAAGGCCTTGCCCCCATGGGCTTTACCCTTTCCTGTGGGCTCTCTCCCTGACACATTTGTTAAAAATCAAACCTGAATAAAACTACAAGTTTAGCCGGGCGTGGTGGCGTACGCCTTTAATCCCAGCACTTGGGAGGCAGAGGCAGGTGGATTTCTGAGTTTGAGGCCAGCCTGGTCTACAGAGTAAGTTCCAGGATAGCCAGGGCTATACAGAGAAACCCTGTCTCGGAAAAAAACAACAACAAAACAAACAAACAAACAAACAAGAAAGAAAGAAAGAAAGAACAGTTGAGTTGACCAGCCAGCCAGAGTTTAGGAAGAGCTAGAAAAGATGGACTTATTCATCATTAATTGTCAAAGCTTGAAAACTTCCTAGGCCTAGATTAGAGTATATGGAGGTTAAAGCTTCCAGGACCAGGCTTAGCATCAGGACTAGCAGACAGAGGCAGTAAGCCTTGGAGACAATTACTCCAGGCAAATAAAAGATACAATTACATTGAGGAGTGAAAAGTTTATGCTGAATTCTCCAGGTGAGCCCCATCTGAGGTTGTGAGCCTTTAATTTTCTGACTATGATCAGAGAAAGGCAAGTAATGCTGGAAGCCTGGATGAAGAGATGCTAGATCCCGCGCTCTGAGGATAAAAAGGGAAGCATGAGCCAGGGGTGACAGTGAAGCCTCTAGAAAACTGTTGAAGAAGAAACACACTCTCCCACATCAGCTCTAGAAAACAAGGCAGAATTTCCCGAGCCTCAGTCAACCCAGAGGACCCGTGTCAAACTTCTCATCCATAGACCAGAACACAATGAGTTTGAGTCATTTTAAGCTATTGAGTTGTGACATTTCCTACTTGTGTATCAGGAATACTGACACCCTTAAAGATTCAAGGTGCAATCTTATAGATGAAGTCCTCAGGGGAGATGTTCCACATAACCCAGCATTTCAGAAACAACCAAACACTAAATCTCTAGTCTCCGATAACATGTCTCATCACTATTTAGCCCTGTTTTCTATATGACGGTTAGGAGAAAGTAAAGTATAATCTGGAACTTTTTGATGGGGAAGCATAGAGGTCCAAGAGGTGCGTGCTGAGTAAGGAAACTCACTGGATAATGGTGGAAATAGAGAGGTGGAAATCTACCACAGACAGACACACACTTCAGTTACTTCAGAACTTGGTTTGTTCTGATGAGTAGATTGTGCCAACTTGTCCTTTCCCTCAGGTTCACTGTCTTCTGTAGAGAAACTCCCATGGCTTCCCTCTCTACTCCAGAGCCTAGTTGGAAGTTATATGCTCAAATGACTAATTTATCTGTTTCTGGTCTGGGTATTGATGCCCTGAAATTACTTGTTTGTTTGTATCCGCCCCCTGGCCCCCAACAAACGGAGAAAAATTTGACAGAATAGGCTATGTACACCTCTAAGGAGAAGAGAGAAGGAGGGGAAGCTTCTTAAGGGAGAGACAGACAGTACAGGAAGAGAGTGCAGTACAGGATACAGCAGAAGTCCTGGAGAGCAGTACAGTAGAGTGGAGAGGGAGAGCAGAGCAGCACAGAGAGGGAGAGGGAGGCAGTTTTACTGGGGGAGCTCTGCAGAGGCAGGTTGAAGAGAGAACAAGCTAAACACAGGTAAAGACAGAATGAGCAAAAGAATGAGAAGGAGCCAGATGATTAGAAAGTAGAAAAGATTGCTAGAATTAGCTTGAGGCCAAGCAGAGCAATTCAGGGACTGGGAGAGAAGCCAGATTGAGTCAGTCAGCTGGGAGAGGAATTTGAGCCAGAACAGGTGAGTTGAACCAGCCAGTTAAGACTTCAGAAAGAACAAGAAAGGGTGAGTTTATTCAACAAAACTGAGAGACTGACCTACATTAGATCTTATGGAGGCTAGAAGTTTCTAGGAGTGGGTCTAGGTTAGCAGATGGAGGCAGTAAGCCCCTCAGACAACAATCACAACGGGAGAATAAAAGTTACTTTTATAGCCTGATCTACAGAGCAAGTTCCAGGGCAGCCAAGGCTACACAGAGGACCCTTGTTTTGAAAACAAACAAACAAACAAAACAAAACTAAACTAAACCAAACAAAAAAAAAAGGAAATTTTTTTATTGTGAGCTAAGGGCTCACTATGCTGCCCTGGATGGTCTTGAAGTCTTGGTCCTCACACCTCAGTTTCCAGAGTAGCTGAGCTATAGGCCTGCACCACCAAGCCTTTAGCCCCAGTGAGGCAGGCAAAGCGCTTACCCTGATTGTATTCTGTGTTAGATCGTAGTTTACAGGACGTCTGGTAGGCTGCATGAGAGAACAAATGGTACACTTCCAAGAGAGTTTAAAGGAAGTTGGTCAAAGTCGAGAAGTTGTAGAGGTCAAAGGGCTTGCTGGGGAAAGGAAGTGCAGTGCTAAACCAGGTCTTGTGTAAAAGAGAAAAAAAACGAGAACACAATCTTTCCACAGGAAACAGCTGGGTGAGAGTGGCCTAAGGATCCCTGGACAGGTGTTACAACCTGGGGCGCAGACAAGACCTAGGGGTAGCACAGTTAAGTGTTCGGAGCAACCCAGAATAGTAATGGACTCAAAGACGCGTTATGAAACTGAAAACATCAAAGAACCCCTTGTTAATAAAGTGTCCCTCCCTGGGTTCGAAGGCTTGTCTTAGAAAGGAAACACAGAGCAAACCCGAAGTGCCTGAGCACGCTGCAGGGCTAGGACAACCATTGGTCGTAGCACCTCAACCCTGAAACTACAACTCCCATGGTGTATCGCGCAGCGCGTGCTTGAACCCGGGATACACTACAATCCCCAGAATGCTTTGGGAGGAGCGGGGGCGTGGAGCGGCGAGGCTACGTTTGCGTCAAGAGACGTTAAATTTGAAACTTGGCGGCCCTTGCGTGATGGGGTGTCAGGTGGCTGCTCTGAGAAGGAATCGGGTGCGTGGTTTTGTTTAGGAGCACGGGGTGACGGTCTTCGCAGCTCCAGAGCCAGCTGAAGGTGGAGGGAAGCTCAGACAGTTGGCACTCGGAGGATAAAGGTCTTCGGAAGGGCGAGAGCAAGTACTGGGAATTCAGGATGGCGGAGGCGAGGTAAGGACCGGATGCAAGTTGCTGCAGCTGGGTGCTCGGCTGGCGAGGGGAGAATCGAGGAGGTCGGCAAAGAGCAGGTCTTCCCAAACCAACGGCCAACGTCGTGGAGCCCTGCATCCAGCCAAGGGGCAAAACTGGGAAAGTTTGGAATTTGCCATGTGATCTGGGTCTGAAACTCACCTCAGCCGGTTTCTATTTGACCTTGAACATGTTTATATGGGGAGGAGGCTCACGCAGATATTAATGCTGTTTTATGGAGTTCTGGGAGGATTCGAGATATTTGTAAAGTACCTGTTTTCAACTAATAAGTGTTCTCATTTTGCTAGCAGCATGGGGATACGAAGAGCAGAACACTAGCAGCTTTTCCTCATCCATAAAATATAGAGGGTTTTTCTAGGTTAGAATTTAAGATGCATTTCAATTATGGAACTCATAATTACTGGGTCATTGCCCTGTCATAAGCTGTCATTCATGGAAGAGCATTTATTGACTACCATTTTATTTTTGTTTTGGTTTGGTTTGGTTTTGGTTTTTTGAGACAGGGTTTCTCTGTGTATCCCTGGCTATCCTGGAACTCACTTTGTAGACCAGGCTGGCCTTTAACTCAGAAATCCGCCTGCCTCTGCCTCCGGAGTGCTGGGATTAAAGGCGTGCGCCACCACGCCCGGCTTGACTACCATTTTGAGCACTGAAGGTGAACTAGACACAAAATCCCAACCTTTGTGAAGCTTAAGTTCTGGGGAGGGATGGATAGGGGGGGGGGGTGTCAGGGTGGGCAATAAGACATGTTTAAAATCAGATAGAATCAGTATTAAAAAGTGTAAAGCAAGAGAGGACACAGCATTGGAGGTAGAACTAGTGCAGTTTCAGAAAGGTTTGGACATGTAACTCAGGAAGAGCACTTGTTCAAGGTACATAAGGCCTTAATTCATTACCCAGCAATGAAGCTTGTGGGTGGGGGGAATAGGGGCAGAGGGAGATTTGAACAGAGGCCTCACTGGTGAGATGGTATTTGGGTCCAAACTAGAAGGAACTAGTCATGGACAGGTGAGATGAGTCTGTGGATAGAGAGGATTGCTACCAAGATTGAGGACCTGTTTGGTCACCCCTCCCCCAGCCCTGAACCTCCATGGTGGAAGGAGAGAAACAATTCCCTAAAGTTGTTGTCTGACTTACACACACACACACACACACACACACACACACACACATGGGCGGGGGGAGAATAAATACATTTTTTAAAAAGAGCTAATCATGTACGTATTTAGAAACAGGAGTGGATGCTGCTGCTGGTATCTCATTGTCAGTGGAACCCTTGGGAACCCATGTCAGACATAAAGCTGCTAGCTTTTTTGTTTGTTTGTTTTTTAATTTAAATCAACTAAACTTAAGATGCTTTTAAAAATTATTTTTCCTGGCTTTAACTTTATTTGTACAATACTGTCACCAACACCCTTGCCATGTTCTCTCTTCTGTTGAGCATTTACTTGTAGAGCGTGGGATAGGCTCCGAAGCTGAAGAGAGTAATGATGCTCCCGGTCCAACCCCAAAAAGCCAGAAATCCCCTCTCTGAAGATGGCGTCAATGTGCTGTGCTGTAACACTGTTGGCGTGGGCTTCATTTCTGTTTCCTTCTTCCCAGTGAAGCCATGTGCCTGGAGGAAGATGAGTGGGAGCTGAGTAAAGAAAACATACAGCCCTTACGGCACGGGCGGGTCATGTCCACACTTCAGGGAGCTTTGGCAAAGCAGGAGTCAGCCGACCACACTGCTCTGCAGCAGCAGAAATGGTATGTCGTGGGATGCTTTGTGTTCAGCTTGTAAGTCCCTGGTGTGATAGGCAGTATGGGGGTGAAGCTGCCGAAGGCTTACAGGCAGTGGCTCTCAACCTTCCTAACGCTCTGACCCTTTAATACAGTTCCTCATGTTGTGGTGACACCGCCCCCCCAACCATAACATACTTTGCTACTTCATAACTGTAATTTTGCTACTGTCATGTATGTGTTGTATGAGATATCTGATATGCAACCCTGTGAGAAGGGTCTTTGACTCCCCAAAGCGGTTACAGCCCACAGGCTGAGAACCAC
Source organism: Mus minutoides (assembly GCA_902729485.2). Classification (NCBI taxonomy): domain Eukaryota; kingdom Metazoa; phylum Chordata; class Mammalia; order Rodentia; family Muridae; genus Mus; species Mus minutoides. The sequence goes on along the minus strand of LR749680.1, from coordinate 257,043 downwards.
TGCCCTAAGGGATACTCTTCAGAGAGAGTATGGGAATCTGTTCTCCCAGTTTTCTGATTGCAAACTTTCAGTCGCATGAGATAGTATTTATTTCAGGCTAAAATGTAAAGTGTAATACCCATTGAATTAGATCTTTGAGAACGGTGCTTTTATGGTTTTGTTATAGATGGTAGCATTCTGGTTTTGTTTTTGTTTTTGTTTTGTTTTGTTTTTGAGACTGGCTCTTTCTGTAACCCTGGCTGGCCTAGAACTAACTCACTGTGAAGTTCCTGAGTGGCCTTGAACTCAGAGAACTGCCTGCTTTTGCTTCCTGAGTGCTGGGATGACGCCATGTGCCACTGTGCCTTTATTTTATTCTTAGCGCTTGCTCTGGTGCCTGGAGCTTGGTCCTGCACTGGACTCTACCTGTCTGACTCCTGCTGTCTGCTCCTGTCATGTCTCATCCCAGTCTCTGCCCTCACTTTTGCTTTTACAACTACCGTTGTCTTCTCAGTGTCTACTACTGTGATATGTAGACAGCCCCGAGCTTGAGAAGATTCAGCTTATGATTGTATGGCTCTGGGCGTGCGGAAATTATACTCATTTGATTGAAATCATACTCTGAAATGTGATCTTTTCAAGGGTAATGGCTGTGCAGGAGTGTGGCCTTGAGATGCTGGGCAGCTGCAGAGAGCCGTAGTTCCCAGTGACCCTGAGTCTCAGGCTGAGCCACGTGCAGTGTGTTGCGTTGCTAAATTGCGGCACCTGGCAGGATAGATGTAGCTAATGCTTTTTCACCTAGGCTGAGTTCAGTGATGGGTTTAATTCTGTTGTCAGAAAACAAAGCTCTTCATTCCTAAATGACCTTCCTTTTTCTATTTCCCTATTTTGGTTAATGTTACAAAAACTCATCTGCATGATTCTTATTCATTGCTCATTCCCCACCCCCTGCTTTAAAAAAAAAATCCGTTATTTTCCATTATATGTACATGTGTGAGTATGTGTGACTACAAGTTCCCAAGGAGGTTAGAAGGGGCTTTGGTCCCCTAGAGCTGGAGCTGATGGGCTGATGTGAGCTGCCCAGCGCAGTGTCCTCTGCAAGAACAGTGTGCTTGTAACCCTTGAGCCTTCTCTCCAGCTCTCTCATGCCTCCAGGGACGGGCCCCAGCGCCTACCACTGAGCTATTCACATAGTGCTGGGAATTTCTTTTGAGTATAATTTGGGTACAGTGAGTGCTAGATCTTTGAGTGTGCTGTAAGACAGTGAGTGCATCTCATCATAAGATCTTACTTTAGGAAGTTCCCTCATTCTTCTCAGTACTTCTCCCCTTTTCGTGACGCACCCGCTGACTAGATAGGATTCTGTCAAGATAAGTTACTTTGGAGTTTTGTTGTTGGTTAGCAATAGGGTCTTGCTCTATAGCCTAGACTGGCTTCAACTTGTGAGTCACCTCCTGCAGTCTCACAGATGATGGACTTGTGGGGCACCGGTGTGTCATATGTGGCTCCTTCCTGCAGCAGAAGTGTTGAGTTCTTCTTGTGTCGCACGTGTCAGCGACCCTTTCTCTCACAGCTGGGTGAGTACTCTTTACCACACACCAGTTGCTGGACGGTGGGTTCGGTCTTTTGTTTTTTGAAAATCAAGTCAGTTGGATATTTGACAAGGCTTTTTTGTGGACATAATTCCCACTACCACCCTTGGAATGGAATTGCTGGGTCATGGAGTACCTTAAATCCAGAACCATAAAGGCAGGTGATGTACTAGATGATTCCTCTTTTCTTTAATCTATTATGATTGCTTCCCAGTTCCTACCTCCATTTTGGCTTCTTAAAACCTGTACTATCCGTTCTTGGCAGGAGCCGTGCCTGTTTTATATGGTTGCTTGTTGTTGATGTTGTTGTTTTCTCATGTGTATACTTGGCCTTTTTTATTAGAGGTATAATTCTTTTGTGTCAGGAATGCTTTTATTTGTTTATCTGTTGTTTTTGGACAGGACTTCTCCAAGTATCCTAGGCTGTCCTTGAATTCACTGTGGTAGCCAGACTGGCCTTAAACTTTCAGCCTCTCTTGTGCAGCAGTTACAATTATAGACATATGACACCTTGGCTATTTTATTACTATTTTAAAGGGCTTTCTGTTTGTTTGTTGATTGGTTGGTTGGTTTTGATTTTTTGAGACATTTTTTTCTCTGTAGCCTTGGCTGTCCTGGAGCTTGCTCTGTAGACCAAGATGGTCTCTAACTCACAAAGAAAGATGGGATTAAAGGCTTGAACCTGCCACTACGCCCAGATTAAAGTTTTCTTTACAATACTTATTATTTATATATCTTTTTTACTTGACACTTTCATATGTTTATATAATTATCTTGGTAATTTTCACACCCTTCCCTTTACCCTCTTATTCCCCTCTGATTCCTGCCTAACTCTTCTTTATTCCCAACAAGAACCATTCCTATTTTCATATAATTTTTGTTTTGTTGGGTTGTAGGTTTGTGTGTGTGTGTGTGTGTGTGTGTGTGTGTGTGTGTCCCACTGAGTTGAACTAGGGTTGCTTCCATGAATCATGGGGTACTCTCCTACCATGTGGGATCTGGGATCCCACTCATGTCCTCAGGCCTAGCGGTGAGCACCTTTGCCCACTGAGCCATCTTTCTGGCCATTTACCCTTTCCTGTTCAGGTCTGTGCAAGTAACCACAGCTGCTGTGAGTTGGTGGGGAATAGCCATGCTGTGTCCAGGAAACAGTGTTTTATGATGCTTTTCTCCATTCATCTCTTTCCACCCTCTCCTTGCAATGTTCCCTGCGCCTTGAAGGGGGTGATACAGATATCTCATTTAGAGCCGTGCACCCAACAGTTGCTTATTCTCATGCTTTGACCAGTTGTGAGTCTCTGCCTTCATCATCCCCCACTACAAAAAGAAGCGTCTCTAACAAAAGCTGATAGACATTCTCTCTTCTGACCTCCATCGGGTACCCATCTGCACATACCCACACAGACAAGCACTATATTACCCAAGTGGTGGTGCACGCTTTAGTCCTAGCACTTGGGAGGCAGAGACAGGCAGATTTCTGTGATTTTTAAGGCCAGGCTGGTCTACAAAGAAAAACCCTATCTCCAAAACAAAACAGAAACCTTTACAAATAATGTATATAAACAAACCTAATAAGTAATATTATGCTTCCCATTTTATAGGTGAAGAATCAGAAAGCAGAGAAGTAGCTCTCTAGTGTCTGGGCTGATGACTGTAGAGCTAGGTTTTGTTTATTTTTAATAAGCTTTCATGGAGAGCCCTGGCCAGCCTGGAACTCACTGTGCAAATCAAGCTGTCCTCAAACTCAGACAGATTTCCCTGCCTCTGCTTTGAGTTCTGATGTTAGAGGATGCCTGTAACACCACTCAGCTCAGAATCTTACCTATTCTTTTTATGTATTTATTTAACATTGCTGGACTTTTCTTGGACCCACCGGTAGATGAATAGTGACACAGACTCATGAATTTTTATCATAGCTTAGACTACCTCCCTGTTTTATTAACTTAGGCTACCTCATCTAACTTAGTTAACCTGACTATTCTAGTTCTCCTCTACTGGCAAGTCTTTCCTATCTCTCTCAGTCCTGTCTCTGCTTGCAAGTTACGCCCTCCCTTCCTACTTAGCTATCGGCTGCCAGCTTTTTATTAAGCTGGTCGAGAAAGAGTGAGGAAGGTGTTTGCCAAATACTGAGGCAAGGGGTGACCCCATAAGAACGACAGTGTCAAAATCCAGCCAGTATTTAGCTTTCTGCCAGTACAGAATTAACAATTGAATAGTATAAAGACAACCTTCACACAGTGCATCGCAACAATTTAATATTTATTTTTATTATTTAAAATTGATATGTATGTGTATTTGGGTATGTGCATGTGAGTTCTGGGTGATTGATCCACCTGATGTGAGTACGGAGAACTGAACTTGGGTGCTATGGGTTTGGTTTGGTTTTGAAAGATTTTATTTTTGGAAGGGTGGGGCTGGAGAGAGGGCTTAGTGGTTAAGAGGACTTACTGTGTTTGCACTAGATTCAGATTTGGTTCCCAGCCACTCACGGCAGCTTACAGGCAACTGTACTTCTCTCATGTCCTTCCTGCCTCCTTGGGCACTGCATACATGTAGCATCCATACATACATGTAAGCAGACACTCATACATAAATAAAGCTGAAGGTAGCTGTGAGCCACCTGGTGTGGGTGCTTGGACTCAAACTTAGGTAGTCTGCAAGAGCAAGCAGAACAGACTTGGTGTCCAATTGGTCAACTGGTTTGGAAAGGACTAGGAGCTGTGTCCTTGTTGGAGTGTTATTGGGGGTGGTCTTTGTGGTTTCAAAAGCTCATACCAGGCCCAATTGGCCCTGTCCGCCTGGTGCTTGTAGATCAATACCATAGGCTCTCAGTTAGGCTCTCTCTAGCTGTGCTTGCTGCCATGCTCCCTGCCATGGTGGTCATGGACTCTGTCTTAGTCAGGGTTTCTATTCCTGCACAAACATCACAACCAAGAAGCAAGTTGGGGAGGAAAGGGTTTATTCGGCTTACACTTCCATACTGCTGTTCATCACCAAGGAAGTCAAAGACTGGAACCCAAGCAGGTCAGGAAGCAGGAGCTGATGCAGAGGCCATGGAGGAATGTTCTTTACTGACTTGCCTCCCCTGGCTTGCTCATCCTGCTCTCTTATAGAACCCAAGACTGCCAGCCCAGAGATGGTCCCACCCACAAGGGGCCCTTGATCACTAATTGAGATAATACCTCACAGCTAGATCTCATGGAGGCATTTCCCCAACTGAAGCTCCTTTCTCTGTGATAACCCAGCTGTGTCAAGTTGACACAAAAACTAGCCAGTACAGACTCTAACTGTTGGAAACTGTTAGCCCCCAGTAAACTCTCTGTCAGTGGCCTTGGTCATGGTGTCTTATCACAGCAACAGAAAGTAACTGAGATAGCACTCTCAAGAGCTGAATCATCTCTCTAACCAAAACAGTATTCTGTAATTAATTTGGTGTGATTTTTGTCCATTTATTTATTTATTTATTTATTTTTGGTTTTTCAAGGCAGGGTTTCTCTGTATATCTCTGGCTGTCCTGGAACTCACTTTGTAGATCAGGCTGGCCTTGAACTCAGAAATCCACCTGCTTCTGCCTCCCGAGTGCTGGGATTAAAGGCATGCGCCACCATGCCTGGCTGTCCTTTTTTTAAAAGCTGGCTTCAGAATCTACTAGGGTCTTGAGTACTGTACCACTGAGTTAAACCCACTCTAGTCTTTTTCTATTTAACAAATTCTTAAATTCTAGTGTAGTTATTTAAGTCACTATGAACTCATTGAGAAGTGAATAGAAATAGAAAGGAGTCCTGTTTCCTGGGCTGTCAGAAGTGCATGTGCTAACATACCCTGTTTCAATTCCAGGGCATTTGAATCTGAAATCCGCTTTTACTCTGGAGATGACCCTCTGGATGTTTGGGACAGGTAAGGATGTTTATATGGTAAGAACAACAGAGACATTCACAGATGAGTGTTGTTGGCCTCATTTCTCAGATAGAGGGATATGGCATGGTGGGTGGAGCAGACAGTACTGTTTGGCAGACATTCCAGAACAGCCATGGTAGTTTTCCAGCCAAGGTTTGTTGTGCAGGGCTGTACATAGAGCCCAGAGCTTTACATTTGCTAAGGAAGGGCTGGCTGTACAGTAGTTAAACTACATCTTCCCTGAGGTGTTTAAGGCTGGAAAGGCGTGCATGTTACTGACTCTTTCCTTAGAGTATTTGTTACAAGTGCTTCAAGAAAGCTTGAGAGATAGAGGATCGGCACATGTTATTGAGAACTTCTAAAGAAACAGCACTTGAGAGGCAGAGGCAGGCGGATTTCTGAGTTTGAGACCAGCCTGGTCTACAAAGTGAGTTCCAGGACAGCCAGAGCTATACAGAGAAACCCTGTCTCGAAAAACCAAAAAAAAAAAAAAAAAAAAAAAAAAAAAAAAAAAGAAAGAAAGAAAGAAAAAGAAAAGAAACATGAAAGAAACATGCTTTGAATATGTTAAATATTTCTGTTAAAAATCCAGAGTAGAGGGGACTGGAGAGATGGCTCAGTGGTTAAGAGCACTGACTGCTCTTCCAGAGATCCTGAGTTTAATTCCCAGCAACCACATGGTGACTCACAACCATCTGTAATGGGATTCGATCCTCTTCTGGTGTGTTTGAAGACAGCTACAGCATACTTATATACATAAAATAAATGAAACGTCTTTATAAAGAAGTCCAGAATAAGCCAGGCGCGGTGGCGCACGCCTTTAATCCCAGCACTCCGGAGGCAGAGGCAGGCGGATTTCTGAGTTAGAGGCCAGCCTGGTCTACAAAGTGAGTTCCAGGACAGCCAGGACTGTACAGAGAAATCCTGTCTTGAAAAACCAAAAAAAAAAAAAAAAAAGAAGTCCAGAATAGAAGGCTTGAGCAATTGCTCGTCTGTTAAAAGCTCTGGCTGTCCTTCCAGAGGATTGGGTTGGGTTCCCAGCTCTCATATAGCAGTTTACAGCCCTACAGAACTCCATCCTGAGAATCTGATGCCCTCTTCTGGCCTTTAGTGGCACTGCATAATGCAGTATCTAGGCATACATACACACAAATAGTAAAATAAGTAAATCCAGAATAGATTGGGTGTGGTGGGACATGCCGTTAATCTAAGCATTCAGGGGGTAAAGGCAGGGAAATCCCTTTGAGTTGAGTCTGTCCTGGTCCACATGGTTGAGTACAGGCCAGCCAGGGCTATATAGTGAGACTCAAAAACAAAAGCAAAAAATGCATTCAGAGTGAGCCCTGGAACCAAAGCAAAAGTCCATTCAGAGTGAGCCCTGGAACCAAAGCAAAAGTCCATTCAGAGTGAGCCCTGGAAACAAAGCAAAAGTATACACCAGTGCACAATAATGTGCTTTCCCTTCTCTTCTCATTCAGATATATTAACTGGATAGAACAGAACTACCCTCAAGGTGGAAAAGAGAGTAACATGTCAACGTTACTAGAGAGAGCTATAGAAGCACTCCAAGGAGAGAAGCGCTATTATAGCGATCCCCGGTTTCTCAGTCTCTGGATCAAATTGGTGAGTGTCACCAGAATATTAAATTGACAGTTTTTCTATAGAGGTATCTAGTTAAAAGGCAAAAGTGGAGTCATTTAGCCAGTAATGATTAATAAGTATGTGTATCTATTGAGTTGCTTTGCTGTAAAGATTTAAATATAACATTGTTGCAGGATATTTTTTTGGTCCCACTGTGAACCCCGAGATTGTGTTATTTACTAGAAAAGCCTGTTTCTAGCTGTGTGGCTCAGCCCTGTTACTCTCTAATCCAAGAATGTTGTAGGATATTTGATTGCACTGAGAGAGTGTGTACTGGAAAAACCTGTTTCTAGTTATGGTGTGGCTTAACCCCAGCACACACCTTTAATCCAAGAACTTTCTCTTTATTGTAAATAGTATTAAATAAAGTCAACCGTAGGTCAAGAGGAGGAGCAAGCAGTTGACAGGGGGTGAACCAAGAAAAAATGATAGAGTGGGAGGGAGTCGGGAGAGAGGATAGAGAGATGCACAGGAAGTAGAAGGGGGAACATCCAGCTTGAAGGGGCTGAGACTGCTGTGGAGGGGGAGAGCTTTTTCCTTTTGGGAGGTCGGCTGTGAAGGAAGGTCAGCTGGGTGCTTTCCCTGACTCTCAGAGCTAGCAGGCTGTCCTGGAACTCACTTTGTAGACCAGGCTGGCCTTGAACTCAGAAATCCGCCTGCCTCTGCCTCCGGAGTGCTGGGATTAAAGGCGTGCACCACCACGCCCTGCTGGCCCCAGAGTCTTTATTGGTAAAATTGAACTTTTGAGATCTTGTTAAAAAACAGGATAACATAAAGTCTGCAGATTTTTTAAAAAATGAATATGGGGCTTGTCTCTTAGTTGTAAACATAGTTGAACCATGTAATGGTCTTAGAGGAAGAACCTACAGGACAAGCTTTCTTGGTGAATCTAGAATTCCTCTCTCTCCTTTATGAGAATCACTACTGTAAAAGGTGATATTTTAGTGTTATTGGTCTTTGGACATCTTTCTCCCAGGATATCACTATAGCCAACTTGACATGCTCTGTCTTTATATCTAAAACATGCCTGAGAAGTTTCTCCATGACCGTATCTATATCTTAAAATAATCCCGAGGTCTCCCAGACATTAATTTTCTTGCATTTACTACCTTAAAAGAAATTTTAAGCCGGGCGTGGCGGTGCATGCCTTTAATCCCAGCACTCCGGCAGAGGCAGAGGCAGGTGGATTTCTGAGTTTGAGGCCAGCCTGGTCTACAAAGTGAGTTCCAGGACAGCCAGGGCTACACAGAGAAACCCTGTCTCAAAAAAAACCAAAAAAAAAAATTTTTGAAAGGAAGGGTGTTTAGAATTGTTGGCAATCACATTATATAATAAAATACTGATATTTGAAACTGACAAAATTTAGAGTTGAAATATATTCTTGAGGACTTGTCAAACTACAGATAAACCAGGTGTAGTGGCTCATACCTGTTTTTCTTAGCAGGTTTTTCTTGCGTTTAGGCTAGCTTGGGCTATAAAGTGAGTTTGTGGCCATCCTGGACTACATAGCAAAGCTAAAATAATAATAATACTGCTAAAATCATGTCTAAGAAGTCATGTGATTCTTATTTCTGTGGGGTGTTGGCATGTTTTGACATTCTAGTGACAAGTTAGAATTCACCTGAGAGATACTACTTACACGACTGTATTTATAGCAAAGGATTGTTTTCAGAGAACATTACATTGATTTGTTAGCACAGAATCTGTGCTCCCTGCTGGCTTAGCAAGATTTTTTCCTTCATTCTATCCTGTGTAATATTTGTGTGTATGTGCCTGTACATACACACACACACACACACACACACAGATATCTTGTGTCTCTTTCAGAGGACCCCAGAGTTTGGTTCCCACCAGTTACATCAGGTGACTCACAAATGCCTGTAACTTTAGCTCAGGGGAGTCAGCACTTCTGGTCTCTGAGGGCACCTGTACTCATGTGCACATACAACCACCCCCCTTCCCAAATTAATAATTTCTTAAAAATCAATGAGAATAATTTCTTTGTTCAGTTATGTTGTCCTGATGTAAGTAAAAGGGAGTAATGATATTATCTGGTGAAAAGTGTAGTGCAGGGCTAGCTGACTGTGCTCAGTTGTAGAGCACCTCACTAGCATGCCTGAAAGCCTGTGTTCTGTCCCTAGCATAGAAAAAGAAAAATGTATTATCTAGATCTGCAGAACAAGTTCTCTGCAGACTGTTAATGATACTACAGAAATTACGAGCAAACATTTAGAAACTTGAATAACATTTGAGCTTGGTGATGCGTATGATCTCTACATTTGAGAGGCTGAGGCTAGAGGATCACGGATTTGCTGCCAGTCTATTGGCTGCAAAGTCAGAGTCTGCTTTATAAAACTAACCAAACATAAAGTCTTGAAAAAATAAAACATGTTGAGATTGTATGGTAAGCACCTTACCAACTGAACCATCAGTTTTTGTAGCTTCTATGTGTTTTTTAAAATGAGATTTCATTTTTATTTTATATGAATATTTTCCTGCATGTATATAAGTATACATGTGTGTTCAGTGCCCTTAAAGGAACTCTCCATGGAACTAGAATTCCAGATGTTTGTGAGCCTCCGTGCTAGTGCTGTGAACTGAACCTGGATCCTTTGCAAGAGCAGATCTCCTTAACTACTGACCCAGCTCTCCAGCCAACTTCTGTGTTTAGTGAACGCTGTAAACCACTAGCTATACTAACAGACTTGTTAGTATAGACTTGCAATGCAACTAATTAGGAGGCTGAGGCAGGAGGATCACAGGGCAAAGCCTGCCTGGACTTTGTAGTATACTCAATGCCAGTCCAGGGAAGTCAGTAAGACCCTGTCTCAAAGTATAAAAAAGGGGAGAAAGGGCTCGGGATGCATCTGGGTGGACCACTTGCCTAGTGGGGCTTTGCTACTGGGTTCAGAGCCAGGTTCAAATCCCAGTTGTGGGGAAAAATGTTAGTCCACAGTGAAGGGGAACCCTTCACACACACACACACACACACACACACACACACACACACACACACAGAATGAGAATGAGATTATCCTCATAGATAATCTGAAGCTATAGTCTAGACAGCCATCATGATCAGATGCTCAGCTGTGAAATTATTAATGGTCACTGAACTTTGTACATGAAGCAACAAGGCACATGTTAAATGATTTTGCTTTTTCTTTCTTTGGGATGGTGGTCAAAGGTGTAACTGAGGGGTTCCTCACACTAGACCTTTTTTTTTCTTTATGAAGAGATTTTTCTAGTCAGAATTGTTTTATAAATGATTCCTAAAATCTAGCTAAGAAAAAATTGTTACTAGAAAATCAGTATTTTCAGGTAAAGAGGTAAAACTAGTTTGACTATTTAAAAGTTGCCAAAAATGCTTATTTAACTTTCAGATCTATTTATCTAGCCATTGTCTTTTTATTTATGTTATGTTGTAAGTGTTCTTATTCTCCTCTGAGTAATTTGGCCTTTACTGGGTAGACCATATGCAAGAGCAAAGGCCACTCAGTAAGCCACATATTTTAAATTGTTAAGTTTTATCTATGTGGTGACAGAACCACAGATTGGGTCTTAAACTGACATTACATTCAGAGTAAGTTTTCCTGAAGCATCATCATGAGAAAACATCACTAATTTAGGAAGGTAAAAAACCCACAACAAAACAGTATTTCCTGAATTACTGCTGTCTTAGTTAGGGTTTTACTGCTGTGAAGAGACACCATGACCAAGGCAAGTCTTATAAGGACCACATTTATTTGGGGCTGGCTTACAGAGATTCAGTCCAGTACCATCAAGTCTGGAAGCATGGCAGCATCCAGGAAGGCATGGTGCAGGCAGAGCTGAGAGTTCTACATCTTTATCTGAAGGCTGCTAGTGGAATACTGACTTCCAGGCAGCTAGGGATGAGAGTCTTAAGCCCACGGCCATGGTGACACACCTACTCTAATAGGGCTACACCTTCTAATAGTGCTACTTCCTGGGCCAAGCATATACAAACCACCACAACTACAAACCTAAACTATGAAGTAATAATGGTTTTTGTTAAAAATATAAATGGAACCCGGGCGTCGTGGCGCACACCTTTAATCCCAGCACTCGGGAGGCAGAGGCAGGCAGATTTCTGAGTTCGAGGCCAGCCTGGTCTACAGAGTGAGAGCCAGGACAGAGAAACCCTGTCTCGAAAAAAACCAAAAAAAAAAAATAATAATAATAATAAATAAATTATATATATATATATATATATATATATATATATATATATATATATATATATATATATATATATATATATATATATATATATATATATATATACATACATACACACACACACATACTGGACATAGTAACACAAGTCTGTAGTTACACTACTTTGAAATTAGAAACAATAAGATCCTCCAAAGTTTGAGGCTAGCCTGGTCTAATAGGGAATTCCAAGCCAGCCAGAGCTATATGGCAAGACCCTATCTCCAAAAGCCACGATAAAATAAGATTAAAGATGTTTAGATGGCATATTTGGTTCAGTCCACATTTATCAAATGGACTATTTCAATTGTTCCAGGCTAGTCATATAAAACCCTGGTTAGAGAGAGGGATAATTTGTAGGTAGCAATGCTTTCTACCTTTGTGGAGACTGTCTTATTAGAGAAGACAGGCTTGAAACATTGAGTTTGAGTAGAGCAAAGCCATTCAGAGAAGGCTGCATATCTTAAATTGTTACAGGGAAGATATAGGAACACATATAAGGGCCTGACCTAGTATTGCTGGGACAGATAAACATGAGAGCAAAGTATAACATATTACACTTTAGCATTTTAAATTTAATCCTCTTAGGAAACAAATAATACAAATGTGTAGGCTTACTGTTATTCTGAGTGCAAATTTGCTACTTATTCTATCTATTGACTTCATGTGTTGAGTAACATTGAATTATTGCTCAACAAAAATTTGAGACCAGGTGTGGTGGCTCTGTCTATAGTACTAGCACCTAAGAGGCAAAAACAAGAGGATTACCACATCTTCAAGGCCATCCTATTATACATAGTGAGTCCTAGTCAGCCTGGACTATGAGTAAGACTGTGCCTCCATATACAAACACAATTTACATAAAAGAAAAATACAGTGAAGTAAAATTACTTATGGCCAAGAAATGTAGAAATATGTCAAACATAGGATTTTTCTTTCTCTCTCTCTCTCTCTCTCTCTCTTTCTCTCTCTCTCTTTCTTTCTTTCTTCTTTCTTTTCTTTCTTCTTCTTTCTTCCTCCTCCTCTTCTTCCTCCTCTTCCTCCTCCTCCTCCTCCTCTTCCTCCTCCTCCTCCTCCTCCACCTTCTTCTTCTTCTTCTTCTTCTTCTTCTTCTTCTTCTTCTTCTTCTTCTTCTTCTTCTTCTTGCTTTAAAATTTTCTACACTAGTTAGGTAGTGGTGGCATATACCTTTAATCCCATCACTCAGTAGATCAGAGGCAGGTGAATCTCTGAGGTCCAAGCCAGCCTGTGTCCACAGAGTAAGTTCTAGGACAGCCAGTGCTATATAGAGAAACCCTGTCTCAAAACAAAACAACAAAAATTTACCCCATACCTGATCTTAGAAAGTTTCTTAAATATAGACAGACTTGACCAAATCTTGCCTTTGTTTTTAACTCTCTTAGCCCAGAATGTATTTACTATCAGACAGAAGCAAAGTGAGTTAGTTTGACATTTAAGGCCCGTGACAGTGTTTTCCTCTGGATTCCCCACCTTGCCCTGTCTGGGTAGACTTTGTCTTCATTTTCACTTAGGCAGACCTAAGGAGAATGCTCTTCCCTTCCCATTCTGTATCTGATATCAGAGAGTCCAGTTCCTGTCCAGGCCAAGTCACATGCCAGCACCTGTTTGAAGCCTTCTGTTCCCTTGCCTACTTTGAAGTTGATGTTTTCTTTCTGGGGTCTTCATCCCAAGTGTATTTTATATATTTCTTCAATGCAGGGACTGCATGTAGCCTCCCCAGTGGCTGTTTGGCACATAGCAGGCATTTGATAAGAGAAAGGAAATTGGTTAACTGTTAATCTTTTTAACATATTACAGGGACGTTTGTGCAATGAGCCTTTGGATATGTACAGCTATTTACAAAGCCAAGGAATTGGCGTTTCCCTTGCCCAGTTCTATATTTCATGGGCTGAAGAATACGAAGCTAGAGAAAATTTCAAGAAAGCGGACATAATATTCCAGGAAGGGATTGAACGCAAGGCTGAGCCCCTGGACAGACTGCAGTCCCAGCACAGGTAATCTGCTTCTCAGAGCCTGCCTTAATGCTTATTTAAGAATCCAAAGAGTGCTTTGCTGTATTAAATTTACTTACTTGCTATTTGGCTTTTAAAGACTTTCTTATCTTACTGTAAGATCCATTTAGGTGTGTGTACATGTTTTTACCATTCTCAAGGATGGACTGATTCCATTCCCTGTACACGAATCCATCCAATCGTGCTGTTCTCTATAGTTAATACCTGTTCTTTCCATAACCCTCACAAACGCCCACCTGCCCTTCAATTCTGTAGTTTTGATTTCCCAGGATGTCACAGAATAGCCAGTATGTAATGTTTTGAGTTTAGTTCCTTTAGCTAATTGTGCTTTTAAGAATTCCTCTTCTGGGCTGGTGAGATGGCTCAGCGGGTAAGGGCACTGACTGCTCTTCTGAAGGTCCTGAGTTCAAATCCTAGCAACCACACGGTGGCTCACAACCAGCCAAAAATGAGATCTGACATCCTCTTCTGGTGTGTCTGAAGTCAGCTACAGTGATCTTATGTATAATAATAAATAAATCTTTAAAAAAAAAAAAGTTATCTTCTGAGTAAGGTGTGGTGGCACATACCTTTAATCCCAGCACTTGGGAGGAGGCAAGTCCATCTGTGAGTTTGTGGCCAGCCAGGGCTGTTACACAGAGAAACCCTGTCTCAAAACAAAAGAAATAAAAAGAATTTTTTTATATGTTCTAAATACAAGCCTTTTATAACATATATATGATTTGTAAGTCTATTTCTCCTGGGTTAAGTAGTTTTTATTTAAAAAAAATTAAAGTGTTGGGAAATGGAACTATGGTCTCATTCATTTTTCTTTTAACTATCTTATAGAATAAAAATTTTCACATTTGAAAAGCTCTATTGTATAAATTAAGCTTTTTGTGTTTCTGTCTAGTTTATCTTCTATAGTCACTAGCACAACGTGGAGGCTTTATCTAGAGGATCAGAGGATCTGATGCCCTCCTCTGGCTTCCACAGGCACCAGACACGTATGGTACACAGATGTAAACGCAGGCAAAATACCAGACACATAAAAATTAAAAGAATTGTTTTTTATCTGATGAATCATAGTTATAATAGCTATTTTTAAATCTCTTCAATGTCTGGATAATCTTGATATTGGTATTTGTTACTTGTTTTTTCCTTTTTTTTAAAAAATATGTGTCAAGGGATTATGAATTACTTCCAGGACATTCATTCTGCTAGTGTGCTTGATCTCATCTCTGGGGAGTGAGTGATGTTGCCTTGGTAACTGAATTCCAGATGTCTCAAATTCTTTCTCATCTTCTGCAATGGTTAGAGCCTTAAGACCTTTGGGATGCTGTTTTCGTTTGTCTCCTACGTGCACTGCTTGGCTTGGGGAGACTTGGGCAGAGGATTATGTCATAGCTCAGTTCTCAAAGCCTTTCTATGTCCATAGCTCAGTAGTGAGCAGCGAGGAGGGAGGTAAGAGTTTCTAGTCTTCAGCATATGACACGCCAATATTCTAGTTGTTTTGGCCCTCAGAATACCATTCCCACTCCGTAGGCCAGAAAGGTAGGGTTTCTCAAGGAGTTGAAGGTTTCCAATCCTGCAGCTTGCTTGCCTTGTTAACCTTTCAGAGTCATGGCTTTCTCTTTTTATGTGGCTAGAGTTTTAAGTTTAAGTGGTTGGAAAAGAGAGAGGTGGAGGTGACTGTGATGTGCCCTACTTGGCACCTACAATCTATTCTTTGTTTTTTCAATATTTTAAAGTTGTAGCAGCAACAGCATAGAAGTTTAGTTTTCACGTTTCTGCCAGCTGTGCTAAAGTAAAATGTCATGTGAGTAAACTCATTTCATTTGGGTAAGAAAAACTGTGTTGGGGAGGGGTAGATGCAGCAGGATTCTAATAATTGGTTGGCCAGACTACGGGGTATTTGGGGATTCATTTACTCTTGACACAATTCTACACATTTTGTTTTCAGATGTATAATAAAAAGTTGAGAAACTGTGAGTTTCACCAAGTTTCTAGTCTTAGCTGGTCCTCAGATCAACCTGGTGATGATTTTTAGAGTCTCTTCAATTGGTCACTTGTCAATTTTTAGGGACTCTAGTCAGGATGTCCTTATGTCATAAGCTTGCCTCCTGATTCCTAGAGAATTAAGTTTTCTTGAAAACTTCTACATTTTTCTCGTTTGTTCTTTGGTTAGCATTAACCAGTTAGAAATGTAAAATCTGGTGAGAACTGGTTGTCCTTTGTCTTACTGTAGACAGTTCCAGGCTCGAGTGTCGAGACAAGCTTTCTTGGCCCTTGGGAATGAAGAGGAGGAGGCCTTGGGGCCTTCTGAACCACAGAGAAGCTCGCTAGCTGAGCTGAAGAGCAGAGGGAAGAAGATGGCCAGAGCGCCCATCAGCCGTGTCGGAGGTGCTCTGAAGGGTGGGTAAGCTTGTCAAATGTTATTTTGGAGAGCCTGTAGTCTCTTGTGGTGGCAAATTATGTAAGAAGCAGCACATAAATACACATAAATGCATGTGTGGATGCTGCCCTAGTTTCCTGAATACTAGGTAGCAAAAGGAAAAGCCAAAAGAGAGCTATTATCATAGGGTGTAGGAAGGCCAAAGGTGTAGTCTTTACGTTGTGACTGAGAATGAGGCTGATTCTTGAGATGCAACATTTTCAAATGTAGTTGAAAGATGTGAAAGATAGTAAGTGTTGTGAAAATTAAGCTTAAGTGTGCTAATTCCTCAGAGAGTTTAGGTAATACCATTTTCAGCTGTTTAGCACCAGAAATGTTTACCCAAAAGATGGTAAGCAATATGTTTTTCTCTTTTATTGAGTCAGGGTTTCATATAGTTTAAGTTGGGTTCAAACTTGCTATATGTTAGAGTCTGGCCTTGAGCTCCTGATCCTTCTGCTTCCCCATCCAAGTGCTAGGATTATTGGCAGTGCCCCAAATCTGGCACAAACTTCCCCCCTCTTTTTAATTATCAGTGACTGTTTTTAACACTGTTCTGGGGACACAGCAAAATTGTCCAGAAAGTACGGAGGAAAATAAGCTTTTGTTACCTGAATTTATGACAATCAGACATGTTAACCACGCTGGTTTCCCTTATCCCTTTCCTGGTATCATTTTAGCAGCAATCCAAAATTTTCTGGATTGGAAAGCCTAGAATTTGGGTGTAGGGAGTGTGTGCTGTCAGGGGTTATTCTGTGATGATGATCACAATAAAGCTTAAAATAGTTGTCTCACAGTAGAAGGTAACCCCAGTAAGTGGGTTGGTTCTGTAGTTTTGTTTCTAGTATATCTGTTATTTCAAGTAAGATAAAATAGAAAACTGAAAAATACTTGGGTTAGCTTCTGATAAAACTAGACAGTGTGCTGGTTGTGGTGGTCCATGCTGTTGACCCAGCACTCAGGAGGCAGAGACAGGCACATCCCTTGAGTTCAAGGCCAGCCTGGTCTATAGCATAAGTGCCAGGGCAGCCAGGGCTATGCAGAGAAACCCTGCCTCAAAAAAAAAAAACCCCAAAACCAAAACCCAAAATACACCTGAAAATTAAGCAACCAAAGGACATAACAACAGTAGGCAGTGCTACAATGATGACTGAAATAAGTTGTAAGACTTTTTAAGTTATGAGAGGATGCCTGTCATGTGTGGTAGTGGACTGCTTTCATATAATACTTGGAGCCAGAGGCAGGCAGATCTGAGTTTGAAGCTAGCTATCACTATATAGCAAGACTCTGTCTCAAAAACAAAGACATAAAATCTGAAGTGCAGGTCAGAGAGAAGGCTCAGGAACTAGAAATGCTCCGAGGTTAAGAGCATTTGTTATTCTTACAAAAGGACCCGAGTTGTGTTCTCAGCATTCATATCAGGCAGATATGTATGTAACATACAGCCGTATGTAACTCCAGCTACAGGGGACCCATACCTCTGACCTCCAAGGGTTCATATGCATATACTCACATGCAGACACACCCTTACACATTATTAGAAATAGTGAAGATAAATCATAAAGAGAAGATTGAAGTGTTAGAACAAAGGGAAAAGTAAAGAAAATGTATAAAAATGTTACTAGTTGAATCACTGAGAACTTATTACTATTTTTTACTAAGATTTATTTATTTTTAATGATTAGTATGTTTGTGGGTCTGTGTATAGGTGTGTGCATGTGAGTGCAGGTGCCCATGGAGGCCAGAGGAAGGCTTCTAGGATTTCAAGAGTTTTGAGCCCACCAGTCAGAATGGCTAAGATCAAAGATTCAGGTGACAGCAGATGCTGGCGAGGATGTGGAGAAAGAGGAACACTCCTTCATTGCTGGTGGGATTGCAAGCTGGTACAACCACTCTGGAAATCAGTCTGGCGGTTTCTCAGAAAACTGGACATAGTACTACCAAAAGATCCAGCAATACCTCTACTGGGCATATACCCAGAAGATGTTCCAACTGGTAACAAGGACACATGCTCCACTATGTTCATAGCAGCCTTATTTATAATAGCCAGAAGCTGGAAAGAACCCAGATGTCCCTCAACAGAGGAATGGATACAGAAAATGTGGTGTATTTACACAATGGAGTACTACTCAGCTATTAAAAACAATGAATTTATGAAATTCTTGAGCAAATGGATGTATCTGGAGGATATCATCCTGAGTGAGGTAACACAATCACAAAAGAAGTCACTTAATATGCACTCACTGGTAAGAGGATATTAGCCCAGAAACCTAGAATACCCAAGATACAATTTCCAAAACACAAGAAAATCAAGAAAGACCAACGCGTGGATACTTCATTCCTCCCTATAATAGGGATTAAAATATACATGGAAGGAGGTGCAGAGACAAAGTTTGGAGCTAAAATGAAAGGATGGACCATCCAGAGAGTGCCCCACCCGGGCACCATAATCAACCACCAAATGCAGACACTACTGCATACACCAGCAGGATATTGCTGAAAGGACCCTGATATAGCTGTCTCCTGTGAGGCTTTGACAGTCCCTGACAAATACAGAAGTGGATGCTCACAATCATCTATAGGGCAGAACACATGGTCCCCAATGTAGGAGCTAGAGAGAGTACCCAAGAGCTGTAGGGGTCTGCAACCCTATAGATGGAACAACAATATGAACTAATCAGAACCCCCAGAGCTCATGTCTCTAGCTGCATATATATTAGAAGATGGCCTGGTTGGTCATTATTGGGAAGAAAGGCCCTTGGTCTAGCAATGTTTATGTGCCCCAGTACAGGGGAATGCCAGGGCCAAGTAGTAGGAGTGGGTGGGTAGGGGAGTAGGGAGGGGGGAGGGTATATGGGTCTTATGGGATAACACTTGAAATGTAAATGAAGAAATTATCTAATAATAAATTAAAATAAATTTAAAAAAAAAAGGGTTGTGAGCCATCCCATGTGGGTGCTAGGAACTCAGCTCAGGTCTTTTGCAAGAGCAGAATGTGCTCTTAGCTGCTGAGCTATCTCTTCGCCATAACTTAAAGTTTAAAAAAAAAATCTTTTAAATCTCATTTTGAAGAAGTATCTCTCAATTTGGGAGCAGAATGCGTGTATCTTTTTTTTTTTTTTTTTTTTTTTTTTCCCCGAGACAGGGTTTCTCTGTGTGCCCTGGCTGTCCTGGAACTCACTTTGTAGACCAGGCTGGCCTCGAACTCAGAAATCCACCTGCCTCTGCCTCCCAAGTGCTGGGATTAAAGGCGTGCGCTACCACGCCCGGCTGTGTGTATCTTATATAGCATATATGTTAATAATTAAAGCTTTTACATGACATTATCAATCACCTTTCCTAGCTCCAGGTCAGAGCAGAGGATTCCTAAATACAGTTCCCCAGCCAATGCACAGTAATCGCAGGATCACTGTTTTTGATGAAAATGCCGATATCGCATCTAGACCGGAGTTATCTAAGCCTGTAGCCCAGCCATGGATGGCACCCCCTGTGCCCAGGGCCAAAGAGAACGAGCTTCAGCCAGGCCCATGGAACACAAACAGGACCGTGGAACGTAGGGTGAGGACTCATGGTATTTGCCAATCTGATTTAGAATTGGTTGGTCTCTTGGCTTGTTCTTGTTTGAGTTGCTTGCTTTGTGTGTTTGATATGGGCTCTCACTATTTAGCTTAGTCTAGCCTTGAACTTGCTGTGCAGCCCAGACTGGCCTTCAGCTCTCCATGCTCCTGCCTCAGCTTTCTTTGTGCTAGCATTATACTTGTGCACCACCCCGCCTGGCTGTATTCTAACACTGCTTAACTCCTAGAATATTTAGATGTTTTCTGCATTAAATTTAAAATTTTTTTTCTCCATTCTTAGCCTCATGGCAATCCAGCCTCTGTGATGTCAGGACCCAGTGTGCTTCCCAGCTTTACTCCATATGTGGAAGAAAGTGCCCAGCAGACAGTGATGTGAGTGCTTCCAGATCATGTGCAGAGGAGAGAGCACTGAGGATGCCTGAGAGTCCCCGCACATCTTGGAGGGACAGTGCAGTTTTCGTCTTACTCCGTTTTTCTCTTCTGGGTGTCTCTTTTCTCCTTCATAATTCTTAACACTTTAAAATAATTTGTTTTTTCTAGATTAAATAATGTGTATGAGCGTTTTGCCTGCATGTGTGCACATGTGTGCTCCACATGCCTGTCTGGTGTCGAAAGTGGTCAGAGAGAGCATTGAATTCTCTGGGACTGGATTTACAAACATGTGTGAGCTACAGTGTGGGTGCTGGGACTGGATGACCTAACTTGCTACTAATTCTCTTCAAAGCACGGTGGCCCTCAGAACTCACACCTCCCACCCTAGTGTTGGGGACCAAACTCTGTCTTGATGTAAGCTTGACTTTGATTGAGTGATAATTGTTTCCTTTCCTTAGGACACCATGTAAGATTGAACCTAGTATCAACCATGTTCTCAGCACCAGGAGGCCAGGGAGAGAGGAAGGAGACCCCTTGCAGAGAGTTCAAAGTCATCAGCAAGGGTGTGAGGAGAAGGAGAAGATGATGTACTGTAAGGAGAAGATCTATGCCGGAGTTGGGGAGTTCTCCTTTGAAGAGATCCGAGCTGAAGTGTTCCGGAAGAAGCTGAAAGAGCGAAGGGAAGGTATGGGACTTGTTCAAAGAAAAACTTTGCAAGTCTGAGAGGTTGCCTCCTTTATTGTACCTTCATGCCGATGTTTCTATTGCTTGTACAGCTTCTCTCCCCCCCCCACCGTGTGTGTGTGTGTGTGTGTGTGTGTGTGTGTGTGTGTGTGTGCGTGCGCGTGCTGAATTGTTATTGCTCCCTCCTATAAAACGTTTTCTTGAGAAAACAGCCTGTGCTCAAGAGTATGAGAAGAGGTGGTCCGACTACAGGAGCTCCCATCGCACAACAGAGGCAGTGCATGCGTCAGCTGCACTCCTCCTTAAGTACCTTCCTGGATGCTGCCTGATATACTCGCTCTCAGTTGCTCTCCAAGCTTATCTATATTAACATATTCAGTCATCTCTCAGTCACTTAGAATATTTATTTCTATTATTTTTCAAGTCATTATCTTATTCTGAAATTAAGGGAAGATTTGGAAAGAGAGGAGACCAGAAAGCAGTTCTTGTCCTGGAGCCATGTGTTCTGGTGTTAAGAGGCAGCTGACGGAGCAGCAGATACACAGGAGAGGGAATGCTGGAGACTTTAGGCGTTAGAACAAGAGGGTAAAATACATTTCAAATACTGTATTGGAAAATGGGCCCTCTGTGCCTGTGTGGGAAGAGGACTTGGTTGCAAAGCAAGGGGCCAGCTGAGTGAGGCTTTGTTTGTTTGTTCTGAGACAGAGTCTCATCTCACTATGTAGACCAGGCTGGTCTCAGCCTCCCGAGTGCTGAGATTAAAGGTGTGTACCACTACACAGACTGAGGACTGCCTTTTGAAATCAGGAACTGGAGGCCTGGAGAGATGGCTCAGCAGTCAGGAGCATTAGCTGCTCTTACAGAGGACCCAGGCTCACTACTCAGCACACATGTTCACACCCAGCATCCTTCTCTGGCCTCTGTGGCATCAAGTACACAGAGGTACACAGTCATATGCAGGCAAACTACCTGTGCACATAAAGGGTAGAGAGAATCTCTTGTGTACTGTGTAAAAGCATCACCTGCCAATCAGACTGATGACCCCTAGCAAAGGCAGAAAATAGAAGGTGGGACTTCCCAGAAGAAATAGACACTAAACTGAGGGGTGAAGCTCAGTGATTTTGTGTGTGTGTGTGTGTGTGTGTGTGTGTGTGTGTGTGTGTGTGCGTGCGCGCGCGCGCGCCAAGTTAACAAAGTACCTCGATAAAAATATTTTTCTAAGGAAAATTTCTAGTTCATACCTACTATATAGAAGGTGAAACATATTCACAGAAATCTCTGTGCTGAGGTTCAGTGGGATTTGGGTAGATAAATTCAATTTTGTCTCAAGTTTTCAAGTCTTGGATCTGCAGCTCTGGTTTTCTCCCATAGTTCATTGAAAGACCTGAGGCATCTCATTTGTAGTTCTAGAGTCTTTTCTCACAGCAGCTGTTTGTCTGGAACAGTTAGTTCTCCTTCCCTCCAGCTTTTCTCCCCCTACTGTTGTAGTAACCTGGATTCCCATTGTTTTGAAGTGCTTTATTATCCCTATGGTCCTCTCAGGCCTTTAGCTCATCATTCTGCTTCCCCAAAGAGCAAACCTCCTATTCTTTAAAAAGCGAACAACAGCAACAACAAACACCTTACTCCTGTTATTAAGGGCAGGGGAGGGTGTGGCATGCACTGGGGGTGGGGGACAGAAGTCATTATTGGTGTTTCTGAGAAAGTCTTGCTTGTAGCCTAAGCTAGCCGAGAACGCTAAATGATTCTCTTATTACTTTGTGTGTTTCTGACATACTTGGGTATTAGCTTCATATGGCCAAGGATTTTGTATCATTGGGACCTATTTTCCATTGTATTTGTGCATTGCAGGTATTCCTTTTTTTCTAGACTAGATACATAAAAGAATAGAGAAGCAGACCTCAAATTGAGGGCCTTCTCCTCTTCTCCTTTTCATTAGTATTGACTTGTACGCTGAGGGTATGAGCCTCAGAGGCAGTTTTTACAGGATGAATCGTGAAAAGAAATGCCTCAGCTGATTTCACTGTTTGCAGCTGAGCTGTTGACCAGTGCAAAGAAGAGAGAGGAGATGCAGAGGCAGATTGAAGAGATGGAGAGGACACTGAAGGCAATGCAGACTGTTCAGCAAGAAGGAGCTGGTGGCCAGGTACACTTTCATTTCATTCCATTTATTTATTTGTTTGTTTGTTTGTTTGTTTTACTGTTTTTAATACAGAAAACTCAAGCATGCCAGGCAAGAGTTCTACCTTTGATGTACATACCCAACTTAAAAAAAAATTTTTGGTAGTTTCTTAATTACTAGTAGCAGGAAAGTAATTTAACACGTGACTTTAAATGGGATTTATGGCCTGTGAAATAAGTGATGTAATTCATTGACTTTCCGATTGCATTTTTGTTGTTAATGCTGATATTAACTTTCTATTTTAGTCATGGTCCATTAAAATGGGGTTAATTTTTAAAATTCAATATATCTTTACCACTGCTCAGTTGAGTACAACAGTACCAATGTGACTAGGAACCTAAATTATTGGCAACACTGTAACCACAGGCTTTTCTACCCATGTCCAAGTTCCCAAAATAATGACTCTGAGACTGAATTACTTAGGAATGAATGCCTAGGCCACATTCTTTGGTTCATTCTCATAACCCAGTTATCCAGTTTAAACTAGTCTAAGTCCTGCCATGTGGTTACTTACCTCTCCTCAGGTTCATGTGTCTGTCTTCTCAAAAGTTTGGGGCAAATCTCTTCTTGTGCCTGACTCTGTTCCAGAATTTCCTCTCCCTCTCGGAACTCCCACCTTCTATTTCCTGCCTCAGCTCATTGGCCAATCAGCTTTTTATTGATAAGAGATTCTCTGTATAAGAGACCTTTTGTCTGACGTCTAGAAAGTGGTAAAGAAAATTTTAGCACTGTAACTTAAAAATAGCATTTTCTAGCCAGGCGTGGTGGCGCACGCCTTTAATCCCAGCACTCGGGAGGCAGAGGCAGGCGGATTTCTGAGTTCGAGGCCAGCCTGGTCTACAAAGTGAGTTCCAGGACAGCCAGGGCACACAGAGAAACCCTGTCTTGAAAAAACCAAAAAAAAAAAAAAAAAAAAAATAGCATTTTCTGTACGGGAGGGACATTTGTCTTATTTATGTTAATATAAGCAGCAAGAAGAGAAGATGCTTACAGAGGACCCAGCCCGATTGCAGATTGCTTCAGAGCCTCAGGAAATGTCGAGAGTTCCTCTGTCCTGTTCCGTCTGTCCACTAAGCTCTAATCCTAGGTAAGACCACTGTGATGGAAGGCATGGTGCTCACAGAGTATAAAACAAACTTTTGATTCTGGCCGCCTGCCATCTCCTTAACCTTTCACAGTCCTGAGTGTTGAGTTGTACAAACGTTAACATGAGGTTCCATGCTAAGAGGCAATATATGCTGCTGCCTTTTCCTCGGTGAAAATAAAAATAAATGTTTGTTGATCCAACAGTGGTACATGCCTGTAACCCTAGCACTTGGGGGGTAGAGGCAAGAGGATCAAGAATTCAAGGCTGGAAGCCCAGCTTGGGGTACATGAGTCCCTGTCCCCACCCTCACTAAAAAGTAGACCAGTGGTGGTGCATATCCCCTAACTGACTCTAGTACTCAGGTGACCAAGGCAGAGTGATCGATCAGTCTAATGGTTACAGTCTGGTAAGAGTATCAGAAAAGCAAACTATGGGTGAGGACACACACTTGAAGCATATCACATACTCGTATGAAGTGTCCTTACTAGCCCCAGTCCAACGCTGTGCATATTGGATATATACTAATTAAAATAAAAAACTCAAAGACAGGCATGGTATGACACATGCCTTTAATCCCAGCACTCAGGAGGCAGAAGTAGGCAGATCTCTGAGTTTGATGCCAGCATGGTGTACAGAGTGAGTTCTGGGATAGCCAGGATTACATAGAGAAATGCTGTCTTAAAAAAAAAGAAAAAAAAAAAAAGTCAAAGCTAAAATAATTACCACACAAAATATCTGCTGTTCACACTATCATGTGCCTTCTGTGGAGCTGTTATTTTTGTTTTGTAAAGTTGGTGGCTTAACTTATTGTAATCTGCTTTAACTGGTCTTGTGTTATCACATATATTCATAGCATTTTCAGTGTGTAATGGTTTCCTCTTCAATTGGATGAAGAAGATTGTGTTTAATAGAAAGTCCTCAGACTTTAAAAGCAGAATGGCTGATTGTGAGGTAGCTGCTTGTTGTCTGGGCTTTGAGGGTAGCAGTCCCAGACCCCTGTCCACCGCGTTAGCTGGAGCCTGCCCTGGACAATGTGAACTTCTCCCTAAAACAGAAGGTTCTTCTTGTGGGTATTGTGCACATTTTTTTTTTCTTTTTAACAAATTTCTTCACAGGGAAATTTCACCTGCCGAGAACATTTTGCAAGAACAGCCTGACTCTAAAGGTAAGTTGTGTTTGACAGCATTTTGAGAAATACAACAAATGTATTACATAGTAACAGAAAATGCTTTTAACTATAGTAAAGTAATTATAATAAGACAGAGCAGACACGTACTATTTATTACATGTGATTTGAAAGAATATTTTCATAAGATTTTTCACTTCTTTGAAATACTTAGTTTAGGGCTAGCAGAGTATCCTGACAGGTTAAGGCACTTGTAGAGCCCAAGTCACCTGTGCTGACCTTACACAGTCACTGTGACTACACAAATAGGCTGATACATATGGAAAATAAACAGTTATTTTACTCTGCACTTAGACGAACATAACAGGAGCACTCAGCAGTCAGCTCTGTAAGGAAAGCAGCTCTTGGAGAAGGGAATGTCTTAAACTAGTTTATATTCAGGTTGGTTTTCTTTTATGCTAACAATATGTTAAAAGTATTAGGCTTCCCATCTGTTAATCTCAGTTGAAAAAGACTCGACAGTTTCCTCTCAGTTTGTTTGTTTGCACCAGTGATTATTATTCTGTACAAGTTACTAAAGAAAAAACCTGTAAGCTATGAAAAATACAAGTAAAAGGCGACCTAAGGGTGCTAAGGCGGCTCAGCAGTGATATTAAACAGAAAGACTTGAAGCGCACTAAGATGTTTTAACTGGTAAAAACATGAATAGCCACTTAAAAGTGGTTTTTATAAAACATCAATCTAGTGTCCTCTAACTCTAGCCTATAATATCAGGGGGCACAAGTTGTTGTGTTCAACAACAGGGGGAAGATAGCAGCAAGACCCAGCATGAAGAGATCAAAAATAAATATAACAATAGAAGATTTAGGCTTTATTCTCACATTAATCTATATACTTATTTATCTGTGTATGTGTGCACTTGCATGACACGGCACATGTGGAGCTCAGGACAACTTTCGGGAGTCGGTTCCAGGATCAAGCTCACGTTGTCAGGTTTAGTGACAAGAGCCTTTCATCCACTGAGCCATCAGAATGCATTTGACTCATCGACAATATACAGATCAGATTATGCATTTCCAATTCAGACACATTTTAAAAAAACATTGGAAATGGTTTCTAAAATGTAGAACTGGCAGGTATTCAGAGATTGTGAGTTATATAGACATTATGTCTTAAATAATAAAAAGAGTCTTTAAAAAGGCTTAGAAAATATACTGACACATTTGCAGATGAAATGAAGTGTTCTGGATCAGTATTGGCTTGGATTTGGGGGTCAGTAGCAAGGCTGGGGAACATAGAAGAATTAAGATCATGCATGGTTAGATAATTATTATGAAATGATCTTTACATCTATATGTCTTTTTTCTTATAAGAACAATCCGGGGCTGGAGAGATGGCTTAGTGGTTAGAAGTACACGCTGCTCTAGAGGACCCGTGTCTGCTTCCCACTCATACATTGTGTGCCTTCAGGGGCTCTGTGCTTTTTCTGACCTTCAGACATCTGAACTCACTGATCTGTATGTAATGTACCCATACACAAGACACATACATACATAATTAAAAATGAAATCATTTTTCAATTGTGGCTTTTCTTTCAAACAACACAGAATTAATTACTTTCTATAGTTTCTTGAAGAATTAAATACTCCTAAAACTTTTTTCTCGTTCTATAGGTTCCAGTATGCCTTTCTCCATTTTTGATGAGTCTCTTTCAGACAAAAAGGATAAAAGGTTTGGTTTTATTGTTTGTTGGTTTGTTTGTTATAAAGAAATATATTAAGCCAGGTGTGGTGGTGCACGCCTTTAATCCCAGCACACAAGGAGGCAGAGGCAGGTGGATTTCTGAATTCCAGGCCAGCCTGGTCTAGAGTGAGTTCCAGGACAGCCAGGGTTATACAGAGAAACCCTGTCTTGAAAAACCAAAAAAAAAAAAAAAAAAAAGCGAGAGAGAGAGATCTTTCTATATACATATACTTTTTAACTTCAAATTTTAGATTTTAAAAAATTTTTAATTAAAAAAAAGTAATTTGTATGGGTACTTTGCTTGTGTGTATATCTGTACACAATTTGTGTGACCAAGGTGGCTAGAAACGGGTGTTGGATCCCCTGGGACTGGAGTCACCAAGCAGCTGTGAGCCTCCATGTGGGTGCTAGCAGAACTTAGGTCCTCTGCAAGAGCAGCCAGCACTTAACACTAAGCCATCTCTCCAGCCCCTTATCTTAAATCCTTTAAAAGTTTGATTATATATTTTGCATATATATATTTATAGTATATATGTATTATATACATATGTGCAAAAAATATATGGTATATGCCAATCTATACATATGGAAACCAGAGGACAACTTTGTGAATATATCTCTTTCTACCATTGGGTCTCTCAGATGCAACTCGAGTTAGCAGGCTTCTACTACAAAGCATTCTTACCCACTGAACCATGTTGTTCCCCCACTCAATGACTTGTAAGTGAGGGTAGCTAGGTGCTTTGGTGTGCACATTCAGAGCTGGGAAGAAGGAATTGAGATAGAAGGATCATGAGTTCAAGGCTGACCTGGGATACATAATACAATTTTATCTCAACAAACAACCAAAAAAAGCATAAATCAGAAGTTACTGTTATTTCTGTATGTAAGCAGCTTACGCTATCTGGGTTCCTGAGTGGGAGGCTGGAGCTGTTTGGGAATGAATGGTCGAGAGGAACATGGAGGCCAAAATAAACACTGTTCAAGGCCCCAAGGTTTAATGGGGGGAATTTACTTTTTTAAGAGGTTAGGCCCATCCCCCTGCCAGTCCACTCCTGGCACCTGGGTCCAGCCTGAAGATGACCTGCAAGGTGCAGGATGCTTCTCTGGGGTGTCTCAGCAGGCAGCAGAGTCTTGGAGGTGGGCAGCGGTAGTTGACATAACAAAAGGCTAAGTTGGAAGGTTACTCTGCAGGTGATCTCATTTTAGTGGCCACAAAGTCTGCAATCAGCCTGCTTCAGGCCTGGGGGGAGGTCACATCTGTATGCAATAACAAGGAGTGCTAACTAGAATATGTCTTTTTCTCAGTCCTACAGGTGGTCCACAGGTTCTCAATGCCCAGAGAAGACCCCTTTCAGTTCTCAAAACTACAGAAGTCGTCACCACAAATGAGGATGTGTCTCCTGATGTTTGTGTAAGTTAACATAAATGGACTTGGTGGATTATCTCACTCAAATATCTCAGTAGTTTAGCATTTGGCTGGTTAGATGGCTCAGCAGGTAAAGGTACTGCCTGCCGTACCGGATGGCCTGAAATTGGTCCCTGGGCCCCACATGGTGAAATGAGAAAACTGACTGCCACAAGTGTCTTCTGACCATTGCATGACTCCCTGACATAGACAAATAAGTGTAATAAAATTAAAACAACATTAAACGTTCAATAAATGTTGAAACTTGCTTGTTGTAATCTCAATGGGCAGTGGAATTGAGGAGAATCTCAGATTTAAAGTCAGCCTAGGCTGTGCAGTAAGTTTTAGGCTACCTTGAGTACATAGCTAGATCTTGTTCAAAAGATTTTGATAAACATTAAAATCACTAATGTGAACTAGGGACATAAAAAGATATTCATAATTATATCACCAGGAAAATGCAAATTAGAGCCACAGTGAGATGCTGCAGTGTACCTGCTGTAAGGCCTGTAAGCAGGATACAGATAATAAATATTTTTGGACAAAGGTTATAGAAAAATTAGTACCTTCATACATTGTACAAACAGTTCTTCTGTAAAACACACTGGTCATTCTTTTTTTTTTTTTTTTTCGAGACAGAGTTTCTCTGTATAGCCCTGGCTCTCCTGGAACTCACTCTGTAGACCAGGCTGGCCTTGAAATCTGTCTACCTCTGCCTCCCAAGTGCTGGGATTAAAGGCGTGCACCACCATGCCCGGCCACACTGGTCATTCTTTAAAATGTTAAAGCTAGGGGCCCTTAAGAGCACTTGCTCTCCCAGAGGACCAACCTGGGTTTGATTCCCTGCCCTAGTTGGCAGCCTACAAACTGTCCACAGCCCTCTTGTGGCTCTCATGGGTACTGCACTCATATGCTAACATACACGTAGGCAAAACATCCATACACAGAAAATAAAAGCATAAAATAATTACTAGACAGGCAGTGGTGGTGCACACCTTTAATCCCAGTGCTGAGGCAGAAGCAGAAGCAGATGGCTTTCTGAGTTCAAGGCCAGTCTGGCCTACAGAGCAAGTTCCTGGACAGCTAGGGCAATGCAGAGAATCCCTGTTTTGGAAAAAAAAATTTTTACTAGTTAAATGTGGTTACTACAAGCCACAGCATGACATACCCATGGTAACTAAACTCATACACAGTTAGTATGGAAGTATTTATTACTTATGGTAGAGAGAGCAACCTAGATGTGATGAACTAATGAGCAAAGCAAATACGTATCAGCACAGTGGCATATCACTGGACGACTCCAAGGACCGAGTGATAGACTGACCTCACTCACGGTCAGTGCAGGAAACTAGGCTTTTCACGTAAGTGAAATCATGTGCCTGAAGAGTATTGCTTTGGAAGTGACTCCCGTGCTCTCCTTGCCTGGTACAGGTAATATCATTTTCTCCACTCAGAAACATGAAATGAAATGTGTGGATCTGGCGTGATATAAAGAAACTTAGAGTATTTCTACTTACATGAAGTGTCCATAATAAAGCAGTGCAGTTGGGAGTTATGGAAAGGGCGACTGCAAGGCGCTGCAGTGCGCTGGGCTTGCTGGCTACCCAAAGAGCACACTGGGGTGAACACACTAGAACCCTGAGATGCACACCACACTGTGAAGGGATGAGTTATGTCTCAGCCTTTTTTTTTTTTAAGAATTGTTTATTTTATGCATATTACACTGTAGCTATCCTCAGATACACCAGAAGAGGGCATCAGATCCCATTACAGATGGTTATGAGCCACCATGTGGTTGCTGGGATTTGAACTCAGGACCTCTGGAAGAGCAGTCAGTGCTCTTAACCGCTGCACCATCTCTCTAGCCTCCCATATCTAAAAGTCTTAAAGGGCGGGGGAGGGGGGGGGCGCACAAATTTGACAGTCTTTTCACACTTGCAATTATTTTTTTCCCAACATACATGTAAAATGTCTGTTGTGGCAATGGAAACATTGTGTAGACCAACCATTTTTCTTTCTTTCTTTCTTTCTTTTTTAATAATATCCGTGTAATTGTTTTGTGTTTATGTGTGGGGGTGTGCTTGCGTGCGTGTGTTTGAGGGCAGAAGTTCTCTCTATACCATGTGAGTCTCAGGATTGAACTGGAGTCACCAGGCCTGGCTGTGGGCGGCTTTACTCACTGAGCTGGCTCATGCCCCTCCTGTTCTTTACCATCTAGAGACTTGGTAACACCCAGGGTACAAAGACAGGATATAGGCACTCAAATCTGGTAAAAAGACCCAAGGCACTGCATGGAGTGGTGATTTATTCAAACTTTGGGAAGGAAAAGTCTGTGTAGACGAGCCCCAGGCATTGCTGGAGGGTGAAGGAGGGTGGGGAGGGGGTGGAGGGTGGGTGGTTGGGTGGTTGGAGAGGGGTATGAGAAGCCTACAAGGACTGCATTTCCTCCTCCATAACCAAGGAAAAGAGCTAAGTCACTGAAGACAGTGACTTGTTGATAGAGTTCTCTTTTTATTTACCTTTTTGATAAATATTTTCTATCTGATAAAGTACACAGGGTTTTATAGCTAGACAGATAAGAATGGCAATGCTATTTTATATCCAAAATGTAGAATTTCTAATGACTCAGAAGAGCCTAGGAGACTTTTATGACTGAAGGAAGACACGCAGGCTCCACTCCAGTTTTATGAGATTTGAATTTCCAAAGAAGGAATCCACACATTATGTTCCCCTTTGTTTTAAATAATTTGGGAAAGTTATTCTGATTCCGCTAGTTCCCCGGTTGCTATGGAAAGCACAGGGATTGAAGAGAACAAGCAGGACATGTTGTGTTCTGGAGAGTACCCTCCAGTGTGCAATAGACGGCCTAGCCAGGGAGGATGGGGCTTCAGGGAGGTTCTTGGTTTAGCTCCTCGTTCACTCTCTGCCTCCTTCTGCTGCCTCCCTCTCCTTTCTCTCCCTTTTCCTTTCCTCTCTCTCCCTTTCCCTCTCTTTCTCCTTCTTTCCTTAACCTTTGCAATGTCTTCCTTGGATTTTTTTTTTTTAAGAAGTACTTACCTGAATATTTTAGCCATCTCCCCCCCAACCCCAAGTTATTTATTTATTTATTTATTTATTTTTGCACGCGCGCATGCATGTGTGTGTCTGTGTCTGTGTTTGTGTCTGTGTCTGTGTGTATTTTGGTGTTTGAGGCAGGCCTGGAGCTCTCTTTGAACTGACATATTTTAAATCTACATTCACTATCTCTGAGATATACCCTTCTGCTGCTTCCTTAATTTTGAGTCAGAAATTGTGTCAAAAATGTCAAATTGTAGCTAATCTAGGAAATGAATACCTAATATCTACAGAGTTGAATGAGTGGACATTTCTTATATTGTAGGTAAATATATAAAGTGGTTTAATCTCTCAGGGCAACTAAGAATACATATAAAAAAAATACACACAAAACATCTTAGTGTTTTTAACCTTTCAACTAGATTAGAAATACTTATCCTAGGAACACTTAAATGATCATAAAAAATTAAGTATATTTTAAAATATTTTTCAAGTGGTAGGAAATAGGGAGTAACATGAATTCTATCCCCAGGACCCGCATAGTGGAAAGAGGAAAATGACCCCCACTCACTGTCCTCTGAACTCCATATATACCATGGTGCACATGCATGTGCATTGTGACCATTCTGGGTGTGTGTGTGTGTGGGGGGCTATCAGTGGAAACCAGAAGGGGATACCAACCCCCTTAGAGCTAAGCTATCTCAACCTGGGTCCTTTGGAGAGGCATCACATCGTCTTTGAGCCATCTCTCCGGTCCCTGGAATACTTTTTAAGTGAGACCAGTAGTGTCATTTTTCAGCTCTCAGGTAAAATTGTTTGGGAGAGGACAGTAACCAGTCTTTGTATGTGTTGAGCCACAAACCCCCTCCGGTATATTTTTTGATGAAATACAGTTTTCTTTGTTAACAAAATCATTTTCCTCATTCTGTCCTGTGCTTTTTAAATTGTCTTCAACTTGAGGTCCTGGTTTGTTGTTTCTAAATCTTATGTCAATGATCTGATGTCTAAGTTTTTAAAACAAATGTGTGTACGTGCATATGTGTGTGCTGTGTCGCGTTCGTTGAACTGTCGAGGCTAAAGTGTGTTTGGTTTACTTTAGGATGAACTTACAGAAATTGAGCCTCTGAGTGAAGACGCCATCATCACTGGTTTCAGGAATGTAACTCTTTGTCCCAACCCTGAGGACACTTGTGACTTTGCTAGAGCAGCTCGTTTGGCATCTACTCCTTTCCATGAGATACTGTCCTCGAAGGGCATTGCTTCTGATCCCAAGGTACTGTTGCAGGAAGAGGATCTGGATGAGAAGGCCACTGAGAGTCATCACACTGTTCATCACCAGACACTCATCATAAAGAAGCTGAGGTGATTGGAGTGTTTCTCTCTTGGTCTGTGTGCTTATCAATGACAGTGACTAGGTATCGGCTCTTATTGTCTACCAAATGCTCAATCAGAGTAAGTCTGACCCAGGTACTATGTCGATGGAGGTTACTGATTGGTTTGGATTTGAGGATTAGAAAAAGTAAATTGTGCTGGTTATGAGACTCGGGTAACGAAGGAGAGATGACTCAGCAGGTAAGAGCACTTTCTTTTTTTTTTTTTTTTTTTTGAGACCGGGTTTCTCTGTATAGCCCTGGCTGTCCTGGAACTCACTCTGTAGACCAGGCTGGCCTTGAACTCAGAAATCTGCCTGCCTCTGCTTCAAGAGCACTTTCTTGTAGAAGACCTGGGTTTGATTTCCAACACCCACGTGATAACTCTCAACTCTGTAACCCCAGTTCTATGGTATCCATTGCCCTTTCTGACTTCTACATATACAGACACATGCATGGTGCACAAAGTTGTGAGCAGAATGCTTACATCCATAGAGTAACTAAATCTAAAACAGGTTTAATCTATTTCTGATTTGGGAAAAATGATGTGCTTTAAAAATGAGACCAATAAAAATGAATTCTATTACAAGATGAGTTCAGTATAAAATTTATAATTTAAAAATGTATAAAGTTGGACTCTAAACAGATAGCTCATGGCTAAAAGCGTTGGCTGCTCTGGTGGAGGCCCCAGGCTCAGTTCTTAGTCCCTACAATGGTACCTCTCAACCCTCTGAACTCTATTTCCAGGGATTTGACATCGTCTTCTGGCTCTGGGTGCTATCCCCACACTGGTGCAGGGCATGCATGCAGGCAGAACACGTGTTAAAAGCAAATAGATCTTTATTAAGAGACTATATAAAGTTCTGACAGAAGTTGGAGTACACTGTCCTGAGGATGGCTTCACTCTTGTTTCTTGCAGCCCAATTATTGAAGACAGCTGTGAGGCCACCCACTCATCCGGCTTCTTCAGGTCTTCTTCCTCAGCTACCAGTACATCCTCCATCAAAGGCTTTCAGATTCTGGAAAAGCTAGAGCTGACTAGTGACGCAGCAGGTAGAGTGTTCCAGCCAACAGCAAGCTTCTGAGTCTGCTCAGAGGCCGTTCAGTTCCTCCGCAGGCTGACCCTGCCCCAGTTGTACTATTTCCCAAATAAACCAGCACGAACTCAACAGAATCTCATATGCCCAAAGCAAATGTATGTGGTTAGGTTAGCATTGTTGATTTTGTAATGTTGGAGTTCCCTCCCCCCTCACCTGTTTTTTTGTTTTGTTTTGTTTTTCCAAGACAGGGTTTCTCTGTGTAGCTCTGGCTTTCCTGGAACTTACTCTGTAGACCAGGCTGGCCTTGAATTCAGAGATCTGCCTGCTTCTGCCTCCTTTGTGCTGGGATTAAAGATATGTGCCACCACTGCCTGGCTCCCACCCCCCTTCTGGAGTGTGTGTGGGTGGGAGGAGGG
This sequence comes from Mus minutoides, assembly GCA_902729485.2. NCBI lineage: Eukaryota > Metazoa > Chordata > Mammalia > Rodentia > Muridae > Mus > Mus minutoides. The sequence goes on along the minus strand of LR749680.1, from coordinate 223,192 downwards.
GTGAGAGAGAGGCAGAGACAGACAGACAGACAGATCATACAAAGGCTAAAAAGGGCATCAGGTCTCCTGGAGCTGGGGGTTATAGGCAGTTGTGAGCTTGAGACATAAGCCAAACTTAGATCCTCTGAAAGATCAAGAAGTGCTTTTAACTACCAAGCCATCTGTCCAGCCCCTTACTACTGTGTTTTAAACATTAATTTATATATATATTTTCAACTTCTTTTCTCCACAGAAAATGCTATTCAGTCACCCTGGTGTCCACAGTATCGCCTACAACTGTTAAAATCCCTACTAGAGTTAAGTGCCTTTGCAGAGTTTTCTGTGGAAGACCGACCGATGCCTGTGCTGGAAATAGGGAAGGAGATCGAGTTAGGTCAGTGGTGGGAATCCTTGTCCTTTTGCATATACAGATAAGTGATTTGAATGCCACAGGCTCTTGAACACTAAGTGTTCCTAGGTTGTAATAGACAGCATTAGAGAGGTTAACACATTGATACATTCATGCTACAGTAACAATAGTTCTTTTTTTTTTTGCCTCTTTTAATATTTTTCTTAGATTTATGTATTTTCAATGTTTTGCCTGCATATATGTAATGCCTGTTGGATCCCTTAGAACTGCGTTTACAGGTGGTTGTGAGCCAGCATGTGGGTGCTGGGAATTAAACCTGAGTCCTCTACAAGAGTGCTAAGTCCCCTTAACTGCCATCTGTCTGGGGTTCCTTTGGATTTTTATATAAATAACTTTGAAAAGTATTCCAGATGTCACTTAATGGCAAAAACACTAGCACCTCTCACACTTAGCCAGGAGGGAAAGTGTAAGGACCTGCATATATTCACAGTGATTTTAAAATGGAACCAAACTTTCTCAACAGGTTACGAGGATTATGTCATCAAACAAGAGCACCTAACATGTGAAGATTACAGGTTATTCTGGGTGGCACCAAGAAGCTCTACAGAGCTAACCATGATAAAGGTGAGGTGGGCCCTTGGTCACCATTCTAGGGCAAGATCAGAGCTAAGAAATGAGGGGTTGTCTCAAGCCCATGTTTCTGACCAGCAGAGAGTGAGAATAAACGACACGGACTCCAAAGCAGGTCTCACGCAGCTTTCCACAGCTTCCTTTATTCCACTTCTCCCTTATTCTCCTTATTGTCCCTTATTCTCTCTCCCCCTGGGACTGCCCCCAATTTATCCTCTTCCATTCACTCATGTCACCTCACACCACCCAATCATAGACGTACACGCACACGTCCAAGGAAGCATGCAGGATAGGCTGATAGAATGGTATCGTGAGATGTTGCGCTATCTCTCAAACGAGTTACATGCACTGCTTTTACTGCGCATGACAAGCTAGGTCATGGGGCTTAGCATACAGCCAGGGTGCCATCTTTGGCCACACCGCTCCCCACAAGGGGTGGCTGTGCAGAGGCTCTCGTGTCTTAAGCTTACTAAGTATTCTCCTGGCTTTATCTTTCTGGGGAAACAGGCAATGGAGTGTGTGGACTGCCCCACTTGGGACAGGTTGTATTCTGGTCTTCAATCTCAGTTCACCATCACTGTGGGGAAGCCTCATTTTGTTTTTCTTATATTGGAACCTAGATACCTTTTCCCCTCCCGTTTCTTTCTTGGTTTAATTCCTCTTATTTTGGAAAAGTACACCCTTTAGTACCTTTCTGAGGAACTGAAGGCAAAGGTTCTTTAAATCCTCTGGGTCTGAAAATTCCTTATTCTCTGTCTTTTCATTATTGGTAGCATTAATTTTTTTCTTTAGAATTTTAAAGCCTTATAACCATGCTTGATTTTGTTTGTTTTCTTATTGTTATTTGGTTGACTGGTTTTTGGTGTATTTTTTTCCCACAGTTTTAGAACCTGAATATAGGCATTCCATAGGCAAACACCATACAGCAAGGCATATCCTCAACTCCTCACCTTGCCTTTGAAGTCTTTGCCATCCTGATATTTTTATTTTATTTTATTTTAAGCTCAGCAAAGCAATTTTGTTTGCAAGAGGATGTGCTACTAGTACTAAAAAAAACAGTACGAAGGGATGAAGGAAGCGGGGGTCAGGAGTCAGCCATTCTGCCATCAGGTTCTACAAGTGCAGTGGGGCTTTTGTGTGAACAGAAGTTTACTCTGGTGAGAGTCAGTCATCTTGGTGTTGTAAGATAAAGGTCATTATGTAGGCCTGGTTGGCTTCAAACCAGTAATCCTCCTGTCTCTGCCTCCTGCATAATTGGATTACAGGCATGTGTCACCATGACCAGCTGTCATTATATTTCCCCTTTAGATCTTTAGATCCTGGAAGTCTTGTTGTGGTCAGCATGTAAGAGTTCCACACTGTGATATAAGTCTGTTATCATCCAAGTGCTAGGGAGACAGTCAGTACACATCGCAGTCTGGGGGTTCTTTAAGGCTTGACATTTACTATGATGAAAAAAAAGATGTTTCTTTCAATTTTCTGCTTTCTCAATTTGTAGTTTCTCATATTAGGGCATAGATTTTCCTGTACAATTATTTCTTTGTTTAGGATTTATTTATTTGTGTTCGTGTGTATAGATCAGTGGACAGTTTGTGGGCCTTAGTTCTCTCCCATCATATGGATTGGTGAAGAACACCTTTGCCCACTGAGCCATCACACCAGCCTGTGACTCAGCTCCCAGGGATCTGAGGCCTGAATTCTGAGGGAACCTAAATTGGATGTTCTTACCCACCCATAGACAAACAAAATTAAAAGTAAAATCTCTTTATTCCTCCTCAGCAGCTGCTGCTGCTGCTTTTTTTTCCCCTTTAGTGCGGTTGTCTCTTGGTAGCTGCAGGTGACTGCTCCTGATCCCCTCCCTGTGCAAGACACCCACACCTGAGAGTCCTCAAGTCTTTTCTATGAACTAACAGAGTCATTGCAGATGACACATGCCTTAAATCACTATTAGGTTACTTCTAACACTGACATAATGTACGTGCTGTGTGACTTACTGAATGTTGCCCTGCACCTGCCTCGGTTATACCTGTCCTGCACTGTACAGCCTTTTTATAGGTTTTTACATTTCTTTCGATGAGGAAATATTTTTTATTTCGCTGAGATATTAATGAAATTTTAAATTGTTTTCTTGGATTAGCAAGATGGCCGAGTGGATGAAGGTGCTTTCTACCAAGCCTGTCAACCTGAGTTCAATCCCAGAAACTGGCAGGGAAAAACATTGCCAATCCCCATAAGTTGTCCTGTCACCTTCATACCCGTGCCACGACACACACACACACACACACACACACACACACACACACACACACACACGCACGCACGCACGCACGCACGCACGCAAAATAAATGTTTGTCTTTATTTTTCCTTTCTTTGTTTCTTCCTCTTTAAAGATGTATTTATTTCATAAATAGGAGTATTCTGTCTTCATGCACATTACACCATGATGTAAAGGAAGTCAAATCCCATTATAGATGGTTGTGAGTACCAAGACCAGCCAGTGCTCTTAAGATGAGCCATCCTCCCCCCGACCCCCTCTCATTCTTTTGGTTTTTCTAAGACAGGGTTTCTCTGCTGGCTGTCCTGGAATTCATTCTGTAGACCAGGCTGGCCTGGAATTCAAGATCTGCCTGCTCCTGCCTCTGAGTGTGGGATTAAAGTTGTGTGCGGCCCCCCACTGCCACACACAAGGAAGGAAAAACAGTCTGTGCCCCGTCCCATCCATTTTCTTTTTTGTCTGTTTAAAATTCTGTCTTTTCATGTTAGCAACTTTGTTTTTGAGTGGCTGGCTCTCTTCAGAGTTAGCTGTTAACACTAAAAGCCAATTGAAAGCTGCGTGTATAGAGAGACCTTGACAGCCACAGGCTTCACTGTAGTTTGGCATTTGATTGGCAAGCCCACCAACTGTTAAGTCTTTTCTCTTGACTGAGCTGGATCTCATTTCCTGCCCAGAGAAAATGCCTGACTGCTGGCATGAGAAGAAGGTAGTGTAGGAGAGAAGCAACATGGAAGGTTCCGCATGTGACAGAAAAGCTCCTTCCTAGCTCCCCACCCCACACACACACACACACACACACACACGCACGCACGCACGCACGCACGCACGCACGCACGCACGCACGCACGCACGCGCGCGCGCGGCACCTGGCGTCTTCTAGCCTAGGTTCGTTGCTCTACACCTGGAAATGATTTTCTGCTCTTGAGAGGAGCAGCAGCTGTCGAGCTGGGCTACAGGACCAGGAGGGGGAGAATCTGGAGACTGAGTGGCCTAAAGTGAGGTTCAGTCACTCTTGGCAGCTACAGCGCCTCACTCACCTTGCTGCTGCTGCTGGCTTTCCATGGTAGTGCCTGTGTTCCATGGCTGCTGGGTGGTCCCCTCTGCTGCTAGGATAGGGTTTCTTGTGTCTTCTAAGTGCATTAACTCTCTTTCCAGCTTGCAGAGCTGAATTGCCCCTCCGTCCTTTCTTACAGGTTATGCTTTGGTGTTTGCTGGTTGTAGTTTGGATTTGGCATTTTAGACAAGGTGTTACTATGTAACCCTGGCTGGCCTGGTATGCACACTGCAGAGTGCCAGGATTAAAGATGCATCACTCCACCTGGCCAGATTATGCTTTTAAATTACTTTCTACTTTACATTTGCTGGAGTGTCAGAGGGCTGTGTGGTGGTTTCAATAAGGATGCCTCATAGGATAATGTAACCCTTTGATAAGATTAGAAAGATTAGGTGTGGCCTTTGGAAGGGTGTCACTTGAAGTGGGCTTTGAGGCTTCAAAAGCCCATGCCAGGCCCAGAGTCTCTCTCTGCCCAAGCATCAGGATGTGACTCTCACCTAGCTCTCCAGCAACACCATGTCAGTTTGCCTGCTGCCATAATGATAATGGACTAAGCCTCTGAAACTATAAGTACACCTTGAATTCTTCAGAGCAGTGAAGAAATGTGGAGGGTCTTGTTGTTTTGCTTGTTTTAGGCAGGGTCTCACTCTGAAGTCCTGGCTAGTCTGGAACTGAATATATATAGACCAGGCTAGCCATAACTCGTGCTCTTCCTACCTCTGCCTCCTAAGTTCTACAGGTTTTGTATTGTTTTTTCTTTTGGGTTGGTTAGTTGGTTTTAGTTAGCATACAAAATTGTTTCAGGAAATAGTAAATAAATAATCCACGCACTCTGGCAGGCTGGCCGGCCTGTTCTCATCCTGTGGAGACTGACTCAGACCTCCAAAACCTCTCCACCCAGCTCACTAAGTTCCCACTGGTGGGTTGCTACCATACCAGCCCCATGCTTCCACATTCCCACGGCCTTTTGGAGTACACTTCTTCAAACCCATGCTTTGCCTCCATATTGTTCTCTCTGGAACCCAGTTGAGCTGCCGTGTGAAGCAAAACACCATACAAACTTAGTTCAGATTCAAGAGTAACTCAATCCCTGGGCACAACTGAAATCCTAATCTTTTAAGCCATATTAAATCTAAATCCTCCAGTGGCAAATCCTGGTAGATTCACCATCTAAACTAGTAGCTACATCTTCTCGTCCCACTGTCCCCATCCAAAGGCCTCTAATTTTTCTCCTGCCTCTTCCCTTCCTCTCTTCAACCTGGAAGTCCCGCCTACTCACCCACTCACCCAGTGATTGGTTTATTAGAGACTCATTCCTTCCGCAAGGGAAAGTGGAATTAGCATCAGAATACAAATAACACCAGGGCCATTCACAACACAAAATAATGGGTTTTATTATAACACATGCAGGGGTGTGTGTGTGTGTCACCCTCCCTGGCCTCTCCATTGCTGCCCTTCTCAGAGTTCCCTCCTGCTTTTGTATGTAGTTAAGTTGAGATTCTGTGTGTATCATAGCAGTCAGTGTGTGTTTTTACCTAACATAATCTCCATTTCTGTCCACTTCCTTACAAACAATAGGATTTTGTTCTTTATGACTAAGACATGTTTTCCATTTGACCGTGGTAGTACATGCTCTTATCCTAGGAGGCAGAGGCCAGTGGATCCCTGTAAGTTCAAGGCTAGTTTATACTGTGTTGCATGTAGGGGTTTTTGTTGTTGTTTTGTTTTTTAAATTTTTATTTTATGTATGTGAGTACACCATTGCTCTCTTCAGACACACCAGAAGAGGGTATCAGATCCCATTACAGATGGTTGTGAACCACCATGTGGTTGCTGGGAATTGAATTCACGACCTCTGGAAGAGAAAGAAGTCGGTGCTCTTAACCGCTGAGCCATCGCTCCTGCCCTGCGTGTAGTTTAAAAGCAGGTTACTGCCTAAGCCTGGAAGCTGTGACTGTGCTACCATCCTGCTTAGCTCTAAGATGGATCCTAGCCATCCCCCAACCCAGCTTCCTTTTCTAACCTGCTTGGCTCTGGCTTGGCTCTAGGATAGGCTGCCATCAGCCCCAACCCAGCTTCTTTCTCTACCCACCTTTGCTCCAGGAGGGGTTTCATTACCAGCTCACTCCCGGTACCCTAGAATCCACGGATAAAGGACACACAGACAGCTTTATTATTGTAGAACTTCCCGGTTAGGCACAATTGTTGGGCGCAGATAACTCCTGCCTGGAAAGGTGTGCCCTCATCAATTATCTCCATTTCTCCTCCTGCCCTAAACTTAGTGGCTTGTGTCAGCTTAGCCTCTGCCAGCCTCCGTGGCCATCCATCCGCCCTTAGTGGAGGCTGCAGGCTCTAGCTGCTCTGAGATCTTGATGTTTGCGTGGTTGCTGTGTGCTCCTTCCTCGTTCTAAAGCATGGCAGAAAAGCCCCTCTCTTTTCTTGTGTCTGTCTTTTCCTCCTGGGACCCAGAAGTCCCACCTGTACCACCCACCCAGCAACAATTGGCTCCCAGCCTTCTTTACTGACAAATCAAGAACCAATTAGAGAACTAGACTGTAGTATCAGCACCTCCCCTTATAGTACTGTAGAGAGAGTTCTAGGCCATCTAGGGCTACATTGTGAGATCTTGTCTCCAACAGTGTTTTCAATCTGCCAGCCTAATCAATCAGCATATTCTAATTGCCCTTCTGTTTTAAATATTCTGTCTTACAGGCATCTTCTCAGCCTATCCCATGGGATTTTTATATCAACCTCAAATTAAAGGAGCGGCTGAATGAGGACTATGATCAACTTTGCAGCTGCTGTCAGTACCAAGATGGCCATGTTGTTTGGTACCAGTATATAAACTGCTCCACCCTTCAGGTTTGTGATACTACTGCACACACTACATCTATGCTAGACATTTCATCCAGGGCTGCAGAGATGGCTTGGCACTGGCTGCCAAGTCTTAATGGCCTGAGTGGGATCCCCAGAACCCCAATTGTGACATTGTGATGAGAATTAAATCTCTGCTTTCCACTCCCACATCATGGCATACACATACATACACACACACACACACACACACACACACACACACACACACACACACATACACACACAGAGATAAGTGTAATTAAAATTTTAAGATACTTAATACAAAATTCCTTTCAAGCATCTAGAAATAGACCAGCCAGGTGGTGGTGGCACACACCTTTAATGCCGACACTGGGGAGAAAGAGGCAGGAGGATCTCTGAGTTCAAAGCCAGTCTCCAGAGCAAGCTCCAGGACAGTCAGAGCTACACAAAGAGAAACCTTGTCTTAGAAGAAAAAAAAAAAAAGAGGGTTGGTGAGATGGCTCAGCGGGTAAGAGCACCTGACTGCTTTTCCAAAGGTGATGAGTTCAAATCCCAGCAACCACATGGTGGCTTACAACCACCCGTAATGAGATCTGACGCCCTCCTCTGGTGTATCTGAAGTCAGCTACAACGTACTTATGAATAATAATAATAAAACGAATCCTTGGACCGGAGAGACCGACTGGAGCGAGCGGGAGTGAGCGGGGCCATACAGGGACGGCTGGAGGGAGCAGGGTCAACCGGAACAAGGGGGAAAAAAAAGTAGTCCAGTTTTCATTTTTATTTATTTAACACTTTGTGTGTGTGTGTGTGTGGCATGCATGTGGAGATCTGAGGATAAAGTCGGTCCTGATGCATAGGTTCTCGGGATCTGACCTTAGGCTTGGTGGTAAGTGCATAGACCTAGCTGGCCTTGACTTTATGAAAGTTTTTCTACATCAGGCTTCAGAGTGCTGGGATTACAGGTGTACCTCAACATACCATCTGTAGAGAAAGACCAATTCAATTACAATGTAGAAGTATTGATGACTCTTTCCTTAGGTAATACTTGCTTGGTTGGTTGGTTGCTTGGTTTTTAGTGTTGAGGATTGACAAGAGCCCAGTACAGTCTAGGTAGCCATGAGCTTTATCCCTTCTTATACAAGCGACTTTGACCAAGTACCTATTTGAGATTTTTTAGCATTTTATCTTGAGAGATGGGGAGGAGGGGGCAGGGAGGAGAAATGAATGGGTCACCTAACTAGAATAATTATCAATTCATTTAAAGCAAAATAAAATCTTGTCTCACCTGTACTGCATTCCTTGAAACCTTTAAAAATAGACATAATATATCATTTTATTCTTTGCTATGTTCTTCAAGTTTTGCTACCAACATAATTTTTTGTTTGTTTTTTGTTTTGTTTTTCCAGACAGGGTTTCTCTGTATAGTCCTGGCTGTCCTGGAACTCACTTTGTAGACCAGGCTGGCCTCAAACTCAGAAATCTGCCTGCCTCTGCCTCCCAAGGGCTGGGATTAAAGGCATGTGCCACCACGCCTTTCTCCAACATAATTTTTTAATGTTTTACTTTATGTGTGTGTGTGTCTGTGTACACATGTAGGTGAACATGCATATGGCTATTAGAGCAGCTTGCAGGAGTCCTTTCTCTCTGTCCACCATATAAATGACATGGATCAAAAAGGATTTCCAAGCCAGGCATGGTGGCGCTCGCCTTTAATCCCAGCACTCGGGAGGCAGAGGCAGGCGGATTTCTGAGTTCGAGGCCAGCCTGTTCTACAAAGCGAGTTCCAGGACAGCCAGGGCTACAGAGAAATCCTATCTCGAAAACAAACAAACACACACACACACAAAAACAAAAACAAAAAAGAAGGATTTCCAGCTTGATAGCAGGCATCTTTGCCTTTCATGCTCTTCCTCCACAGTCTCATAAGTCCTTGTAGCCTTCAGGAGACCGCGATGTTCCAGCTAGGGTGGAGGGGGGGGGGGGGCAGCTGCATTCCAGCAGGAAACAAAAGGAGTGCACACAACATTGTCGCCAGCCATGTGCTGCGGATGTGACAGCTGGAGAAATAGTTTTCTCTCTTTCTGTTTCCAGAATCTTCTCCAACACAGCGAATTTGTTACTCATGAAATAATAGTGTTGATTATTTATAACCTCTTGACAATTGTGGGGAAGCTACACAAAGCTGAAATCGTGCACGGAGACCTGAGTCCAAGGAGTCTGAGCCTAAGAAACAGGTGGGTTGGTCCTTTTAATTTCTTTCATTGTTCATTGCCTGCCAAATAATTCTTGTATTTATGTCCTAAAAAGAAAGCATGAGAGAGTGTTTTCTCTGCTTGTATGTCTCTGCACTATGTGCATGCCCGGTACCCACCAAGGACAGAAGGAGACGTCACCTCTGGAACTGGAGTGACAAATGGTCATGAAGCTGCCATGTGCTATAGGTGCTGGGAACATTTAGGTGCTATGTGGTGAAGGAGGGCTTACCTTGCATGTGTAAAGCACTGGGCTCCAATTGAACAGAAAAAATGTAAAAGGACATTATCTTTTATTTAACAAAATTGGTGGTATAAGTATATAGAGTTATAAGTATAGTATATACTATATACTATATACTATAGTATATAGAGTTATAAGTACTAAATTCTAGAAAGCCTTTCGTTACTTTTAATTATTTATATATATATTTAATATGTGTTTGTCTGCATGTATGTATGTGTGCCACATGCATGTTTGATGCCATTAGAGGTTAGGAGAGGGCATGGGATCTCCTGGACCTGGAGTTGTAGATGGTTGTAAACCACCATGTGGATTATAGAAATTAAGTTCTGGTCCTCTGCAAGAACAATAAGAGCTCTTAACCACTGGGCCATCCAGCCCCCAAGAAAGCAGCTTTTGAAGCCAGTTAGTTGATTGTGTATATAACTTGTGAGGAAAATGAAATTGTGAGATAGGAATACTACTCCGTGGGAAAGTGATTGCTAGCCTGGGCTTGATCCCCAGAGAGGGAGAGGAGCTAGCCTGGGCTTGATCCCCAGAGAGGGAGAGGAGCTAGCTTGGGCTTGATCCCCAGAGAGGGAGAGGAGGAGAAGAGGTGTTGCCGTGGCAACACTAATAGCTAAGTGGAGAGCTAGAGGAAGGTCATGCATGCTTCTTTATTATTTGTGAAACACTCTCGAGCTTAAAAAAAAATGTTTTAAGTGATTATAGTTTATAAAAGCAAAATTAGGTTGGATCTATGCCAAGGAAAAATGGGAGCTTCTGTAAATTGTAAAATCCTTGTGCTATAGAGGTCTGTGACTGGAAGAGAGTTTCCCCCTAAGGTACATTGTTTCTAGAGATTCATGCAAATAACTAATGGATACTTACTTGATACTTACTTGATAGTAAGTTTGTGTTTTGAAGTATTTTATGAAGTGAAAGATAAGGTTACAAAAAAGTAAGGTAAAAATAAGGTGTTGGTTTAATTGAAACAGGAAATGTAATAGTTCACTAGAAATAGCAGTTCACTAGAAAATGAGCTTATAAATTGTTTACTGCACTTCAGAGGTAGGTCCTTTGTTCCTTGGAAAGCCCACCTGTTACAGTAAACAAGAAGGACTGTGGCACCTGAGTGGGGAGAATTCACTTGTAATGCCCATCCTTACTGCATAGTATAAAAGCTTGAAGAGTCTTCTGAGGTGGCCATGCACTGTGGGTTAGATTAGATAGAGTTTATTCCTTGTGACCAAAGAAAATTTAACCCTTGCCATTACTCTCTGTGTGCTTTTTCATAGCTAACCACTGGAGGGCACTGTTGGCAAGGCTAAGATACACCTGCAGCCCTTTCAAAAAGAAAAAAAAGCTGGGCTCTGCAGCTGCTCTCACAGCCTGTCTCTGTTATCTCCTCAGAATCCATGACCCCTATGATTATGTAAATAAGGACGACCACGCTGTGAGGATCATGGACTTCTCCTACAGTGTTGACCTGAGGGTGCAGCTGGATGAATTTGCCTATAGTGGCTTTCGGACTGCACAGATCCTGGAAGGACAAAAGATCCTGGCTAACTGTTCTTCTCCCTATCAGGTAAGTGGAAGACAAGCCTGGACAAATATGGAGAGCATTCTTAACCTCTTGCTTGTCCAGATAAGTCATAAGAGCTGATATTTACTGCCACCCGCTTGCCTAGATGACCCAGCTGTCAAATACTGTATCACTGTGTGACTTACAGTTAACCGTCTTTCCTGTCACAGTGCTCAGGGATATAAACATAGACATGTAAATACATAACTGAGTGGCCTTAGTGCTCCAGCCATTTCTGGAGCCCCTCACTGTACAGTAAGGACAGCAGCCTGTGCTCCATGGACATGAGACGTGAACGGCAGGATGGGTGTGCAGTGTCTCACATGGCTGCATCATGTGCAAACATATCTTCTAACTTAGTTCTAGACATAAGTATCTGCTGACTGGATACATGGTGTATACCTGAAGTGGTCTTGTGGGCCACAGTAGATCACAGCTGGAGTCCATGCAAATGCACTAGGTGTCCTGATGCCATTTGGTAATCCAGGTAATCCACAAAGACAATCTGTTGTTATTGGCTCTTAAAAATAGCCCATTAAATTGGACATTGGTGGCGCACGCCTCTAATCCCAGCACTCAGGAGGCAGAGGCAGGCGGATTTCTGACTTGGAGGCCAACCTAGTCTACAGAGTGAGTTCCAGAACAGCCAGGGCTACACAGAAAAGCTCTGTCTCAAAAAGGCCAAGTCATAATAATAATAATAATCCCTTAAATTATCTCTGATCATTTCTTCTCCCTGTCCTGTAAAGATAAGGACATCTACTAAAGTATATGAGCTGTCAGTGCTTTTCAGCTCTGTGTAATGTAAATAAGTTGATAATGGAAGCAGAGACCACTTTAGCTCATGGAATGTTTTGTGATTTCAGGTTGATCTGTTGGGTATAGCAGACCTAGCACACTTACTGCTGTTCAAGGAGCACCTGCATGTCTCCTGGGATGGGCTCCTCTGGAAACTTAGCCAGAGCACCTCTGAGTGAGTACTGGGTCCTCCAGGGTTCCTCCCATCCCAATAGTTCACCCTCTCTTCAGCGGACTCTGCTGTGGTAGGCAACCTGAGTTTTTTAAACCAAGTGCTGTCTCTGAGTTCACTTTAGTGTCTGCAGAGCATGTAGGACAGGGAAAGGAATGGCCATCTGAAAATAAGACATAGACCTGCTCAGACTTTCTGGCATTTCTTAGCTTAGAAATAGAAACATTTTAGAGGAATAAGTTTTCTAACCAATTGGTGTTAGTCTTTTTTTGAGACAGGGTTTCTCTGTAGCTCTGGCTGTCCTGGAACTCACTCTGTAGACTAGGTTGGCCTCCAAGTCAAGTCAGTTGTCTTTGAAGAGAGTTAAGTTTCCAAATCCTATATTGAGTTTAGATTATTATCTATTTAATGATAAGGTAGACCCAAACCATTGAGCAATCTCCTGGTGCAGAAATAAGTGATCTCTCAGGCCTGCTTGGGAACTTGTCAGACACCTTATGTAGCGCCAATGGCTTCCCAGCATAGGCTCACCAAATAATGATGCACTGCCTGCCCATTCTCAAGTTGGCTTTCATTTTAAATCAGTGTTGAAGACTTAATGTCCCTTCCCTGCTTTCCTCTCCAAACACTGAGTTGTATTTTCCTCATTTGATTTGGAAATTTGTCTCTTGCATGTATTTTTAAGATAGGTTTGATCCTGACTTGCCGGCTCAGGCCTTTAACCCCAGCCCATGGAAGGCAGAGGCTCGAGGCCAGCCAGAGCTACACAGTGAGGCATTGTTTCAGACAGCAACAGAAATAGATAAGTTAATGAGATTGCTGAAGAGTACTTTGAGATGTGCAGGGCTAAGAGGCATCTTGGTCTAGCTGTGGACCTGCTGGTGTGGTTAATGGACACAAGCAGAAATAGATGGGTGGGCCCACCTTCGTCAAGCCCCCCAAGCCCCCCCCCACCCTACAGCAGTGCGTGTTTTCAGATAAGAGAAGAAGGAGAGTAAGAGCCAGTCACCTTAACCAAGGTTAAGAGTCAGAGAACTGAGGATGGCAGAGCCTGAGGTGGGAGTGATGTCGTCATGACCTGCAGTGAGAAAGCTGGCAGGAAACAAAGTTTCTTTTTCTTTGACCGTGTGTGGAGAAGTGCTAGCGGGTGTCACTGCACCGGAGTGGCCAGGATCTGTGGGCTCAGGCAAGAGTGGATTTTCTTCTTCCATGCGTGTTCAGGGCCGCCACGGCAGACTGATTTTTGTAGTTCTTCCCTGCGCCTTCAAGAGTGTTTGAATGGTCTCCAATCTTAGAGTTCTTGGTATTACCATATATCACTTTGGCACATTAGTGCCCTGCTGAGTTAAACCCAGAAAGAATTCTAATTTTCACATGCCCGATCTATATATATATATAATTTCCCCCCCCCCCCCTTAGGCTAAAAGACAGTGAATTGTGGAATAAATTCTTTGTGCGGATTCTGAATGCCAGTGACAAGTCCACGGTGTCTGTCCTGGGGGAGCTGGCAGCAGAAATGGGTGGGGCTTTTGATGCCACGTTCCACAGCCACCTGAACAAAGCCCTGTGGAAACTGGAGAAGATAATCAGCCCGGAACCTTTGCTCAGTCAGTAAGACAAGCAGTCAAGTGGCTCCCAGAGCCCTGCCTAAGCCGTGCTGTATGGTGAAGAACTGGTCTGGAGCTGCTGTGATTTGGTTTAGAGCACCCTGAGACACATCTGCAGTCCTTAACCACCAGGAGGTCACTCGCAGGAGCTAACCAGGGCTCACTCTCAGTAGCACAGCCTTTAGCAGGTGGCTGTGCTCTGGCAGCCTCATCTGGTTTATTCAAAAGGTTTCTGTACAGACAGCTTCTTTTTAACCCTCTGGCTTCTGCCTTTTCTCTTTTGTAATTTTGTAACATGTACTTTCACTGTGTATTTTATAATAAAATAGTTTTTGTTACATTTCTGTTGCTGTCATTTCATCTACAGTTGCAAACTAAGGTGATAAATGGTTTCATTTTAGAGAGGAATTACTTATGTATCCCAGACTTAGAGCAGCTGCCTTTGGGTTATAAGAAGGCAGCTGGGGGCTGGTGAGATGGCTCAGCGGGTAAGAGCACCCGACTGCTCTTCCGAAGGTGATAAGTTCAAATCCCAGCATCCACATGGTGGCTCACAACCACCCGTAACGAGATCTGGCGCCCTCTTCTGGAGTGTCTGAAGACAGCTACAGTGTATTTACATATAATAAATAAAATAAATCTTTAAAAAAAAAAAAAAAAAAAAAAAAGAAGGCAGCTGGCCAGCCATTTCTTCAGTCTCTTTGACCTTCTAGAGGGTGTCCAGAAGGAAGCAGGTAAAATGACACACACACACACACACACACACACACACACAGCAGCTTTCCTTAAGTTCAAAGGTACCCGCCCTTGGGAACAGAATTCTCAGGACACAGGGCTGCTGAGTTGGACAGAGACAGTTTTACTTAGGCGTCAGGAAAGCAGGGGTCAGAATGGAAAGGACTGAAGTGGGGACTAATTTGGAAAACAGTAAGTCTGATGGAACGCTGCGCGCGCGCGTTTGTGTGTGTGTGTGTGTGTGTGTGTGTGTGTGTGTGTGATTAAGGCTTTTGTTTCTTCAGTAGGATAATAAACATTTATTTCACACTAAAATTTCACCTGAAGTCCATCGTGCTGACGCCTGAGTCCCCTCTACTTGTCAACTGTTGTTGCTCTAAGCTTGTTAGAAAGCAGATTCCCTAAGTAAATCTCTCAACTGAAACCCTTGGGCAAATTCGACAGGGTAAGCCAGAAAAAATGTTTTGTGTCTGAAAGAAAACAAATTTTCCTTCAACCAAAATACAGCTCTGCAAACATCTTCAATTTGCTTCTT
The DNA here is from genome assembly GCA_902729485.2 of Mus minutoides. Classification (NCBI taxonomy): domain Eukaryota; kingdom Metazoa; phylum Chordata; class Mammalia; order Rodentia; family Muridae; genus Mus; species Mus minutoides. The sequence continues at coordinate 208,135 of LR749680.1, read as the reverse complement.
ATACTGAAGATAATAGATGATGAAACTGCCTTTCTGTAATCAAGTCCTCCTTAGTCCCCAGTGCCCTGTATTGCCCAGGAAATTGAGAGCCTTTAAGTAAGCTTCTACCTAGTGAATACTCCAGCAGTCTATGCTGCCAAGATGCTGTATGGGCAAATCTTTGTTTCTGAAAGTACAAGCAGGAGTGGGAGGAGCCAGGACACCCTGCAGCTGTGTCTCCACCCCCACCCCTCACCCTACCCAGTACACCCCCCACTCTCTGACCTCTGCCAACTTCAGCCGTTGGGGACAGGAGAAGATGTCACTGCCAACAGTGCCTGTTGTCAACAATGTCTGCCATCGCTTCAGTTTTCTTTACAAAAGCATAAAACCACAAAATAGAATCCTTTCCATTTCCCTTTCATTTTTGTTTATTTTTGAGCTAAGATCACTGCATGGCATAGGCTGCCATCAAACCCCAGATACTCTGGTCACAATCCCCAGAGGGCTGGCATTTCAAGGGCCCATCCATCAGACTCCCTTGTATTTGATGCCCGTTGTCTTGGGCAAAGGAAGGCTTTGCTTTTGTGTAGAGGTTTCAGGTGGCTTTGGTCTGGTCTCAGGAAAGCAAGAAGAGCAGAATGCTGGGCCTGGGACAAAGAAAGGCAGATGCACAACTGGGAAGAGCAGGACTTTTCCCTGTTTGGAGGAAGACTGTGGAATAAGCTCTCCCCATTCACAAAGCACTTTGCACCCTCTCTTGCTTGGGGCCCTGTTAGAGGCATCCTCCCCACAAGTCAGAGCGTTCTGGTGCCAGACCCGAGTCTGGAAGTGAACTCCTTCCTGCTGGAGGAAGTTGTGCTCGAGCTGTGATCTCAGGCAGGTAGGAAAGCCTTTCAGGGTTAGCACAGGCCTTCAGAATAACTTGTTGATGTCTTAAGGTGAAAGTCTACGGCAAGGCCAGTGAAGGTGCACTCTTCATTGTAACTGAGAACAAAGAAGTCTTGCTCTACCAAAAGTTACTCTATTCTGACTTCACAGACAGCTCCCTACGCAGCAGGAGCAGCATGCTTTTAACATGACTCACTTTGACAAGAATGTGAGGTCGGAGGCATGGAAGCTGAGTATTTATCAAGGTACAGACGAAGCTGGGTAAGAGGACTTGCCACTAGGCCTGATGACCCGAGTCCTACCCTCTAGTACATGGTAGAAGAGAGAACAGACTCCCACAAGTCACCCTCTGACTGCATACATGGGCGTGTCACACGAGCCCAATACACATACCCACAGTAAATAAAACCTTCTAAAGAGCAGTGTGAGAAGGGATGGACCACATGGCATCCAGTGCTGAAACTGTGACCTAAAACTTGTACTCTGTCCCCAGTGCCCCCTTAGTGCCTTAGAGTGAGTTAAAGACTGATCCAGTTCAGCCCCTCTAATGCCCTCTACCCGCCTCTGGTGCCTTGTGCAGAGAATATACTTTATATCCTTATGCTGTGGTCTAACCTCTTGTACTCCTTGTTCCCCAAATCAATTTGGATAAGTCAATTTAAGAAAAGATAAAAAAGAAAAAGATAACGGCTCACGTAGCTCAGGTTGGCCTTGAACTCCTGCCTCCCTCTCCCAAATGCTGGAGTTACTGGCCTGTTCTACTACAACCAGTTTGAGATGGCTTTAGTGTTCTGCTTGGTTCCTTGCTTTTCCAGTCCAGGACTGGCGGAATGTGGAACCATGGAGGAGCTGTTCTTCTGCAGGTGTTTGCATCATCTGCCGTCTGCGTGATCTCAGGTTCTAGTCACTTGCTTCTCCCCCATCCTCCAGCCATCTCAGAACTCATCTCACATGGCCCCAAGTCCTACGAACTTGTCGTAGTCTACAGAACACAAGCTGCCCGGTTCCCTGATGTCTCTGCTTCCTTACTCAATGTCAACCCATGTCCCTCTGGCCACTCTTGTCTGCCTGGAATTCTTTTCCAGTTCAGTGGATGACATGTGATCCCGTGTGCGCTTGTATATACAAATCCTTTTTCTGTTTTCTCACTACTACTTAAACTAAGTGCAGGAATTTGTGGGGTTTTTGTTTGTTTGTTTTTTGTTTTTCGAGACAGGGTTTCTCTGTATAGCCCTGGCTGTCCTGGAACTTCCTTTGTAGACCAGGCTGGCCTCGAACTCAGAAATCCGCCTGCCTCTGCCTCCTGAGTGCTGGGATTAAAGGCATGCGCCACCATACCCGGCTAGGGATTTGTGTTCTTAACTCTAATACCCCAATTAAACGTTTGCCTTTATAAGAGTTGCCTTGGTTATGGTGTCTCTTCACGGCAGTAAAACCCTAAGACAGGGTATTTTTCCTGCTTCTATGTCTGTGTACAGCATGCATGCCTGGTGTCTGGAAGTCACATGAGGGTGTCAAATCCCCTGGAACTGGAGTTATGGATGGCTGTGAGCCACCATGTGGGTGGGTGTTAGAAACTGAACTCAGGTTCTCTGTAAGAGCAGTGAGTGCTCTTAATCACTGAGCCAGCCCTCAGATCTTCATTTTAAAATCATTTAGGAGAATGCATCTAAATGTCTATTTGTGGTATGCTGAAAATTCAATGGTGTCTTCATGTTTTGTGATCTGTTAGAAGTTTTCAAAATCACTATTTCTATTACTGTTACACTTCCTTATGTCTGTGAACAAGGACTGAATGACATACAGTCCAATTTTTTTTTTCAAAATATTAAGTGGCCCTTGAAATGACTCAGTAGGTAGGTTTTGCCAAACCTGACAACCTGAGTTTGATCTCTGGAACTCATGTGATAAAATAGTGGGACCTATGTGATAGAACTCCCAACTGTTGTTCTCAGACCTCCACACATGGGCTATGGCATGTGTGTGTGTGTGTGTGTGTGTGATGGCTCAGCAGGCAAAAGCCCTTGCCACCAAGCCTGATGACTGCTAGAGTTAGATTCTTGGGCCCCACACAGTGGAAGGACAGAACCACTTGTTACAAGTTGTCCTTGTGCATGCACACATATACAAATAAATAAAATGTAATTTTAAAATACTGCTTTGGAACAAAAGCTTGAGTTTTCATACGCTGGTTCTGTATGATTTTGTGGTGGATGTCAAATGAACATCTGTAGACATGCTGTTTCCTCCACCAAAGCATCTGCTCTGCTGTTGCTCCCGGGAGGCTCCTGTGGCCGTCTTGAAGCCGAGCAAAAATCGGTCCCGAGTTCACATCAACTTCTCCCTGTGACACTAAGATTGCCCAGACAGCTCGTTTTCCCTTGTAAGCAAGGGACCGTGTATCTACTGTCTGTGCCCAGCATAATTCTCAAAAATGAAAATCCTGGAAGGATCCAGCTACAAATTCAGGGGCAAATTATACTGGTTCCGGGTTAATGTCCTTAGTGCTGGATCCCACTTCCAGTACACCATTTTATTACGTTAATGTAGCATGCTAAATGATTGTTAAGTTCACATTATGATAGGCTTCACTGTCTAGGTTGTTAGGCCAGGTGCAGTGGGGCACAGCTGTCATGCAGGAGCTGAGCAGGGCAGAGAGCTTGCAGGTGGCCTGAGCTAGATCCTAGGAAGATCTCTTTTTTCAAAAAAGTTGTTTCTGAAGGGTATCCTCTGTGACGTGGACATTTTATCTCCATGTACACTTAATTTGGGTCCATGCTCAGCTGGAAGAGTTGAACGCCTCTGCCTGTATACTCCAGTTTCAGAGCCGTTTTAACTTGCCAGCCTGGTCACGTGGGGCTTTTCCTTTAATTGCTGCTCCTCCAAGATTTGCAAAGTGAGGGCTGCACTTCATAAAACAACTACTGGACTAGGGATGGGGCTCACTGGGCAGAGTGCTTGCCCTGGCATGCTCCACACTCTGGGTTTGATTCCCAGCATCGCATCCTGAAGTGGAAACTTAAGGGTACTTAGGAAAATCAGTTGGATGGTGGTGTCTAGCTGGGGCAAATGTGTGAATGAACGTTTCGCTGAAGCAGACACAGGAGAGAGGATTTTCTGCTAAAGCAAACACGTGAAAGGACCCATGATGGCAGATTCTTTGCTAAGGACATGAACATTGGTCCACCTTCCACTGTGTAGTTGAGCTGGACTCCTCAGACTCGGGCTGACTGGGCGCAGCTGCAGAGGCAGGGCACGTGGAGGACGCGTGATATCCGGAGGGTATACATAGGACTTGGACAGAGTGACAGAGAGCTTGCCCTGCTGACACAGCGAGTTTGTGCTATGCTTGTGGGTCTTGAGTCTTTGCTGATTTTCATTTCCCTGAGAGAAACACAGCTGAGGAACTTCTCCTGGTGTCCCTCTGGGTGCCTCCTGCTGACTGGAGCCGAGGCTGAGGCCTGGCTGTCTCTGCTAGGTCCTGTCACAGTTGGTGCTAACCACTCTTCTGAACTGGACTGCTGGTGTATCTGTGAAATGTTTGAGTGGATCAAGCTGCCGCTGCCTTCTAGCCTGTGAACTGAACTGATGACTTCCAGACAACACAGACGGGAGTTGCTCCAAAGAACCTTTCTAAACAGGTCCACTTCTAAACAGGATGCGTTCCCATATCCTTTCTTTTCAACTATCTCTGGTGGGTAGTGGGCTAAAGGGAGGCTAAAGTGTATAAGAACCATCATTAAAAAATAGGATTTGAGCCGGGCGGTGGTGGCGCACGCCTTTAATCCCAGCACTTGGGAGGCAGAGGCAGGTGGATTTCTGAGTTCAAGGCCAGCCTGGTCTTCAAAGTGAGTTCCAGGACAGCCAGGACTATACAGAGAAACCCTGTCTCAAAAAACCAAAAAAAAAAAAAAAAAAAAAAAAAAATAGGCTTTGAAAACTTAAAGTTGCAGCATACAGCAGCCGCACAGGTACTCCTGTAACCCCAGCACTGGGGAGGTGGAGGAGGAGGTTCAGAGGCTGCCCCAGCACTGGGGAGGTGGAGGAGGAGGTTCAGAGGCTGCTTGTCTTCAGCTATTCAGTGGGCTTGTAGCCTACCTGGATTGAATGTCATAGAATAAATCCATAGAGCCATGCTTGGTGGCATACACCTCTTATCCAACACTAGCAATAGAAGCAGGTGGATGTCTGTGAGTTTCAGGCCAGCCAAGGCTACATAGTGAGACCCCTTCCCCCCATCTACAAATAAAGTAAAACCACCAAAAATCTGTAAACAAGAGATGAACATGGATTTATTAGCTCTTTTATTTTAAAATTGAAAAAAAAAATGTAGTGCTACACTAAAGTACTAGTAAAGGCAGAAGAAGAAGCACACATGAAGTCTCGCCGAGGTTGGCTTGGGATAATAATAGCTAAGGGCGAGTGACTGTGACGACGCTGCATAAAGCACGGGGGTCAGGCACATAAGCTGGGCATAGGAAACAAAGTGACTTCCGCTGACTTCTTCCAGATCTAGGGCATCACTACATAGTGAGAAAGCCACTGCTCAGGATTCAGATCGGCATGCCCGACGCCCCAGCATGTGAAGCACTTGGCCAAGGCTCTCTCACAGGCTGTATAACTTACTGCATTTTCCTTGTGTTAGCTTTGCATTCCCGGTTCAGGTGAGCTCTGTTGGGGTGGGGGTGGGTTCTCCTAACAGCCAGTTAGGATTTACATCGCATGAGTCAACTTTACAGGTCTGTACCTGCCTAGAAGTTCTCAGGGTGTGATCCCAGCCAGACAAGACAAAGTGTGGAGGTCAGAAAGCTGACTTTTTTTTGTTGTTGTTTGCTTGTTCATTTTGTTTTTAAGACGGCCTCACTGTATAGCACCAATGGCCTAGAACTCATTGTGAAGATCAAGCTGGCCTGAAACGAATGGTGGTCCCCCTGCTTCTGCCTCCCAAGGCTGGAATTACCAGTGTATACCACCCTGCCAGGCCTAGAAATGCTTCCTTTGAAGCCAGAATAATTGGACCTGACTTTTAGCTGTGACTTTAACTTCCCTGAGCCACTGCCATCCTCTAAATGACACTACCCCGAGACCCTGCTTCACAGTGTTGAAAGCTGATGGTCTCTGCATAAGTGTGTGTGTTGATTTAGTTCTAAAGTTTACTGATCTAAGGTTCTGTAAAAACCTCTGCAGACTGAGATCCCGGCTGACTGATTGGAGTCTTGCTATCACGCATGTGCATACCAGTGCTCTTCTGTGCTTTCCTGCAACCTTTATATCAAGATAAACCACAGTGCTAGCAGGATTCTATTTGTTATTACACTGTGTGTGTGTGTGTGTGTGTGTGTATGTGTGTGTGTGTGTGTGTCCATTCGTGACTATGTCTGAGTCTGGTCTTTCTTTAGACACTCCATGTAGCCCTAGCTCTCCTGGAACTTAATATGTAAAGCAGGCTGACCTCCATAATCCCACTGCCTCTGCCACCTGAGTGCTGGGATTAAAGGTGTGCACCACCACACACCCTCATCCACCCTTTGACAGCGCGCTATTCACAAGGCGTCTCGTCTTGTGAGATGCTGAGGATGGAGCCCAGGTGCTGCATGTTCTCCAGCTCACATAACACACTTTTCAAAAGCAATTATAACCCGGTGGTCCTATATTCCTAGGAACAGGATTTTTATTTACAGATAGAAGAATAAAGCCACTTTTATGAATCCTACTGTGCCCCAGCTTCAAATAATTTGGGTTCTTTCCTTGGCAGAGTAACACAATTTAAAGGGAGATATACTATATGCAATATTTATTACCATGTCCCAGAGAGTGGGTGGATTGTTACAAGATTGGTAACAAAGAAAGGACAGTGACTGTGGGAGGGGAAGATCACAACAGATCCTAAGAGCCACTCTCAGGCCAGCAGCTGTCTGTCTTGCTTAGGAGGAGTTTCAGCAGATCCTAAGAGCCACTCTCAGGCCAGCGGCTGTCTGTCTTGCTTAGGAGGAGTTTCAGCAGATCCTAAGAGCCACTCTCAGGCCAGCAGCTGTCTGTCTTGCTTAGGAGGAGTTTGTGAGGCTGGTTTGATTCCTCCACTCCGTATCCAGGCAACGGAAGTGATACGGACAGTTCCTAGTGTTTTGATTGGCACCAAGTGCTACAACTCCTCCTCCCACTTCAGCGAGGTATGTTTAAAAGCATTCTGGGAGCAGGAGACATAGCTCAGTGTCAGAGTGTTTGTCTAGCATTTACAGGACCCTAGGATCCATCACTAGCATAATGAAGATAAATGATTTATTTTTCATGGAAATTGGGACCAGGGTGTGGCCCAGTGTTACAGCACTTGCTTTGCACACGAGTCAGACTGTAGTGAGAATTCCGGAGTTTGGTTTCTTTTAAAAACACAGAAACATTATAAGAACATGCTTTTGTTTTAATACCATGTGTGGGATAAGGGGCTGCTTTGGACTGCTCATACCAGCTGACCCCGATTTGCCTCATGCTCTAGCAGAAGTGTGGTTTTGCCATCTCTCTTAACTAGGGTTTTATTGCTGTGAACAGATACGATGACCAAGGCAACTCTTATAAAAGAAAACATTTAATTGGGGCTGGTTTATAAGTTCAGAGGTTCAATCTAGTATTATGGCAGGAAGCATGGCAGGCATGGTGCTGGAAAAGGAGCTGAGAGTTCTACATCTCCATCTGAAGGAAGCCAAGAGGAGAATGTCCACCACAGGCAGCCAGAAGGAGGCTCTCCTTCCACCTCAGCCTTCACAGTGACACACCTCCACCAACAAGGCCACACCTCTTAATAGTGACACTCCCTACAGCTAAGCATTGAAACACTGGAACCTATGGAGGCCAAACCTATTCAAACCACTATACCATCAAAGCTGATAAGAGTATTAGAACTGGGCAGAAGTCTCCTGGAAACCTTGGCCATGACCTGAAAAGCACTGACTTCATTGAAAAATGTCTGTTTATAATTTCCCACTACAGAGAGCATAGTTAACGACTTAACAACAGAAGGGGGGACATGTAGTGAGAATTCTGGAATTTCAATTTCTTTTAAAAACATAAATATTCTAAGAATGTGCTTTCATTTGAATCCCAGGCATAGGGATGTGGGGCTGCTTCAGACTGTCCACAGCAGCTGACTGTGATTTGCCTCGTGCTCTAGCACAAGCATGGTTTTGCCAGCTGCAGATAGTTCCTGCAATTGTGTAACATTTTGGAATTCTGGGAACTTTTCAGAGGGTTTCAAAAGGCAGGGGGTCAGTGATTATTGTTCATTCAGAGGGTGTCTTAGGGTTTTACTACTGTGAACAGACACCATGACCAAAGCAACTCTTATAAGGACATTTAACTGGGGCTGGCTTACAGGTTCAGTGGCTTAGTCCATTATTATTAAGGCAGGAGCATGGCAATGTCCAGGCAAGCATGATGCAGGAGGAGCTGAGAGTTCTACATCTCGTTCTGAAGGCAAACAGAAGACTGACTTCCAGGCAGCTAGAGGGGAGGGTCTCAAAGCTCACACCCACAGTGACACTCCTACTCTAACAAGGCCACACCTCCTCATAGTGCCACTCACTAGGCCAAGCATATACAAACATCACAGGATTGTTCTCTCTCTCTCTCTCTCTCTCTCTCTCTCTCTCTCTCTCTCTCTCTCTCCATCCCCTCTAAGGGATAAAGGGTGGGGGAAGAGAACCACAAAGTAGCAAAGACTAGATACATCAGGTGCTGATTTCAATCTTAGCAGCACAAAAGCCAAATACAACAGCTTGGGGAGTTGTTCCTCCAGTTCTTAGGTGGCAAGGGGATCATCAGGGCAGCCACCACCTGGTCACTGGGATTCCTGAAGGTTAGAACAAACACTCAAGCCAACAGCTGAAGAACCAGGTGAGCTTTGGACCTTTGTGTCACATCTTCCAGGAAATAAGTGCTCTAGAATTTAAGCACTCAATGACCAGCACCAGCCACAGAGCAAAGCTTCCAGCTGTGAGAACAACCCCCCTCGCCCCCCCTCCCACACACACATGAGAAGCTCATCTCAGAAACACCTGCTCTTGGCTGCCAGGGCTTTACTGTGGCAAACTGGGGCCATAAAAATACAGAAACGCTCTGGACACAGATAGGGATAGATCATCCTGAGCCTTGAGGAGCAGTAAAAGGACAAAGCCCCCCCTCCCCCATGGATAGCAGAACACCCATAAATGGCCCAGAGAAAGCTCAAGAGATTCTGGATGGGAACAGATGTTAGGGAAGAACCAGGGGAAACTGAGGCAGAGCTCTGCACTCAAAACCTTCTCCAAACTGCCTTTGGCAGAGGAGCTGTGCGGGCTGTACATGACCTGAGCATAGTCAAGGTTCCTAAAATGAGGAACACCACAGACCCTGTGGCTGGTCTAGGTATTAGCATTTCAGTTATAGGGCTGTGGGAATGAATGTCCTTGAAGCAAACCTGAAGCATGCATTAGTCAGCATCCTCTACAGGGACAGAACCAAGGGAATGAAGAAATGTATTAAGTGACCTTTAAAATAGTGACAACAGCAGAATCACACCTGAGGTACTGAGAACCTGGTAGTTCCTGGGTGATTGAAGCTGGGTGCCTCCAGCATAGGAACAGTCTCACAGCAGCTGTCTCACCAGGGGCAGAGGGACAACTGACAGTTACTGGGTCTGTAGGATGGGTGCCACTGTGAGCCTGGGAGGATCCTGGAGAGCTGCTGCTTCCTGGTCTCACCACGGAAGCTTGGAAACTCGTTCTACTATCAGTGGAAGAATCCGCACTCAGGAAAATCAAGCTGGTGAAGAGAGGGAGGCCAAGCGAGCAAAGTGAGACAAACATCCCTCTGACATTTCTACACGGGCTGTTACCCGACAATGCCACCCAGTCAGGGTGTGCCCTTCCAGAGCAACTGAGGAGGCAACCAGGACAGTTCCTAAGGTGAGGCTCCGTGTTGGGAACAAAATAGAGGGGCCCTGGGGAAGAGGGGGGAGGAAACCCACACCCTGACAGTTTTACCTATCCTCTGGTCTGTCAGGCATGGGAGGGCTGCTAACTACCTTTCTACTCATCCCTGGGTGGGCATTCAAGCCTCTGACCCACTCTTCAGGGGGTGGCCAAGGGGCAGCCCTACCTGGGAACCCCGGAGCTACTTTGCTAAAGCCACCAGGGTTATGGGAGAGAGGGATGAGGGAAGAGGTTCCTAACACTTATGAGAGTGAGTGCAGGGGATCTTGACTGGAGCACAGGAAGGACTTCTAACAGGAGATTAGAAACGACTCATTAGGAAAAAGCCTGTCCCATCCTCCAAGTACAGTGGGCCTTGATGAGCAGAGACATGCTATGGTTTTAGAGCTTTATTATAGAAAGGTGGGGGGGGGGGGACGAGAGAAGGTAGAAGAGAGATAGAAGAGAGAGAGAGAGAGAGAGAGAGAGAAGACAAAGAGAGGGGAGAGAAAGGTGTGAAAGAGGGGTAAGAGGGAGACAAGAGAGACAAGTAAGAGGTAAGAGAGCGAGGTGGGGCTGAACAGCCCTTTTTATGGTCTTCACTGTTGCTAGGTAACTGGGGAGGAGTTTAGCCTGAAGGTCAGAAGCTTGGGCCATTGCCTACATGACTTCTAGCCATGCTTCTCTTATGGGGGCTGTGTGGGGCAGTAACATAGGCAGGGGCCAGAGTTCCAGCAGCATGAGGGAATGCCTACCGTGTCATTTAGGTGAATTATCACCACCAGGGTTCAGACCTCAGCTCAACTGGAGACCAGCCTGTAGTGCATAGCCCAGTGCCCCACAGTTCCATACTTTGGTGATTGTAATTTGTGGCAAGTTGACATTAAAACCACAATAAAGGGCATAGGTGGTCTGCGGCCATGGCTCCCCCTCCCCAGTGTCCCTCCCAGACCTTAGACCAAGCTCCTACCTCTGTGGCTTGGGCCTACTGGGTAAGCAGACCTGTGCTGAACCACTCCTTCCCTGCTCTCTGGAGCACCAGGAATGTCTGCTTCATGGCTCTGGTTGGCTTACTTATCTCTTTCACCCAGCTAGCTCGTGTGTCAGTTTCTGTTACTGGCAGCAGCCTGTTGCCCTGTGGGAAAGCATGGGGCTGGTAACCTCAATGCCCCACACCTTCGGCCCCAAGGGATAGGTCTCTATGGTTAGATAGGCAGAGTGGCTCTGTCGGGGGCCATATTGCTCCTCAGCACTGGAGACAGCCTGTGGCCAAGTGACCTGGGCTGTCAGTGTATTCATAGTGCTGGTCATTCTGTCTGTACTTTTTTGAGGCCCTGGAGATAGAACCAGGCCCTTCTATGTCCCTGGATACACCCTGTGCTCACTTATAGCCTTGCCTCAATTCACAGTACTCAGGGTACTGACATGGAAACTTAAGGATTCTTTGGAGAGTCTGTTGTGTTAGATGGTGTTTTGCTGGGGCCAAAAACGTGAAGGAGTGTTTTCTTGAAGTGGACACAGGTGAAAGACTAAGGCAGACTTGTAAAGGAACATTAGCTGAAGCAGACGCAGGAGAGAGGATGTTCTGCTAAAGCAAACCGGTGAAGGATTCTTTACTAACTACCCACATGTATTGGTCTGCCTTATATGCGTAGTTGAGCTGAATTTGTCAGGACTCCTCAGACTCGGGCTGATTGGATGCACACGCTGAGGCAAGGCTCATGGAAGACACGTGATGTTTGGAGGGTATAAATAGGACTCAATGGAGTGACGGAGACAGAGCTTGGCTTGCTGGTACAGCTGGCTGTGCAACGCTTGTGGGTTTTGAGTCTTTGCTGATTTCAGTTTCCTGAGAGTGGCACAGCTGAGAATTTCTCCTGGTGTCCCTCTAGGTCCCTCCTGCCCACTTGAGTTGCCATTGCTGCTAATTGCTACCTTGTGTTCGTTATCCCGACTCTACTGAACTGGACTGCTGGTGTATCCGTGAAGTGTTTGCAAGTAGATTGAGCTGTCGCTGCTGACCTGTGAACTGAACTGCTCATTTCTAACACCACCAATGGGAGCTGCTCCAAAGAACCTTTCTAAACAGGTCCACTTCCTCTCCCCACCCCCCCACCCCCCATATCCTTTCTTTCCCTCTACCTCTGGTCGGCTAACAGGGAGGTTAAAGCATTTAAGAACCATTATTAAAAATAAAGTTAGAGGGCTTGAGAGATGGCTCAGTGGTTAAGAGCACTGACTGCTCTGCCAGAGGTCCTAAGTTCAATTCCCAGAAACCACATGGTGGTTCACAACCATCTGTAATGGGATCTGATGCCATCTTCTGGTGTGTCTGAAGAGAGTTGCAGTGTACTCATATAAATAAAAAATAAATAAATCTTTTAAAAAGTAAGGTTTGAAATAAAGTTACAGTGTACCTAAACTTCGACTGTAATGGAGGCAGGTCAAGAAAGTGTTCTGAAATCTAAAGGTTGGGAGGAATATCAAAAGAAACAAATACAAGGTCATTAGAAAGATGGGTTTCTCCTCTACCTTTCTGTTTGGATACAGAGCGGGCGACACTAGCTTCTTCTCCCCTTCTCTGGGAGGGGAAATGCCTGCTGTTAAGAAGCAGGGTCTGCTGACCTCACATAAGGTCTCACCCTGCTTGGACCTGGGCTTTTGGAAAGTTTTCAGTTTTATTCGGTGTTATCTTCTTTCTTGGTCATCGTTTGCTTCGTAGGAAAATGTCAGGGGGAAGGGGGCAGCGTGTACAATAGGAAGTTCCGGGAGCTTGGCTCAGGAGCTGGAAAAGTAGCCCTGCTGCTGACAGCTGTGTGTCAGAGCAGGCCAGTCTGCCATTGCTGTCCCCCAGGGCCCCTGCTTCCTACCTCTAGGGCTGTGGGAGTGAGCAGGGCTTTGCTTGGGGCTCACAGCAAGCCATAGATTCATCTGCCTGCTGGGTGTCCAGCACTAGAGCAAAGCATAGCTGGAGCTGCCCAGTTGTTGAATCCAAGCCCTGAGGGAGAGGGAGGGAGGAGCAAGTGAGACACCTCACACACGTGCGTGCATGCGGACGAGAGTGCACACACACACACACACACAGGCACACGTCCCCAAGCCTCCCACTGCAGCCAATGCCGCCTAGTTCACCACTTGTTGAAAGCAATTCATGGCCTTCCTCCAGGGCAGCAAATAATATATTGGAATGTGGGGAAAAAAAGATTAGCCAATAAATATTCATTAACCTCTGCTCTGGCCCTTCGTTTATGATGGGATTTAAAGAAATGGAAGGCTTGCTTACTCCCTAGAAGGAGTATATAACTTAAAATTCACAGGATAGGACAACAGAATGGCCAAGGAAGTACAGGGGAGAAAGAAATCAGTCAGAAATGGTCAGCTTGGGCCAGCGAGCTGGCTCATGGGTGAAGTCAGCAACCAAGTTCAGTCCCTAAGGTGTAAGTGGTAGGAGAGACCTGACTCCACAGAGCTGTCCTCTGAACTCATAGACATCTGTACAGGCAAGTTTTGTGTGTGCCTTAGCCCACATCATGCACGCACAATAATAAGGAAAAAGCATAAAGGGTATTTTTGTCTGTGTGTATATGTGTCATATTTGTATGTTCATAGTGGGCATTCAGGAGCCAGCAGAGATAAAAAAAAAATGGGTATTGCATTCCTGGAACTAGAGTCACAGTCAGTTATGAGTGCCCATGTGGGTGCTGGCAACCAAACTGAGACCTGCAAGGGCAGCAGGTGTCCTTAACTGCTGGGCCATCTCTCCAGCTGGGGCATGGGGATAGGGAGATGTTTTAGAAAGACATCTCAAGGAAAGCCTCAAGCAAGAACCAAAGGTGTAGAATCTATAGTCTTTGTCAGGACACTCAGAGCCACGGTCTCTGTCAGGACACTCAGAGCCACTGTCTGGGTTAGGATGCTCAGAACCATGGTCTGTGTCAGGATGCTCAGAGACAATAGCCAGTGCTCAGGGTGTCCAGGAGCCAGCCCAGCTGAGCAGCCGTTGGAGCTGCCTTGTAAGTAGTCTGTAACCAGGGAGGGGTGACAATCAGAAAGGCCAGGCTACCTCATATAACAATGCCCAGAGCTCAGCAGTAAGTGGTATTAAGGTGTCTTTTGGCCACTCTCCTGTCCTGACACTAAATGTTGACCTTTGCCTCAGGCTGGTCCCCTTATGAGAGCAGCTGGCTACCACACTTTGGGCAATTTGAAGTTGACAAAACCCAAAACAACCCTTGCAGAAACCCAACCTCCCCGTGACTCTCCCCGCCAGAATGTTACATATTTGGGGCCTAAGCCAATACCTGCCTCAGGGGAGAAAAGGAAGTTACGAAAGAAAGTTTTGATCTAATCCACACTCAACCCCAGAGCTGGGAAGGGACTTCTCCCTAGGCACAGGAGAAGAAGGTATACATTGAGATAAATGGACTTCACCATAAAGAAGGGAGGTGAGCTGGTTTAGAAGGACAGCCAGGGCTGGAGAGATGGCTCAGGGGTTAAGAGCACTGACTGCTCTGCCAGAGGTCCTGAGTTCAATTCCCAGCAACTTCATGGTGGCTCACAACCATCTGTAATGGAATCCAATGCCTTCTTCTGGTGTGTCTGAAGACAGCTGTAGTGTACTCATTTAAATAGAAAACAAACAAATAATTCTTTGAAAGAAGGAAGAGGAAGGAGAGGCAGAGGAGGGGAGCAACCAAAGACGTCTGCTACGTGAACAGTGCTAGGAAGCAGAGAAGGCAGGAGAGGAAAGCATGGTTTTTCAGCTATGCTCTGCCATTACCTGAGAGAGGGAGTTAGTCTTGGGAAGCCTTAGTTTCCCCATCTCTAAAATGGAACAATAGTTTTTGCCCAGGTTGCAAATTCCATGTCGATGGGGACTTGTTGGCTGAGTTCTCTCCAGCGGCCAGCAGGCACTCAATAGGTGTTTGTTGAATGGAAGAATTACTTCACTGAGGTGTCGTGAGGCTTAGGAGAGCTCGTGTTTAATAAGGGCTTAGCACAGTGAGTAACCTACAGCATGTGTGGAGAGAAAAATTCCCTTCAGCTACAGCTCTTGTGGAGTTGCAGGAGCTGCCCTCCACAGGCCCCCAGCCACCCTTGCTCTCCCAGAAGCTGGGAGGTTTAAGAAGGTTCTGCTTTGGTGGATAGCGCTGGAACACAAAAACCCATCACTTCCTAGGCTGGCAGGGGTCACTGAACATCAGTACCTGTGTCTCCCTGGCTTCCAGCTGGTCCTACTTGGTGCTTGGGTTTGTAACTCTCCTCTGGATGGCTTCTGAGGCTCTCCACATGGCCCTTAACCTCTGGGGGCTGAGCCCCGTCCCTCCCTGGACCAGCCTCGATCACTTCTAAGGACACCTGGCTGGGATCTGGACGGGTGCCCACTACTGACAAAAGGCTTTTCTTTTTCATCCTTTCTCTACTGAAATGGCCGCCCGTTTTGGTTATAGTCTCCTTTCTCTGCTCTGACAGCAGTGGGGAGCCCTTCCCACAGCCACTGCTTCCTCTGTAGGCTCCTCTGTAGGGGATGAAACACTTAGCCATCCCTAAACTAAGCTGCTGCCGGGCCCACTGCCAGCTGCGGGAACAACTAAAAGACAGAGCCACCCCCCCCAACCCCAGGTCTAACTTCCCGGCTTTCCTGTCCCACAGACATGAAACCTCCAGCCACAGAGGCAGGCAGTTCCTTACAAATGACACAGTCCTGTGCTGTGTCATCTAAAGAAAGAGCACAGAGCTCTTCCAGGAAGCCTGGCCTCTGCTCTGAAATGCCTCTAAAAGCTGGACCTTGACCCCAGATCCTGCACGTCCCAGTCCCCTCTGACTTGGGACAAGTTCTTCAGACAGTGAGCTGCAGGTTCCTCAGGAGTCAGCACAGATGTAAGGTAAAGAGAGCCTCCCCTTACCGAGCCTGACGGTTAGAGGCCTCGCAATGAGGGCTTTTCTCTGTGTGGCCTCCCTCTCATGAATCCTCAGATCTTCGCCGTTCCACACACCTTGTCCTGGGAAAAATAATTCCATCTCCTCAACAGGGAGTCTTCTACTTGGATAGTCCTGTTCCAAGCAAAACCTCTCCTGGAGGAGAGTCCCTTCCCGGGGGTCACTCCTGACCCTGTGACATTCTGACTCATGATCCCTCGCTCACCCCCATAGCATTGTAACCAAAAGCGGGCAGGAAGGGAAGATCGTATAAAGGTGTGTTCCTGCCGCTCACTCTGGGACTGTGCTTATAACCATGATCTCTCATCCCCCAGCTCCCTGAAACGGGTGCAATGGGTATGGAGGCTTCTCGGGGAGTCATCGGCACCTCCCTTCAGGTCCCTCAAGGTTCCTCCTCACTTGCTCCTGCCCATTGGCAGCCAGGGATGCAACCCAGTCCTGGCTATTGGAAGGTTCCTCTTCCTCCTTTTTGCTTGCAGAAAGAGAAGCAAGCTCACCCCAGGTCAAGGCTGAAGGAGTGTCACCCACAGCAGCCTCTACTAGGTAGTCACTGGTGGTCCCTTCTCCTGGTACTCTGCCAGGCATTCCAGAAGCTGATGCCCCTGGTACCTAATCTAGAGTGCAGAACACTGGCAGACTTGCCATCAGACCAGGCTTTTCCGACTTCTGCATCTGATGGGAAAGGGAGAGCAGAGCCAGGAGGGCGCGCACGCGCACACACACACACACACACACACACACACACACAAAACTTAGAGCATTCCCAGGATAGGGCCCGGGAGTCGTCTTCCCTCTAGGGACATGTTGAATAGATGTAATGATTCTCCCCTTTGTGGCCAGCACCCTAGAGTGGATCCAGTCACCTTGGATGTCTGTGACCTCTCCCTCTGGTCTAGCACCCCTAAAGGCCATGGGTAGGCCAGCTCTGTGGTGCTGGTCATGTGGGCCTCCAGTGGCCACACCTGCTTGCGTAGTATCCAAGCTGTTCCTCTCAAGCTTGCACTGTGTTGGGCTGGGGTGTGTGGGTGTGGCTGACGGCCTGTTCCTCCCTTCCAGGCACTGAGAGTGTAGGCAGGTGGAGACAAGCCGGGCTCAGTCAGCAGAGAGGCTGTAAAGGTGGGTGGGGAGTCCGGGGAAGCACCAACAGATCTAGACCTTTGGGGCCATAAAGGGGAAAATTTTGGACACACTGGAACCCCAAAGTTTGTATCCAAACATTTTTATTACTCAGAGCAATTAATAATTTCCCAATTATTGGTTTATGAAAACTTCAGATTTCGTTATTGACATGGCTTTTCCAAAGTCACCCAGCAAATGACAGCTTAAGACCCTAAAGAGAGACAAGGTCAGTATAAGCAGTTATCCCTGCCTAGCTGACTCCGTGAAGGACAGACTGTTACTGTTGAGTTTGTAAGTATGTGTTCATTCACAAAACCAGAAGGTAACAAAGTGAAAGACTTTAAAGTTGTAAGGACACTGGCTTGACTGACTCACACTGCGAGATCCCTGGGAACCAACAAGAGACAGAACTGCTACTGTCTCAACAAGAGTTACTGGACCAGCACTCTCAGGGCTGCCTCTAAACGGGCCTTGTCAGCAGTAAGGGGAAAACCCAAATCTGTGAGCCGGGAAAGTTAAGTTCTGGTCCTGACTGCCTCTAATTTCCTCTGTGTTTTTGCTGAGTCACCTTATCTCCCAGAGCTGCAGTTGGCTGTTGGCATCTTTCGCAGGAGAGGTGGGGCTTCCTGGAATTCATCTAAGCTCTGAATCATGTGCTTTAAGTAAGAGTGGCTAGAGCACAGAGCCTCTTCAGATGTTCACTCATTCATTCAACTAAATGACACAAGCAGTGGCTATATCCTGTCCTAGAGAGCTCACCGGCTACCGGAATGAGAGAGGTGATTCCAGAAAGATAAGGAGGGCACGGGATGTGCCACTGGATAGGACTTGAGATTATCTGCGTACTCTCACTTGCAAGAGGCAGCCAAGCCTTCTCAGGAATTCTTCCTATGGCTGGCAGATCTTCCCTTTATATGGTGTGTTTGTGTGTGTACGTACGAGCGCGTGCTTGTACAAATGCATGTGCACGTGTGTACAAATGTATGTGTGTGCACGCGCGCGCTGCGAACACACACACACACACACACACATGTGTATAGACCCACGTTTACTACTATCTCACCACATCTCTCACCCGTGCAACACTCAGAGGACCTGATCTCAGTCTACAGGCCATCAGTATTCAGAAGTCCCGAAAGATAAGAGGAATCTAAGAGTCAGCAACTGTGGACTCTCCTCCTCAGGAATTGACCTTCATTAGAAAAGCTGGTGGAGGGGCTGTTGTGATGGCCCCTGTCTGATGTATTTGTTGTTGAGGGTACTTTGGGGGTGGGGAGGGACCCTGGGACACAGTTTCCTTTCCTTTAATGGTATCACTCTAAATTTCCAACCCACACACTATTATCTTAACAGAGCACAGTTTCCAGAATATCCCTCCCCTTGGTCCGAGTGGGCACATGACTTGAGCCAGCCAATCAGAATCCTCTTGGTCTCAGTGCAGGGCTGCAGTAGGTGTTTCAGAGCCCCTTTTGTCCAAGTGTGGGCACCTGTGAAGGCTGTGGTCAATGCTGATGTTTAGAGGCCCCAAGGCCGCCCTGACTTCCCTGCTCTGTCCTCCATGCTCGGGCTTGCTATTTGGAGAGCGTGGCTGATTTGGAAGGGAAGAAGAGGGGCTTGTGTTGCTCTCTTTCTGCACTGGCTGCTGGGTTTGTAGCAGAAGGCTGAGTTGCCTGGACTGGGGCTGCTGACAGTTTCTTCAGCAATTTCTGTTACTTCTTATAAACCAACAAGAACTTAGAAACGTCACATTTCCTAAAGAGGGTGGATGTAATTGTTATTCCAATCAATTATTCCTTCAAATTTAGTATAATAAACAGGCTACCTCCTTAACTCCTTCAGTCTTGCTCTTCCTTCTAAACTATTTCTGGGCATTTGAAAAAAGAAAAAGGACTTTTCATATGCCCACATTGCCTTAAAATGGAATTGTGGAGGACGTTCAGATATATGTGCTCCCTGTGCTCTTTACAGAGTGTGGGCTTCCATGTTAGCGTGGCATTCTGTATCTCAATTTTTACTTTTGCTTTTTAAAGATTTATTTATTTATTATGTGTAAGTACACTGTAGCTGTCTTCAGACAAACCAGAAGAGAGCATCAGATCTCATTACAAATGGTTGTGAGCCACTATGTGGTTGCTAGGATTTGAACTTAAGACCTCTGGAAAAGTAAGCAGTCAGTGCTCTTAACCACTGAGCCATCTCTCTTGGCCCAGTATCTCAATTTTTAAACCCTTGCTTTTCATGGTTTTATTTTATGTTAATGAATGTTTACCTGCATGTTTGTTTGTGCAGTGTGTGTGTGTGTGTGTGTGTGTTGCCCACAGAGGTCAAAGAGGGCACCAGATCCCCTAAAATTAGGGTTTCAGGTGGTTCAGGCTGCCATGTGGTGGTGGGAATCAAACTTGGATCCTCTGGAAGAGCAGCTGGTGCTCTTAACCATTGAGGTATCTTTCCACCCCTTCTTGCTTATTTTTAAATGGGTATTTTTAAAAGTAGAAAATATGTTCAGTGAAAATTTCAGATAATGGAAAAGTTAAAATTTTAAAGAAAGTAGAAGGTTCACCAGACCCCCCCTCTCAAGGTGACAGCAGAGTTAGAAACAGGGATAGAAATAGCTCGTGCTTTTCAGTGAACCGGAGATGATTTCTATTGTCTTGCAGCATGTGGTGTCATCTCTCTCTGCTGTCAGTGCCATTCTTCCCCCACAGAGAAACAGATACAAATTTTAATTCTTATTTTATTATTACGTGTATGTGCATGTGTGCACATGCATGTGCATGAATGCCAAAGTGCACATGTGGGGGTCAGAGGACAACTTCTCTCCCTTCGCCATGGGATCCAGCGTTCCAACTCAGGTTGTCAGGTTCAAGTGGCTGCACTTTTACCCACTGAGCCATCTTGCTGACCTGCCTCCATCCTTGGTCAGGGTCCAGGAGGTATTTGGCTGCATAAGAAAGTACCATCCGATATTAGTCAGTCCCCAATTTGTGAGCTTTCTATGGCTTCCATTTTTTCTGATCATAAACAATACTAATATATATGGGGGGAGGGGGACAAGAGAGCGAGAAAGAGAGAGAGAGAGAGAGAGAGAGAGAGAGAAAGGGAGAGAGATCAGATTCGCTGTAGGCCTAGAATGCTTTATGTAGCCTAGGCTAGCTTCAAACTAACAATAACCCTCCTACCTTAGAGCCCCCCCCCCCAGTGCTAGAATTACAGGTGTGATCCACCATAAATTTGCTTCTGGCTTAACTTGCTTCTGTCTGCTTTTAGAGCCTACATGGACCATTTATAATTGTTTCCTCACGATGGTATTTTGAAGGACAAAAAGGAAAGACAGAGTTATCTAAAACTGCCACCTAGTTCAAAGGAAAACGTTTCCTGTTAGCCCCCGAGTGACGTTTGTGTGTGGATTTTGATGTCCCTGTTGTTGGACACTGATGTTGTCCCCGTGTGCAGCCTGAGACCTTTGCACAGGCAATGACTGAGAGTCCTGGTTTTAGAAGATTAGCTTGGTGACTAGGTAGATAATGAGCAATAAATGACATAGGCCAACGGAGAAGAACGCTGATGACATAGGCCAACAGAAAAGAACGCTGATGTTTACTGAGCTCTCAGATGAACAGTCCCTGACCGGGCAGCTTTGTTTATGGAATTCCCATAATCCTGGGAGGCAGGTGAAATTGTTTCCATTTTATAGATGATGACACTGAGGTTCCGTTGGTTAAACAGCATGCCAGAGTCACTCAAGTAGTGAACAATAGAGCTGAGATGTGAACTCAAGACTGAAAATTCAGAGCTCAGGGTGTTAGCCAAATTTTAAGAACGAATATTCAAAACTGGCAAGTAGGCTTTCGTGCCCTCTTGGGCAGTTAGAAGACTCTCTAGCTTTCTCATGGCAGTACTTGTGGGTCTAGGAACACGTGGTGGGCAGTGTAGGCTAAACTGTCCACGATGGGGCAGCTGCTACATAGGTTTGAGGTCAGCCTTCTGCAGAGTTTAGTGGAAGCCACAGAGAGGGTACGTTTCAACGGAATGATGCCTGGAAACAAGGAAAAGACAAACAATTGGAATTTGGGCACTTCCCAGATGGACATGAGAAAAAATGACCAGTGAAGGAGGCTCAAGACAGGAGGGAGGGGCCATGCTTACCGAGTGCTCTCCAGGGAACCGGCAGGTGGGTGTCCTGAGTCTCCTTTCCAGCCGATGCAACTGTTTCTAGTTGTGGGAGGGGCGATACTGGGGCAGGGGAGAAGGGAAAGATGGTACCCACAGGGCTGAGTACCCCACCCTCCATCCTCACCCTTTTTGCCCTTTAGGACAAAACCAGATGAGAACGAGTAAGGGCGTGCAGCCCAGCTGTGGCCACGCCTGCCAGGGCTGAGACCCACAGCTGCAAACCTGGGGCACGGATGGGAAGGGGGTTAGGCTTGGCTGTGAGCCAAGGTCTGGTTTCTGGGGAACAACGGTGAGGTGAACTACAGTAGGCTCCTCTGAATCCCACCCCTCGGTCCTTCCTCTCCCTCCCCCTCAGCAAAGGAAAGCAGTGAGAAACGTGTTTTTTTTATAAATAGCTCCAGCCCCAGCTGATTTGTAAATTCAGTGGGTTTTTTTGTGTCAATGACATCACCCTCCTCCCCATGGCAACCCCCGACGATATCAAAATTGCCAGGCAACGTTGGAGCTGCTCGCGCCCTACAGGAGCAGGTCGCTGCCTGAGGATTTAATGGAGAAATCCCAAAGTGAGCTGGGGTGCACGGTGGAGGAGGGGTGCGCCGCGGCCGGGGCTGCCGGGCCCTGATCGATTGACCAGAGGAAGGCGGGAGCGGTTGTCGCTTGCTCCGCAGCCTGAACACACCGGGGGGCTCCACGGCCAGCTCCTCCTGACAGCAGCGGCAGACCACAGCAGGTGGGGGGAGGGCATTGCTCGGTTCCTGACATGCCGGGAGCAGCAAGCAGCCATCCAGGTGACTAAGCCGGCCCACCGCCACTGAGTCACCCACCCACCCTGGCTTTTTTCCCTTTCCCCTTTGCATCTGATTATTTGGGGAGCTGAAAACTTGGAGGTGTCCCTGAGGCCCGCCCCTTCTAACTCTCCCCGCCCTACCTCGGCTTGGAGGAAGATGGAACTCGCCCGGAAGCTGCCACTACCCCCTAAGGACATGGAAGGCACGGAGGGAGCCAGAGGTGCCCATGGAGAGACCTCGGCTGGCAGAATACAATAGCAGACATGGTGTTCGGGCTGCCCGTGTGTCCTCTGAAGGTTCTGGGAGAGAAGGGGAGTCTAGTCCACACCGACTGGAGTCCTTCTGGGCTGCCTTTGCGCTCACCTCTCAAGGGGATCTTTCTGTAAAACAAAACGTGTGGCTTCCAGGGTCATTGGTATTTGGAGAGCAAGACTGGATTGGCGTAGGCAGGCCTGTGCAGGTAGGTGGCTCTGTACTGGGTGTGGACCCACGTGTGTGAGAGGGTGAGGGTGTGTCACAGTGCGTATGCTCCCAGCCAGATCTGAGGACAGTGGCTGGTCAGCAGAGAGCTGGGATGGGGACCTGACAGGGGTTGATTCTGACCGATGCTGGGCCAGCCTAGTCTTGAGTGCATGTTGGGGAGAAGGGACAGCAAACACGTGGCCTGAGCAGACAGAAGGACAGATGCCTGCTCAGGCAGGCCCAAGCCCGTGCTGGGTCCACAGGACAGAGGTGTGGCCAGATGCCAAGGTAGGACGCGGTCCTGAGGCCTGGCCAAGTGTTAAGAACTAAACTCATAGGCATGGGTGTGCAGGTGCATCGCTTGTCTTCCTGACAGCCCCGAGTGCCCAGGGAACACCTTCCTACCACGGATCTTATCACTCTCCTAGGCAGGGCTGTTCAGCTCCTACCTGTGTCCCTGCTGAGCTCAAAGACACATCCAATGAGCAGGCTACAGGCTGGGGCTCGGCTGGGGGCCACCCTGAAACCCCCTTTCAGGCATGCCCCAATGTGTGTCAGGCAGAGGGGTGTGGGCCCCCTACCTCCTCCACACAACTGGCAGGCTTTTAGGCACATTGGTGAGTAAGCTGCCGCAGGCAGGGAGGTTGTGCCCACAGAGACAAGATGACACCAATCAGAGACCTTCTGGGGAAAAGCGGCTGAAAGAGAAAATGACTGGGGTTTTTCTTTTTCTTTCTTTCCTTTTTTTTTCTCTCTGCCTAAAGGTAGCACCAAGCTTCTGGGCTCCAAACAAGCCCCAGCCTGCAGTGGGAGAGGGTGAGGCCCAGCTGCCCAGAAGGAGTGTCAAGGTAAGGTCTCCACTGTGGCAGCAGGTTCTGGATTCTTGAGCTGGCGACAGGGTGTTCATATATTGAGGCCACTCCTCACCTAGGCCAGAGAAGCTAACTCCATGTTCACAAAAAAAGCTGTGAGCGAGCTCTTGGACTAAGGATCCCTGAGGTGGCCTGACTGTTGGCCACCCCCATCTTCAGGTAGATTTTGAAACAGCTCCGTGGAAACCAGTTTCTGGCTCTGGGCTTGTTTCTACAGTCCCTGCCTTTGCTTCCTGCTCCTGCCAGACCAAGCCAGGGCCACCAGGACTTCTTCCAAGAAGCCCTTCCCACCTGCCCCTCATGTAGTCATTCCACAAATATTTATGGTGCGTCCTCTGCCTACTGGACTCCTGCCCCCCCCCCCACCACTGGTGCCCTTTCCCTGAACTTAACCTGGCAGACTCTGAAAGTGAGCATGAGGCCAGGGCCAGGGTCCTGCCTGGGGGGCAAGCTAGTGCTACCCCTAGTCTTGCTTGGGCTCACCACTTCTGCTCAGGGTTCTGGGCTGGTGGGCTTCATCAGGCCCCAGGAACTCAAGTCCATGCCTCAGGGAGCAAGGTTATGGAGTGTGGCCACTGGTGTAGAATGCCAAGGTCAGAGAATGTTGCATTTCTTCCGGGGAGGTGGGGGGGGTGTCTTTCCCTAAGTTGGTTCTGATGAAAATTGAGTTCCCAGGGTGGGCTTGGGAGCTCACCTAGTTAAGGTCGGGGGGGTTGGTCTTTGGGTTAAAAAGGGTCCCGCTGTGTGGGCATTTTTACCTACATTTTTTTTTTCTGGTGATAAGCCTGGGAACTCTCATGACAAGGGCACCGAGGGACTTGGCACCAAGAATGAACCCTTCTAGAAGTATTTGACTTGGGTGGAAACTCTGAGCCCCTGCAGGGCATATAGGAACTGCCTAACCTTTCTGATGACCCCTCCCCCACCCGCATACACTGGGTGCATTTGAGATTTGCCAAGCAGAGGGGAAGTGCAGGCCAGGGGGGTGCAGCCTACTCTATGTAGTTTTCCTCAGGATGACCAACACTGTTCCCTGTCCTGGGAGAGAGGACACAAAGGACCACAGTCGGGAGGAGACTATAGTTGGCTTCGGGATGAGGAAAACGACCAGACCATGGAAGGGCTTCTTGCTTCCTCTGAGAAGGTGACTCTTAAGGGAGCCTCCAGGTCTGCAGAACTGAGCAGAAGCCAGAGCCCAGCTGCGAGCAGAATGGCAGATGCTAGTGAATATGCAAGCGCACAGTAGTCCCTTAGGGAGGCAGCCAGCTTAGCCAGGAGGAAGCCTAGGGTAGAAGCCAGGCCACTAGGAGATGGAAAGTCTGCCGGGGTCTTAAGAGGGTTCAGTAAAGCCTTTGGGCTGGTTTCTGACCATATCTGTCTCTATGGGAGATTCTGGGCGCAGAAGACTGGTAGTACCAGTCAAGGAATAGGCTGAGATACTAGAAGATGGTATCCTTACTCACATGGCCCAGAGGTACCTGCGACGCAGTGTATCTCGCTTGCAGAAGCAGAGGATCTTCTGGGAGACCTGTGGCTGGAAGCAGAGAGCCTTTCCTAGTGGCTGCCATCCAGATGTCAGTGGGAACACCCAGCCACCGAGCAGGTGGTCAGACCTGGGCAGTGCCGGGTATGCATACCTTATTGTCAGGCATTTGTAGCCAGCCTTGGTAGGGAGACAGCTTGAGTCTCCTGGTAGAAGTGGGCTAGCTAGCAAAGTGGGGCACAGCATAGGAAATGGAAACTTCTTAGTCAAGGTTAGCCCTCGTGTGTGTGTGTGTGTGTGTGTGTGTGTGTGTGTGTGTTTTCATGACCTGGGAAACTGTTAGCCCCAGACTATCCCGCCCCCAACACACTCTACTTCCATCATAACTTAGACTCTGGGTCCAGGAAGGAATAAGCGGAGAATGGGGCCATGAGAAGAAGGAGGCTTGTCTGTGTGTGCTACTACAACATTGTATGTACTATTGTTTTAAAACACAAAATCCCAGCCGTTAGGACCGAGGAGCCAGATACTGAAGTGAAATCCTGCTAGTCAGAGAGCCAGAGACTCACCCAGCTGACCTTCTTACTCTCCCGAGGGGGGAAAGCTCCTTCTTCCACATGCTGTCTACAATACCCTTGGACTAACAGACCCTCCTTTCTGTTTACTTATGCTCATCCCTGTTAGCTGGTTCCCTATCAGCTGGTCAAGGTCTGCCTCTTGACCCAGGGTTGACTTTATTTAGCTCTTGGA
This sequence comes from Mus minutoides, assembly GCA_902729485.2. NCBI lineage: Eukaryota > Metazoa > Chordata > Mammalia > Rodentia > Muridae > Mus > Mus minutoides. The sequence continues at coordinate 182,736 of LR749680.1, read as the reverse complement.
TTAAAGGTGTGTGCTAGGGCCCCAACACAAGTTTTTTTCTAGTTCATGATCTTGGGGTTCACAGTGTGATCAAATGCCCTGCAGTAATGTACTGCTAAGTAATTTACGCACAAAGGAGCTTTATCTGCATCTCACTTTCAGAAGCCTGGCAGTCCAAGGTCAAAGGGCCCACATTTAGCAAAAGCCTCAGTGCTGACTGAGATGTCACATGGCAGAAGGCAGAAAGACAAAAGAGCTGCACCCACTCTGATCTCCACTGTATAAGGACAACGATCCACCCGTAAGGGTGGTACCCTGGCAACCCAAATATCTTTCAACCCTGTTGCACTGGGGGTTAAGTTGCCAGTAGACTGTGGTACCTGGCAGACTATGAGATCTAGATAGTGCCTGTCCCTGATCACTGGCTTAAAGCTAGTGATTGCCGGGTTGCTGAGTACAAAATCCAGATGGCTGGAAGAGCGGGTGGGAAAGAGAGAAATGAGACAGAGCTCTGGGCCTGGGGAAGTTGGTACAGAGTAAAGGGATGGGGAGAGACGCTGAGCTCAGGGTCAAGGCGGAGCCACAGAGCCAGGTTATAACTGGATGGCTTCTCCTTCCTTATGCCTTCGATGGCCCGTCTCATCTCTGAAGTTGTCACCCATGATTCATCCAGTCCAAATAATTTATTAATTTGAGCCCATCCTAAATTAGCCATTTCATAAAAATATAACCACCCCACACACAAAATCCCTATGTTATGAGGGAAAACTCCATGTGGATCTATCTCTAGGTCCAGGCAAAGGATGCCAGGGGACAAGTCCCAGACCTGGGACATGACCCTGTGCAGAGTCAGGAGTGTGTGTCAGGCCTTCACTGATGCGTCTGGTGACTTGGATGTATTATTTCATGTCTCTCCACCTTAGTTTCCTCTCCCAACCCACAAAGGTAATTAGCACCTGTGGGCTAGGGCTGTTAGGGGTAGCCAGGATGCTTTGGAAACTGCTGAGACCATGAGAGGAGCAAGGTGCTGCAAAGAAGAGACCCATACTATTTAGGGGATGCAGAAAAGGCTTGCTGGGTGACTGTGGAAGGTCCTCCCCTGAGGGAAGCAAATGTTGACAGGTCCAGGCCCGAGAAAGCCAGGGAGAATGGCAACACCAGATCCATTTGCCCCATAGAGCAAATTGTGTGCTCAGGTTCTTTAAAGAACCCCAGGCTACTGAAAACAGTTCCTTCTGAGGCCCGGAGTTCAGGGTCCTAAGGATTTGGGGTGGGCTGTACCCATGCAAGGGATGGGGAGGCGAAGCGGTTGCTTGGTACCACTCCTCTGTGGGCCTGACATCTTTTCTCATAGTGGAGGATGCAGTTCCTGAAGAGCTGTGATCTCACTATGCCCATCCGAAACACAAAGCTAGGACGGCTGCAGGCAGAGAGGACCACTGATGAAAGATACAGCGATGACCACTGATGAAAGACGGGTTTTTTGAGGAGGAGAGCGAGAAGGGGGTTGATGCTCAATCTCCAAAACTTTTTATTGTTGTTTTTGTTTTTGTTTTTCGAGACAGGGTTTCTCTGTGTAGCCCTGGCTGTCCTGGAACTCACTTTGTAGACCAGGCTGGCCTCGAACTCAGAAATGCGCCTGCCTTTGCCTCCCGAGTGCTGGGATTAAAGGCGTGCGCCACCATGCCTGGCTCCAAAACTTTTTAAACTTCTCCTACCAAGTGGTCATCTGTCCCAGTAATTTAGAAAAGTTAATCACCACCACCACCACCTCCACCCATTCTGATTTCACCTAGAAACAAAGGCAAAGCCAGAACACGACAAGTTCTTTTGCTAAACTGGAAGAAATTTCCTCTCTGGACAAGAGGCCATAGGACCTCAGCCCCAGCACAGGAACATTCATACTGGTCAGTAATGTCTGTAAAAGCTCATCATGGTATTATTGTAGTACAGAAACCCAAGTATTTACTGCGGGCAGGCGGGAGGCGCTGATGACATTTTTGGACAGTCGGGATTTCTCTGGGGCACTGATTCTGCTCATGATTCAGACAGCATCCTGAGGATGTTCTGCTCCGGTCAGCATTTGTGTCTGTATCCTAGGGCCCTAGACCTCTGGCTAAGGAGAGAGCATCATGGCTGATTCCTTCCTTCCTTCTCACTTCAGGCTACCCAGAGCTCGGAAAAGACTTCCCTGAGTTCTCAGAAAAGTATGTGCAGAAACCTCAAGCCAGCTGTGTGTTGTTCTGGCCTCTGATCTCAGTGCAGCAGGGACCCAGCCTACTCTTTCCCCAGGGCAAATAGCAACAAATCAGTCACCTTGCTCAAGGCTGCCGTCACAGCATCCTAGACTCCCAGAAGCTCAGGCATCAGCAGAGTTAAAACTGGGAGGACTGGTTCTGGAGTGCCTGGAGCATCTCCAGCTTCAAATGAGGCACCATGTGGAATTGTACAAGAAGGTACTGAGGTAGAAGGAGCTAGGAGACCATCCGGCCACAGTATAGGTTGCCCAGGAGAGGAAAGGCTATTCATTACTGAGCTGGCCCTCTTACATGCTGCAGCACCTTCAAGACAAAGGAGGGGCTCTCTGACAATGTTTAATCCAACTCTCATTGATGTATAGAGGAAAACCCACCCAGAGAGAAAAGCGGGGGGGGTCCTGAGGCCACCCCACTAACTAGAAGCCCTATCTCCCTTGACCAGCAGCAGGCAGGTATAGCTCTTAGCTTGACATTTTGAGAGAGGTGGTTTGGCCTGACAGTGGGAGGCTGGACAGGTCCCTATGCCTCCTCTGTGCATGTTGTTTTTACAGGGGCCTGTGCTGGCTGGGCTGGCCAGTTCGCCTTCATTCTGCTCAGCATGGGGCCTCAGTCTGGCTTGTGTTTATTAACCAAGTATTTCCCAAGGACAGATATCATTCCTGGGTACGGCACTAGGCCACTGGCCAATAAACAGGTCTAACTAATTTGTAAGTGGACTGACTCAAGTTCTGTGTGTCCCAGGAAGTATCACAGGCTGTGAAAGACTTAGGCCAAGAAGGGGCAATGATAAGAACAACCTGGAAATGAGAGTATCTGGGCAGAGGGGGAGAGGTGGCATGTGAGGAGGGGGATCTCAGGTCATCTCTTCACCAGTATATATTCTCTCGTGTGTGTGTGTGTGTGTGTGTGTGTGTGTGTGTGTGTATGTGATATTCTCATGCGGTCTCTGTGTTACATGTTGAAGTGCTCAACGGACCCACGAGGAGGCCAGAGGTTGACATCATTGTCTTCCTCAATTACTTCTCTATCTTACTTTTTTTTTTTTTTTGAGACAGAGAGATAGATAAGATTTAGAGATATTTAGTTAGATAGAGATATTTAGTTTCCTATGTGTGTGTCTGTGGACACCAACGTGTGTGTACAGGCCAGAAGAGGGTGTGAACCCTCTGGGGCTGTACTTACAGACAGTCCTGAGCCACCTGATACCGGTGCTGGGAACTGAACTTTGTGTCCTCTGGAAGTGCCGAAAGAAATCAAGTGTTGAGTCATCTCTCCAGCATCCCCCTTAGAGATAGGGTATCTCACTGAACCTGGAGCTCATTATGTCTACTAGACTACCTGGCCAATAAGCCCTGTCTCCTGGTTGCCCCAAGAGCTAGAGATACACTCTGTGCTGGGCCATAGCTGGCCTTTTATGTGGGTTTTGGCAGGGGAGAGGGTTTGAATTCAGGTTCTCATGCTTGCTCGGCAAGTACTTTGCCCACTGAGCCATCTTTTTAGCCCAGAGGAAGGAGTGGAAGTGACACCCATCACCATCAGGGGTCAGTTCCCAGGAGGAGGAGCACGGTCCCCCGTCAGCAGATCTGAGACAGGCAAGAAGATTTTAGGGTAGAACTTACTGGAAAGAAGAGGGTGTACCCAATGTCCAGAAAGGAGGACTGGAAGGATGGAGCCGGATTCACAGCAATGAGGCAGGAAAAGTAGATATTCGGGACTCTACAAAGCATGAAAGAGCAATACTTACGGGGGACACCTCCACCATCCACCAGCTAAGCAGGGGTACAGGTATGGGTGTGGCAATGGTGTGATCAGGACCCACCTTCTCAGTGTTCACAGGAATGTTCCAGTAAGCAAACAGGAACTTTGCCCAGTATGTGCCAAAGTGCCAGAAAAGGAAATACCCAGGGAGAACAGACAGTCAAGCACAGACCAGCTAAATGGCAGTTCAGATATCAACCTAGTGGTCAGAGCTCTCCAGTGGCCACACAGCCCAGATCCTTTGACTTTCATGCAAGTTTAGTTTTCACATAAGTATAGTTTCCTATTCAAAGAATTGGGGTGGCACCTCGGGAAGGCAGCATCATGCACCCTCAGAAACTTTGGTCCTCATCTGTCCAGGCATAGGAGTCTTCCCCCACACCCCATACCATCACCACCTGTGGCTCCCTGAAAGTCAGACCCAAGGGCTACAGTCATAGTCCTCCTGTAGCCTCAGACCTGAGGCAGCAACTGCAGGTCCAACAGAGAGAAGGGGTTCTATCCAAGGGGCCCTCCAGCTGTTAGTTCAGCCAGTAGCAATGGCAGCTAGTGAGCTGAAGGGCCAGCAAAAGGCATCCGGAGGCCATTAATAGTAGAACCTGCAAAGCAGCTGTAGCAAGAAGATATTAAATGAATTCATCATGTCTCTAAAGCAAGTGTCCTTACTGTAGAGATAGCTTGGCTCCCCAGGCCTTCCCAGGAAGGCTTAGCTCATAGTCCATGTCCCCGGGAAGGGTGCCATGGTCTGCAGAGAGGCCAATGTTCCTGAATGGCTTATCTCAGGTTACCAGGTCCCTTGGGAAGGTCTGGCTAATTGAAATGAACTCCCACTGGCAGTTTTTGTTTGGAGAACAGTCTTGAAAAGGTCAGATTTTGAGGAAAAGGGGAGAGAGAGAGAGAGAGAGAGAGAGAGAGAGAGAGAGAGACTGATTGACTGTCATGGCTGAGGCCAGCATGCCTGAGTTCTTGTCCTATCAGCAAATGGATGGATAGTCCCATCAGGTGGGCACCCTTGGACTTTTTCCCAACAAAAACTGGATGCTAGGCAGAGCTGGGTTCATTTCTAGGCCACAGAGTAGTAGTATACCTGTGGAATTGGTTGAGTAGCAGGCAGTTGACCTTCTGGAAGAATCCTGGGATTCTGCTCTGTGACGTACCACAATGGGTTTGACTGATCTTTATGGAAGGTGTGTGTATCCACTGTGTGTGTACACTGTGTGTGTGTGTGTGTGTGTGTGTGTGTGTGTGTGTGTGTGTGGTCTTCTTACTCTTTCATCAGGTGTGTTTACTCTGTTTGGAGGTGCTAGTCCCAAGGACCTCTGCACTCCAGTGCTTAGACCTCATTCCCTTCGCTATCCACATCAAGAAACCAAAGCTGAAGTCATGGGGAACATCCAGACAGGGCAAGGGAATTGGTGGTTTCTACAACTAGGCTCTGCCTGCTTCCTCCTGCAGGAGGACCAAAGAATCTGACAAAGTTAGCTTCCAGCTCATGCTCCCGGGCCCTTAGAACCAGGCACTGTACGCTTGTCCCGTCAGTGCGTGCGTGCGTGGGCTGTCATGGAAAGGGCAGTAGCTAGAACCAATCCCAGAGCAGAAAGAGACAGGTGTGAACATCCTAGAAGAGAGGGCTGGGACTTCCAGGAGTGGTTCTCTGACCCTCCTAGAGCCCAGTCTCTGTTGGACCCCTCCTCCTCCCTACAGTGTGCAGGAGTGTCAGTGCCTGCCTCCTATCTCTGAATGTGGGGCTCATCAAGTCCATTTAGGTCTGTGATGGAGAGAGAGCGTGAGGCGGGGTCTGCAGGCACGGTGTTGACTCATGACTAATGAAACATGACTCATGACTAATGAAACCTAGTACTTGACTCCTAGCAGTGGGTTCAGTGACCACCTTTGTCTTGTACATATGGAGGCTCCCCTGCCCTCTTCAGATTCGGGGTGGAGATAGCCACTGTACCAGACTCACCCTTCCTGAGTAGTGGCGTAAGGTGGCCTCTTCCCACTGCCACCTGTTCAGACTGTCCTTGGTCTCAGGAACTTCTGAGCACTAGAGTTAAGAGATATTCATAAATCATATACCTGTGTCACATACCTGTGGCTTCTTCACTCAGTAACCAGCTTAGGCCACTTACATCTGCACAGACTCCCACTGACCACACACTTTATACACACACTGTTTCTCCTGATTCTGAGAGCTCAGAAGCCCAAGGTTAAGATGCTGGAAGACTCGATGTTCAGTGAAGACCCATTTCCTAGTTTATAAGGGTCTTTTCATAATAACATCAGGTGGCCAGAGCCTGGAGCCTACTCTGGGGCCTCTTGTGTCGGGCACTAATCCCACTCGTGATATGTTATGGGTTTTTTAGGGTAGCAACAAGCTAGGCTCAGTCACCTCACTGATATAGGGCCAATTAAAGAAAGGAGTAGGGGAGATTGGGGTAGGGGGAAAAAAGATGTATACAATATGACTGCCCAGGGAAGAGGAACAGCAGAGGGATCCAGCGACCCCCCCCCTAAGTCCATCTGTAGTAGTACCGACAGGTTTGGTTTTAAATAGAGAACAGTAAGAGTGTGTAACTAACTAACCAGTCCTTATTGTCAGCGTGTGGTTCTGCACTTTAGAAGCCCATCTCTGTCTCAGCAACATCCTGCTAGGTGGGTGGATGGGTTGTCAGATCTGTACGAAGTCCCTCCCTGGGAGGCAAGTTCTGGCTTGCACCAGGGCTTCCGCTTATCCTTTCCTTAGAAAGGAACTCAAGCAGAAAATCATAATTCCTTGTGGTCCACTACCTCATAGATTGATAGCTGGAAGGGAAGGGAACAGGTCTTTCTCTTGAGAATGTTTCCCTACTGACCAGGGGTTACTTTGGTAGTGTTTGTTTGTTTGTTGTTTGTTTGTTTGTTTTGAAACAGGGTTTCTCTTTGTAGCCCTGGCTGTCTTAGAACTTGCTATGCAGACCAAGCTGGTCTCAGACTCACAGAGATCCACCAGCCTCTGCCTCCCAAGAGCTGGCTGGGGTTAAAACCACTAGGGTAGTTACAGGGCCTTTAGGTGCTAAATACTTGTAAAACCCTGCCTGTTAGTAACTGTCTCACCCTGGTGATTAGATCTCAGCATATGAATAGGTAGGTGTAGGGGTGGGGTGGGGTGGGGAAGGATCCAGGACCTTTGCTTAACTAGGAAGGATGAGTCCTTTCTTAGCCAAGGTGTGCTTCAGTTTCATCACCTGTAAAGTAAGAATAATAATATGACACTTCCACGCAGGGTTACCACACAGACCAAATAAGACAGTGTATGCTAAGAGCTACACTCAGGGCTCCGCCCATAGGAAGCATTCAGTAATTGGCAGGTCTGATTACTACTGTTCGGGAGCGGAGGCATCCAGAGATAGGAAACTCACAGAGAGCTTGTTAGCAAGCTCCTGGTTCCTAGGAAACGTTTCAAGTCCTGAGCAGAAAGGTGCTGGGAAGGATAATGTGTTTGTATTTCTAAACCACAAGTTGATCCATATCTTTCCTCTTTGGCCCTAACCTGGGCTCACAGCCCTAGCTGTACCAGTCAGATGTTACAACAGGCCCGACAGCCACTGACTGTCAGAGAACTGGGAAGTGCTCACCCCACCCCATGTGCCACCCGGAGGCCCTTGAAGATTGCTCTGGCTGGCTGACTGGCCAATATTCCAAGAGCCCTTTCTTCTGGTGTTTCCTGTGCTTTCTCCAAAGCTCCTGTGTGATTCGTGGACATGCACTCCCTGGGCAACAGACCCATGCCAGAGACCATGTCTCCTCAGGGGAGTGCATGTCTGCTGTCCCATATCCTTGACACCACAAGAGGGGGATGAGGCCTAGAGTGAGCTGCATGCATGCTGGAGGCAACACTCTTTAGTCTGTTGCTAGGACTTTCCACACTGTCATCCTGCTCTCTCCTCTGAGGCAGGGTTGAGCTGGGCATGGATCAGAGGAGCACAGAGAAGAGGGACAAAGAGACACAGGGGAATTAGCCACTCATTCGACCCTGCAGATCCCAGTCATCCCAACCTGCTGGGCACCATCCCACCTAGTGCAGTTGAACTTGTGTAGAAGCAGTGGGAAATGTAGAAGTGTGGCTTGGTGTGTGTTAGACCATATGCCTGGGATGCCCCCCAGTGTAGTCCTGTACTGAGCATGGGAACTTTTCTCTAGCAAATCTTACTGATAGCAGGTTTAGTTAACTTCATCAATGGAGGAGTCATTACCTCCTTGGCCCATCTTGCTTGAGAGCCCCTGCCTTTCTTGAGGCCCCAGTCCCCAGTCCAGCTTCCAAGGGTGGAGGGGGAACCTAGGGTTTTCTAAACCTATCCCTTGTAAGGAAAGGATTAAGACTTGGCTGATGTCTACTCTGAGATATGTAATCCTTTATTCAAACCAAATTAGATGCCAATTGACTTCTGATAATATTCTAATATTCATATTTTATTGTAATTCAACAATTCAAAATTAATGCTTAGAGCTATGTTTTTGGCATATCAAGTTATTTTTATTAAAAGATAGTAGCTAACGTATACTTGTGGATCAGTAAAAAACAATTTAGGGCGTTGATTCTAGCTTCAATGCGGCATTGCTTCCAGCTTTGGTTTGGAGTTCATTTCAAACACACAACAACCAATCAATCTTGTCCTTTGTTCCACACAACACAACCTTCTTCCTTCAGCCAACATCAGACAAGTACCTAGGCCCCAGAGATCTGTGCGGAAGCCATTTGTATCACTGCAAGGGCCTCAGGCAGCTTCCTGGCTGCCCACAGAAGTCAGGGTTTTGCTTACAATGTCCAAAGGAAAGAGAATCCACTTAGGAAAAGCACAGAGGAGATGGGGCAAAGCAGAGAGCCACAAAATGTGCATAGCTGTGTTGGGTGGATGACCAGGAGAACCTGTGATCAGCTGCCGAAGCCTCTGTACGACCCTTCCACCGCACAGAAGCCTGGCGCCATGCCTTCTCCATAGAGTGGAGGGCATGGAGGTCTGAGAGGCAATCAGACAGGGCATAGGCCTTTGTGGGTCTGGCAAGAACCCGTGAATCACCTTCATGCTGGTTATTGGAGCCCTGTCATAAGCTCACAATGCAGATGACTTAATCAGAAATGTCACCCATAGGGCTAAAGAATCTGTGAGCGAAAATAGACAGCAAGCATGATGTCACTTAAAAGACAAAGTCTGAGATACCAGCAATGGTGGCCAAAGAAGCAGTACTGTCCTCTGTTCCCTGTCTGTGACACCAGTGACCTAACCCCCACAGGAAGCAGCCTTTTGAGTGCCAAATGTCACATAATTCTAAGCCAGAATCCCCTTAGCACTCAGCAAATACAGTTCTCTCCGAGGGTCCAAGGAAGGACAGAGAAGGTCTTTTCCATTCCTTGTTTGAGGGAGGAGACAGACAGGTGGTCACTGCTTCCCCCAAGCCAGGTAGAGAGAGGGCTCCTGCAGGAACTTATTCTGTTGTGTGCCAGGCTGCTGGAACCTATCTCTCCCCAAAGTCCCTTTCCCGTAAATCTTGAAGCCACATAAAGTTCTCAGGACTAAGCCAGGATGACAAAGAAATCAGAATCCCTTTATATCCGGCTCTCCTGCCTGCACAAAGAGGCCAACCCAGGACAGTCGCAGAGCTGGGGAACTTGTCCAGACTGGCAAGCAAGCCAAGATGCAGGATTTCAGGGCTTCAGTTGGGGCCCTGAGAGATGTGCGAGTGGGCACATCTTGGGGAGTGGGTCCGGGACTCCAAAACAGGCATTTGCGAGCTACTTAACGAGCTGATTGCACAACCACCGCTTAGTAGATAATCCAGGTCCTGGCTTGGCGCTGTGGGGAGGTCGCGGCTGGCAGGCTGGGGCCCGAGCTGCTGGAGGGAAGGCGGTGGGCATGCAGCTGCCCCTTGGTCGAGCCTGGAGCGCCTCTTGCTATCTCTCCGGAGCTCCCGCGCTCTCGGCGTCCCACCTGAAGCCACACCCTGCGGTCCAACTCCGCGCCAGGTGAAGCGGGCGTCGCACCGACGTGCTGCCGCCCCTCCTTGCCGTGCCCGCGCCGAGGTCCCTCCCGCGGAGGGCGGGCCCGGCTCCCGCGGCCTCTCGGGGCTCTCCGTGGCTTCCCGCTTGGTAGGTGGGTGCCCGGGGCCCAGTGGAGGATCGGGGATCCCTGGGACCCGGGTGGGGATTACGGCTCTCTAGGGCCCAGGCTGGCCGCGCGCTCACGGCTCCTGCCCCGGGTTCTCAGTCCCCGAAGTTCGGGAATGGCTCGCCGCAGGTCCTAGGAGCCTATGGACTCCCGGCACACGGGCTCGGCGACCCACCTCGGCGTGAGCGCCGCACTGGACCGATCGCGCGGGGACAAGGGCGACCTCCGAAGTGGCGCTGCGCCCCCTCCCCCACCCTCTCCAGTCCCACTCTCTGCGGCTCAGCGGGCACCCGAGTTCGCTCTGTCGCTAGGCGGGCGGGGTGCGGTTCCCAACGTCCTGGACTCCAGCCAGTCGCAGAATCCGCGGGGACGCTTCATTACATTGATCACACTGTGCTTCTCCCTAGGCCGGCAGAGAACTGGCCCTGGAAGGTCCTGGGATCTCATCTCACCTCCATGCTCTAGAGAGCTGACCGCAGAAGGGAGAAAGCAGAGAGAAGGCCACAGGAGGTGAGTGAGGGTCCTCCTGCTCCAGACCTTCCTAGGGGGTAGGTTGGGAGGGACAGTGGGAGGGCAGGGGGCTCTCCTGAGCTGGATTCCTCCAGGTACTGTTAGACAGTGGCAGTGGTCCGGTGGAGGTGCCATTTCTCAATCCATTGCGTGTGTCAGATAAGTCATTTGCAACCTCTTCCAACACATGGTAAGCCAGCAGGGAGTCAAATGGCCCGCCCAGTCTCTGATGTCATCAGGTTTGATAACCCGCTGAATAAGGCAGTGTCCCAAAGCTCAGGTCCACAGAATGCATGCAAGAGGCTTCCATACAAGAAAGACAGTGGCAAACCCAAGTTTGTGCTCATCTGTGTAGGAAGCCCTGCTAACAGTGTCCAGCTCATTCCACCCTCAGAGAGTAGCTCTCCGTGTGGGGGTGTGCTGCTGGGATCACCAGGGGCTAAGGCACAAGAGTTCTGAGGATGTGAGCCATATTCTCTGCTTTTTTTTTTTTTTGCCATATTCTAATGCTTTTTAAGTTCTTTTGGCATTTTTGTGTTAAGATGGGGAGTGATCCCTGGCCCAGTGGGCCTGGGAACACATTTGGAACCAAATGGTGGTGGCTTCAGACCCCCACTTTGCTGTTGATTACTTAAGCAGTTGTTTTTCCTCCTAAAAGTTTTAATGTATGTAAAGTGGGGTTCAGTGTCAAGTCACAAGGATTAAGCTGTCCACACAGGACAGCTGAAATGTGAAACTGGAGTGGTTAATGTTCACCAGCCTTCAGCTAGAAGGGTTTAAGCTACCTTGAATGGGGACCTTTGAGAACAATGTGGTCTACTCTGCAAGATATTTTGGAGGGTGTTAGAGCCAAATGATAGATTAAATTGAAGGCAGAGAGAGAGAGAGAGAGAGAGAGAGAGAGAGAGAGAGAGAGAGGAAGGTAAATAATAGGAGGTCCTAACTCACCATCTCTAGCACAGGGGAAAGGGCCACATCTAGAAGGAGACCCAGCTTTACAGACAGGAACAGCAGCAACATCCGTATGTATTCACATGTGCTCTCACATGTTCATGGGCTGACCTGAGCATATTGTTACCTTGGATACTTTTGGAACACCAGGAGTCTTTGGCTTGTGGCTTCTGTGTCCATCTCTGCTCTTAAGTAGCTGTGTGACAGGACAGGCTGTTTGGTACTCCTGGTAGGAGCTTGAAGTCAGAGGGACTTTGTATACCACCTCTCCATGTATAATCAAGGAGAACAGCTTTTCTCAGAACCTCTGTTTCTCCATCTGTAACACGGAGCCCGGAATGCCTGCACAAACCATCAATTCAAGAATCAAAAACACCCAGGATGGCATTATAACTGGGGAGCAGAGGCAGGAAGAGCTCTGTGAGTTCAAGGCCAGCCTGGTCCACATAGTGAGCTCCAGGGCAGTCAAGGGAGACTCTGGCAGAGCAGGTTCCAGTGGTTTTGAGCATAAAGCAGGGAGCACCACCAAAGGGATCTGGGCAGCTGAGGGCTATAGACAGATAAAGCAGTCTCGTGGTTGGGGATCGCTGCTGAAGTTCTTCTGGAAGGGTACTGAGGACCAGGGTTTCTACATGGAATCACTGAAATCTGACAGTAAGAAGGGCCCTGGCCTGCAGTGCCCTGAAGGAATGTCAGTCACTCTTCATCCTTCTTAGAGGCGGTGCCTAACTTAGAGCCTCATGCCCAGGACAGCCCAGGGCTGTCTTGCATCTCGCATCTTGCACCAGAAGCAGGATGAGATGGGACGAGACTGAGACTCTAGGCACAGCACACAGAGATCAGAGAGCTGGGCTAGTGTGCGCGGCTGCTGGACCAAGCACTGTTAGAATGGTCTGGAACTGGCCCAGACAAAGCCCAAGTCAATATTGACTGTCCTGAGCTGGCTAGCCTGCTCCTCATTCAGCAGGAGTGTTGACATTAGCTACTGAATGAGCTTCAGCATTGTATTCTTTTAAACAACAGCCCCGTTATCTCTCCCTTGGGGTTCTCTGCGGCCTGTCGTGTGGGAATGGTAGGAAGATGTAGTCCCACTTCTTCTCCCTGGGTCACACAAGTGGGGTAGCAGAACCTCTGGGTCCTTCTCAGCTTTCTGGGGCCTTCTGCACCATGGCCCTGTGGAGCTGTACAAAGCCACCAGAGGGCCACAGCTTGAGTCTGGAGGTAGCAACTGAGCCAAAAGCAGGTGAAACTTTCTCCTAGTGTGGTTGGTCTGAGAATTCAGAATAGGAAGCAGGGGTGCCACCTTCCCTGACTCTCAGGGCATGTAGAGAGAAACAGAGCGGGCCTGGAGTCTAGTGGAGGCTGAGCAGTAAGAGGACCACACAGGCCACACAGGCCACACAGGCCACACAGGGCAGGGACAGGAGCTCCTTGTTGCTGAACATATTTAAGCAGAGTGTAGCCGGACTCCTCTTGGGGAATACCATGGGGATGGAGATCCGGGCAGAGGCACAAGGGTAGGTGAGAGGCTTTGTGGAGTGGACATCTCATCCTCTGGGGCAGGATAACCAGCATCTATTTGGAAGAAGCAAGTTTTTACCTTTCCCCAAAGTGAAGCCTTATTTACTATGGTGTGAAGACTAGGAGTGAAGCTGGCACATAGTAAATTGATATAATTTGATATTTAGGCAAACTCCAGAGAGTAAAGGCTAAGGAAAATCTTCCTGGCCAACAAGACAATTGAAGCCATCTTCTGTTCCCAGAAATTTTCAGTCAGGGAGCTGAGGAGGACCACCATTCCTCCTAAAGGGGTAGGGTGATGGACCCAAGGTGAGTTTCAAGGAAGCTCACATGGAACAAACGGGACCTCCACAGGCCACACGGGGCCTCGATAGTGGCAAAAATGGGAACATTTCTAAGCTCTGTAGAATCTAGGAAGGTTGCCTCTGTCTTGCAGTCTGATTTTGAAGTAAGTAGGCCCTTCCTCAAGAAATCTTGGGAAATACCACTTGAGTGGGGTGGGGTCCTGACAGTCAACTGCAGCCAAAATTGCCTCAGGTTTAAACAGAGCTGGTCTTTTCTTGCTGCTATTCTTGGGCAAGTAATTTGGTTTGTGTGGTCATCTCATTCCTCACCTCAGCTGATACAGATCTTGAATTCGAGGTGCTCAGCCTAGAGCCTGGCCCTTCAAACCTGAGGGGTTCTTGTTAAAAACCACTACAACTGCTCCCTTAGTAAGAACAGGCTGTTCTCTTTCGCTGTGCCTGAAGAGGATGGCCAAAGGGAAAGAATTTCTTCTCCTATCAGCAATGGATACAAAGGCTGAGACCTAAAGATTAGGTCAAGGCCACAGATTCTAAGATTCCTGCCAAGCCTTAGGGCCTTAGACATGAGCTCCAAGAAGCATGGCCTGAGCCTTCTTGTGAGGAAACTGAACCGTTACTCCCCACTATGTCACCAGCACCTGAGCTGGGTGTCTGTCACTCATTGTTCTGTGTTTCCCAACCTTCTTCCTGTATTCCAGAACTTGCTTGTGTAAGTAACTTAATCTAACCTACTCCAGTCCCCTTCCCAGGAGCTGCACAACCCTCTCCACTGACGATTGTTCTCAACCTGTCGTCCCTTCCCTGAATCCCTTCAGTGGTTCCTTGAAAGGCACTCAAAGTGCAGAAACCTGAAGTCACCCAAAGCCAGGTGTGGCAGGGTAAGGTGGATGACCACAGGACATTCACTCCTGGTGAAAGCAGGGCTGGCAGATTAAGAGAACAGCAGATATTGATTCAAGATAGGACCCAAAGGTGACTCCCAAATAGCAGTTGCAATATATATATATATATATATATATATATATATATATATATATATATATATATATATATATACCCCAAGGGCTCTGCTGTTAAGTTTCTGTCCATCTTGGGCCTCTGTAGCTCTGTCTAGGATCTGTGGGGAGAAGGCTGTGTTGTCTTGTCTCCTCTGGGAACAGCAGTTTGAAAGCTACCCTCTCATCCTCCAAGTGGATGCTTGAACTGTTTTCCCCGTCCCTATGGCATCATAGGGACATCAAACATGGAACCCTGCCCACTTCCCTGTGAGCCAAGTCTATGGTTGCCATCTCCAGGGGCTTTGTTTTTAATATAAGCCAGATCCCAGTCATCATGGTCCCTAGTGAACCCTTTTAAAAACATTTTGCCCACCCCTTACACAGTACAAAACATTCTGGCTCCATATAAAGTAAGGGATAACCTACAGGTCAGGATATCCCTGCTTACCTGGGCTCAGACAAGCCCCAGGTCAGGTGGAGAGAGAAGGCCCCGTCCCTCCCACTTTAGACTTCCATTGGTTTTCATTGGGCCATTAGCTAGACCCTGTTCCCCGCTGGTGAAGACTTCCAAGAGGAAGATCGTTAGCAGAGCATTGCACCTAGTGCATAGGTGGGCATAGGGACGGCATTGCTCGCTGCATAGGTGGGCATAAGCCTAGAGCAGGGCTCATGCAATCTGATCTGGGTTTAGTCCCCACCCCCACTCCACACATACATGGTCACTTCCTGTGTCTGTGATCTAGGGCACCCTCTGTCCTCCTGAGCCTCTTTATCTAGCTGATGAGAGATGACTACTCCCTGGCAGAGCTGCTAGGCCTCAGAAAAGGCCTGACAGATCCTCAACAACAGCCTTTCTGAGTCTTCTGGGTCTTCAAACCTCCTTGGACTCCAGTCCCACTCTCAGTGATCCCAGGCCTGTGGCTCCCTGAATGACACACCAACACCTCTCCGGGGTTTACTGCGTATGGCAGCACTTTGCCCAGAAAGCGTCTGCCAGGAACTGCTACATTCTTTCTGCTGGGCTCCCTGCCAGAGGAGCCTCCTCCTCTAACTGGTGTTGGCTAGAGTCAGCCCTCCTGGCACTGGGCACCCTGCTCCGGTCCAGTTACGGGTCAGAGAGCTGGGAGGTAATGTTGAAAGCATAGTGCCCGCCTAGCCTGGCCTCTGATCCTCAGCCAGCCTGGTGTCCGACAGAAGCGGGGAGGCCAGCCGCCTTGGGTCTGCCATTTCTACATCAGGTCTGAGGCCACACCCTCTTTCTCAGTCTAGGCGGAAGGGAACGTATGGTTTGGGAGGACACTCCTGCCCTGCTCCTCTTTAGCACTAGCTCCTCATTGGATGAATAGAGCAGCGGGTGACATTTGAAGCCTGGTGTAGCCTGATTTGATTGAACACCGCAGCATGGGGGCAAGTGCAGCAACTGCCCTCCCGGGGCTCTTGGAACTATGTGGGAAGGAGGGCCTAGATGCCAAGTTGGAGACCTCTGACTAAACAGCTGTCCTCAGCAGAGGGCACGGGTACCCTGCCTCACTCACGGAGCCTGGGCGACACTGGCTACCGTGGATCACTCCTTCCATTTCAAAGTATTTTGAGATCTGGAGAGATGACTCAGTGGTTAGAGCATGTACTGCTCCTGCAATTGGGTTCCAGGTACCCAGGTCAGTCGGGTGGCACACAAGTGTCTGTAACTCCACTTCCAAGGAGTCTTACACCCACGTCTGGCCTCTGAGGGAGCCTGCACTCACATGCACACACCTACACACAGGTACATGCCACATGTGTAAAAATAAACCATTACAAAATAGATAAAAAAAAAAAACATTGTTATCTGGGTGTGGTTATCCACTCCTGTCACTCTCCTGTCACTTGAGAGTGTGAAGCAGAAGGATTAATAGAAGGCCAGCCTGGGCTACATCTGTAATGACAAATTTGGAATTTTGGTTTCTTAAAAAAAAAAACAGAAATATTATAAAAATGTTATTGTTTTAATCCCAGGTGTGGATATAGGGCTGCTTCCAGTTGTCCATAGCAGCTGACTATGATTTGCCTTATGTCTAGCAGGGCTGTGATCTTGCTGGTAGCAGATAGTTTCTGAGGTAGTGTAATGTTTGGAATTCTGGGGACTTCTCAGGCGGTATATAAAGGCTAGGGCCAATAGGTGGGATGTTGGGGGGATGTTGTTGGTTGTTAGTGGTTGTAGTTTGTTAAGTAGTTGTGTACAAAGAAGAAACTACAACAACAAGAAAAAATTAGATATCCTGACGGCGAAGATCAAACTTGCCCCAAGGAATTTGATGCCCCGGATTAGCAGGAAGTAGTCTAATGATAACATCGCCTCCTTTCTGACCCCTGATTTTATTCAGGGATCTCTTTTCTTCCCTCTCTATCCTTTTTTCTCTCTTATCTAATATGAGGGAGTTGAAAGAATATAACAAGAGTGGAGAAGGGGTGGCTGGAGAGATGGCTCAGCCGTTAAGAGCACTGACTGCTCTTTCAGAGGTCCTGAGTTCAGTTCCCAGAAACCACATGGTGGCTCACAACCATCTGTAATGGGATCCAAGGTCCTCTTCTGGTGTGTCTGAAGACAGCTACAATGTACTCATCATATATATAAAGTAAAGAAGTTAAAGAAAAAAAAAAGAGTGGAGCAGGAAAAAAAAAAAAAAACAGAGACACAAAGTATCCAGAGAAAAGCTACAAATGTTGTAAAATCCCTATCTAAGAAATGGGTTGTTTTCCTTAGAAGAATAAGGAGGTGGCATAGGAGGCAAGCCCCAATGCCCCACCAGTTAAACTTAGCGATTATCTTCATGTATTTCTTTCCTACTGCACCAGCAAATGGCAGAGGTGAAACTTTAAGTAATGATCCCCTATTCCTGTTTAGACAAAGAGAACCTTGGTGTTTTAATTTGCCTCTGGGATCCATGAACACAGACAGGTTTGGGACCCATCATGTCAGCAATTCCAGAAGAAACCATCAAACTTGGGCCCAATATAGTCATCACATATTGGGGAGTGAAGAGGGGACAGCCAGACTGTATACACACGCACGCACACACACACACACACACACACACACACACCCCTTCCATCAGTTTTATGATTTTCCCTTTCACATGTGGGTTATGATTTGTCTTTAGTTAATGTGAGGGTATGCCAAGAGCTCATTTCTTCAGCTTCATTTCCCCCCACACACCCCCATGGATATTTAATTGCTTCAGCTACATTCAGCTACAGAAAAGATCATCTATTCCTACCATATAGCAATGTCACCTTTGCCATAAATCAAGTGACCTCATCTGAGTGGGTCTATTTCTGGATTCTTGCTTCTGTCCCATTGCTCTGTTTGTCAGTCTTTGTGCTGTTTCTACAGCATATTAATTACGCTAGCTGTATGGTAAACCTCGATATATATTTAGTATAGTCCTCCAACTTTGTTCTCTCAGATCGCTGCAGCTATTCCTGGTTCTCTGTTTCCCTGCACATTTTAGAATCAGTGTGTCAGTTTCTGCCACAAGAAATATGCTGAGCCTGAAATAAGTCTGTAGGTTGTCTTGGGAGTAACTGACATCTTCACAGTGTGAACTCCTCAGCAGACGAATAACATCCTTTAATATCTCTAATAATGTTTTATAGCTTTAAATATGAAGAAATCTATTCCTGGGTATTTGCTAATTTTAATGCTAGATGATAAATAATGGCATTTCATTTCTTTCTTTTAAAGTTCATCTTTATTTTATTTTGCACATGTATGTATGTGCTTTGTTTATCAGCCTGCGGAGATCAGAAGAAGGTGTCAGATCCACTGGAACTGAAGTTCCAGGTGGCTGTGAGCTGCCATATGGGTGCTGGAAACCAAACTCAGGTCTTCTATAAGAGCAGTAATTACTGTTAACCACTGAGCCATCTCTCCAGTTGTCATCATTGTCATTGTCGCCGTCGTCCTCCTCCTCCTCCTCCGTCTCCTCTTCCTCTTCCTCCTCCTCCTCCAAGAGAGGCTCTCTAGCCCAGGCTGGCCTCAATGCATGTTGGCCTTGAATTCCTGATCCTCCTGCCTCATCTGGTATTACAGGTGTGAGCTACTATGCACAGCTTTATTTCATTTTATATTGAAATTCAATTAATTTTTACTTACGTTGCCCTTGAACTGAGAACTTCCTAAATTAATTTGGTTGTTGCAGATTCTTCTGACTTTTCCACTTTCACAAACATGCTGTCCCAAGCACAGTTGGCCTGACCGTGTTTTGGATGAGCCCTAGTGGCTTTCCTGTAAGTCAGATTTCCCATTGTTTAAATGGTTACCCGGTTTCTTAAATTTCGATCTGATCTCCTCCTACCCAAAGCTCCACTGACCACTCTGTTAGCCCCCAACCTCTGCAATCCCCTGGCTGGTGGTTTTTCTCTGCCTGGGGGGGATCTTGTCAAGAAATAGCTGTTAGGGTGAACCTGGAAGGTATTGGGGTCCCTGACACCACTTGATGCCTTCCCTCCCCATGGATTCCTGTGCAAGAGCCAAGAGCTGATCTCCTGGTGGGCATGGAGGAGGTCAAAGAATCAGGGTCCTCAGAGGGAGGCCTCAGGCAGTTCTTTTGTGGCTCTAGATGTATTTGCACCTCTAGAAGATTTCCCAGCTACAGAGGAAGCAAGCAGATCTGTGTCTTAGTCAGGATTTCTATTGTTGTGGTGAAATGATGTAACCAAAAGCAAGTCGGGGTGGAAAGGGTTAATTCAGCTTCTAGTTCCAGCTAACAGTCTGTTACTGAGGGAAGACTGGGCAGAAGCTGGTGCAGAGGCGATGGAAGAGTGCTACTTACTGACTTACTCCTCATTGCAAACTCAGCCTGCCCTCTTATAGAACCCAGGACCACCAGCCCAGGGATGGTACTAACCACAGTGGGCTGGGTCCTCCCCATCAATCATTGAGAAAATGCTCTACAGCCTGATCTTATGGAGGCACTTTCTCAATTGCGGTTCCCTCCTTTCAGATGACTCTAGCTTATGTCAAGTTGCCATAAAACTAGCCCACAGAGTCTGCTAACAATCTAGGGAGAGGGTCTGCTTGAGAGGCTGTGGAGACTGGCCCTGCTGACCGAAGCAAGAAGCAGAGGCCTAAGCGGTCCAAAGAGGCTGTGTAACGGAGGTGTGAAGTATCGTGTCTGCATCCCGGAAACTAGAGTTTTAGTCATGACCCCTTGAGAAGGAAATGAGAGGGGAAAGAAACCTGGCATCACTCCCAGCCCCAAATCTACCCAAGTGTCAGTGTCTGAAGACCCAAGCACAGGCACAAGGTGAGAGAACACAAGTAGAGAGGTGGCCAGTGTCTGCTGGGAATCCGTCGCTTGCCCTCCCTAACCCTGTGAGCTTCTTCCACAAACACCACTAGATAGCCCAGGTAAGGAGCATGGAGGCTCAAGCTGCTTGGGTAACTGCTCCAAGTCTCTCCTATTAGTGTGGAGGCACTCAGCAACTCAGTAATGCATTTCAATGTAAAGTCTTCAGTCTCTGGGGTTCTGGAGCCGCCGCTCTGCCCTTAGGGGATATTAGAGTCTGCTTATCTAGGAGGTGTGCTATGGATTCCACTGCCTAATATATAGCAAGTTCCTGGTGAGGAAGTGGTGGTCCTTCTGCCTTTTTTTGTGTGTGGGACTACTGCCTGCACCCTCCCCAGAACCTGCCAAAGCGATGGGGAAAATGCTTTCTCTGGAAGGAGAGCAGTCAGAGATGGCAATGCCCCTGCATGGCAGCTCTTCAACTGGAAGAGTAATCCAAACCTTCACAAGGAGAAATAGTGTAAGCTCTATAAGGCAGTGCGTTCAGGAGTCCCAGCCACCCCAGAGACAGAGGCAGAGGGATAGCCCTTGGGGAAACACAGTAAGACCCTATTCAGAGTCAGAGACATATTGATTCATTCCATTTCTGAAATGTTCAAAGGCACTCAAATATAGTTTGTCAGTATGTTTAGTCAAGCCTGGTCCCCAAGAGTGACAGGACAGCTTTGGAAGCCCCTCTACCCTCCAGGTTAGCATCCCCCTCTCAGATCTATTCATATTACTCTTCCAAGTCTACATCATTCCTATTATCAGAACTCATAGAGCCTCATGATAACTCCAGATCAGCAAGGTGAGGGGTGCAGGCTTGACTACACGTTGTGAAATATCCTAGGATAAGATTAAAACCCACAGAAAGTGGCTAAGTGAGACTCTCTGCCTTTTGTGGAGAACTTGACCTGTAACTTATCTACCCTGGCCCTAACCAAGGCCGAACCTTTGGCTCAGCCCTTTTCAGAGTTAAGGCAAAGTGCATGCTCGTGAAGCGGACCCTTTTGGCGCTGCCAAGTCACATGGTACCCATTCGGCCTGGGCATCAGTGCTGCAAATTGGCTGTTGGGCTTCTTGCTAATGTGTGTTGCTTTAACGGGTTTTCTATTAGTCAGTCAGCAACAAACAAGAGTTGACCGTGATGACAGTTTAACCAATCATTTGATTCAGTTTTCTAGTTTTCTTTAGACTTTCACATCAACGGTCATTTGTAGAGGGAGGGCTATCACAGTTTAGACAAGGTCTTGTAATATAGTTCAAGTTAGCCTCAAACTCACAGCAATCCCCCTGCCACAACTTCCCAGGAGCTGGGATTACAGCCATATGACACCATGCCTAGCACATGTGTATGTTTTTAAGTGAGATTGATTCAGACTTTTCTTTTCTTGAATTCTTATTTGGCTGAAGAGACAAGATCATACCAGCTTCAGAAAACAAGTCTGCTGGTCTTTTTAATTTTGTAATTCTTGGATGTGGATTGATACTTGCAATGGGCTTTGGGTTTTATAAAAGCACTCTTTGGCAGGCAACTTGGCACAAGCAATAAGGTGGGCACCTCTTTTCCTTGCTTGTAGTCTACATGGCTATTTATTTATTTATTATAGCACCTTTGTTGTTTCTACAACTGCTCTACTGGGAGTCAGCCATTTCCCCGAGGAAGTCCAAGAGAGAGTAAGAGAAGCCCTTGGGATAGAGTAGTTATGTTAAGAGAGATACACACAGGCCTGGGCCTGATACCCAGTGCCCACTGAGCCACCCCAGGGTCCCTGGGACCAGCTCAGCTAACCCTCTTGCAGGCACCATGTTCCGTAAGAAAAAGAAGAAACGTCCGGAGATATCAGCCCCGCAGAACTTCCAGCATCGTGTCCACACCTCCTTTGACCCCAAGGAAGGCAAGTTCGTGGGTCTGCCTCCACAATGGCAGAACATTCTGGATACTCTGAGGCGGCCCAAGCCTGTGGTGGATCCTTCTCGAATCACACGGGTGCAGTTGCAGCCCATGAAGGTAAGGGGGACATGCTTGCAACCCCGTTCAGCCTCTCCCACTCCACAGGAAGCTGTCTGAGACCCCCAGGGGCACCAGCAGGGGCCACTTGCATATCAGAATCAAGTCTCCTGTCTCAGTTCTCTGTGAATCAGCCTTCCTACCTGGGGAGAACTTTAAGCTGGGTGTGGGGGCTCTCCATTATAAACCCAACACTTGTCAGGCTGAGGTAGTCATATTGCTAGGAGTTGGAGAACTAGCCTGGGCTACAGGGTGAGGCCCTATCTTGAAAAAATACTCCCCAAACCATCAAAACTAACTCATCCACCATTTAGCCCTGTAGCCCCAGAGGAGTTGCAGCTGTCACAGACCAGGGGTCACATGAGGAGATTTAAGAGTTGGTTGGGAGTTGAGGTCAGGAGACTTGTCATAGTGGATGGGGGGTTGAGGGGGGTCTCTTTGAAGACCACTGGAAGATCTAAAGTCTGAAGTGTTGAGTTTGCCAGCTCCCTGGGCTCAGCTGACCCACCCACTTTTCATGTTGGACCCTAACCCTGAGGCTGCCTACCTATCTGCCCTGCCGACCAGGGCTTTCTTCCCAAATCATTATAGACTCACTGTGAACACGGGTGAATATCTCAAACCCAAACACATGGATGGTGATAATGGAGGTGTGCGGGTGGGAGGCTCTGAGCCACCACCTGCCATGAAGGGGCTGTTCCTCCATACTCTTTGTCTTCCTCCACAGACGGTGGTACGGGGCAGCTCAGTGCCCACGGAGGGCTACATCTCAGGGCTGCTCAACGACATTCAGAAGTTGTCAGTTATCAGCTCCAATACCCTGCGTGGACGCAGCCCCACCAGCCGGCGGCGGGCACAGTCCCTGGGGCTGCTGGGAGATGATCAGTGGGCTGCTGACCCTGATATGTACCTCCAAAGCCCTCAGTCGGAGCACACTGATCCCCATGGCCTCTACCTCAGCTGCAATGGGGGCACACCAGCAGGTCACAGGCAGATGCCCTGGCCAGAACCACAGAGCCCACAGGCCCTGCCCAATGGGATGGCTGCCAAGGCCCAGTCACTGGGCCCTGCTGAGTTCCAGGGTGCCTCACAACGCTGCCTGCAGCAGCTGGGTGCCTGCCTGCAGAGTTCCCCACCCGGCACCTCACCCCCTATGGCCACAGGGAGGCGTGGGGTGAAGGTTGCCAAGCATAGCTCCGAAGAGGCCCGGCCACAGTCCTGCCTGGTGGGCTCGGCCATTGGCAGGCCAGGTGGAGAAGGCAGCCCTAGCCCTAAGAACCAGGAAAGCAGCCTCAAGCACCGACTCTTCCGAAGCATGTTCCTGTCCACTCCTGCCACAGGCGCGGCAGGCAGCAGCAAGCCGGTCCCTCTGCCACAGAACAAGGTATATGACCTGGGGTTTCCTCCTGGGGTCACTCTAAGGAGGACAAGGAAGCACATCTAGCGACATCCATAGGCCAATAAGTATTAGAGATGCCAAGCCCAGTGGGGCCCTCCCCACTCACTGGATAAGGATAAGAATGTGGGAAATCAAAACAGCCAACCAGAGTGGCCTTGGCTAATGGCTATAGCCTGAATTCACCATCTGAATCCATGTCTTCCAAAGGCTTAGCATGTGTGAGTCACAGGCTGTAAGCCAAGTCATTTCAGGTAGAGAGGAAGGGACCACTGTGGCTGACATTCCCATTCTCTGAGGCCTGGCACTCCATACTGAGAAGCAGACCCTCCTTTAAAAGCATCTTTAATCAAAATCTCAGGACAGAACCTCAAGGCCCAAGTAGGGATGTGTGCTCTTACCTGGAGAGGACGGGGTCTCTCTGCCTCCCTCTTTGGGGGCAGTTCTGAAGCCCCTGCTTCCCTGAGAACTGCAGGGGATTCTGGGTATCGCTCGATGCCTACAGTGACCCCACCTGCTCTTCCTCCTCTTCCTTTTCTCTCCATAGTTATTTATTCTGCAATGTGTCAAGAGAAGACCAAAGGGTCACAGAAGAATCAGACCTCAGTTCTCACTTCTACAGTAGTGTGTGCTTGATTCTTTAATGTCCCTGGAGGGGTACAACTTTCCAGAGAGTATGAGCTAATGAGAATCAAGAGGTCTGACTTTGCACGAGAACTTGGAGTGGCAGGACAGAGGGTTTCTTTCCTGAAACAGAGGGGAGAGAGACTTGGTGGCAATTTTTGGCAGGCAGGTTAGCATGTTTCCCTACTCGCCTGCCTGCCTGCCTGTCCATCCTATCTGCAGTGACAGTACGACCATTTCTCATAGATGATGACCTACTCAGAGTGAGCTGACATAGAGTCTCCGGTGAATCACAGGAGCAAGCAGGAAAGGTCCTCTCTCAGAGCTGTCATCCCATCTCAGGCCTTCCAGGCTCCTGGATCTTGTCTACAAAGCATTGCAATCACGGTGGATAGTTATCATCTAGCCCCCGAAAGACAGGATGAGCTTGAGGGTTTTAAGTCATGCCTAAGAAACAGCTGCTGCCGGGAGGTGGTGGTGGCGCACACCTTTAATACCAGCACTCGGGAGGCAGAGGCAGGTGGATTTCTGAGTTTGAGGCCAGCCTGGTCTACAAAGTGAGTTCCAGGACAGCCAGGGCTATACAGAGAAACCCTGTCTCGAAAAAACAAAAATAAAAACAAACAAATAAAACCAACAACATCAACAAGAAACAGCTGCTGACAGTGGTGGGGCCTCCCCTTGAACAGGAGGGCACTGGGAGCAAGCTGGATCCTTGCTGCGGTGATGGTATGACTGGGGTGTAGCCTAAACTGGAGAGTGCCCTGAGCCTACTAGTGATCCAGGCCACTTCCGGTTGAGACGCTGTGGAGGCCTTTTGGTTTTGTACACTCCTGTCCCTCACATATCTGTGACATTAGGGGTCTCTGCAAAACTGTGACTTGGGAGACATCCCTACTAAGCTAAGGTGTGACAGGGCAAGGTATAGCCCTAGGGAGGTTAGGGTCAGTTGATCCCTGTGTCTGCTTGGGTGAGCTGCAGGGGTCTAAAGGAAAGAGGTGCTAACACTGGGCTGTGCCCTGACATCATTTGTTTGAACTGCCAGTCACCACGCTACCCATCCCCATGGATGACACTGGGTGACACTGAGAACCCTCATGGGCCATTGTGAATGCCAGGGCTCTCCCACAGTAGAAGCAGTTGACGGTCATTCCAGGCTCAGAGGCAAACTCAGGGAGTAGTTCCCTTCAAAGCAGATTTTCCAGATAAGTGCTCTCTAGCTGGGGCTCTTAAAGGCTTGACAAAAATCTTCCTTCAACCACTCCTGTGTACTTGCAGAACCCCCAGCAAGGCTCTGGGCCTTGCTTAGAGTGAGTCCCCAAAGCCTGGGCACCTGAGCAAGCCTAAAGTGGCAGCTCCAGGAGGTCTCCTTGAGAGGGTTCAGTGCTGTGGCCATGTGTGAAACCTATTGAGTGCAGAATCTGCCCTTGGGGTAGGTTAGGGGCACCTCAGGTAACCTTCTGTGTAGCCCCTGGAGGGTCCCTCTTCATGTGCCTTTTAAAAATACAAGATCCGGGGCTGGTAAGATGGCTCAGCAGGTAAGAGCACCCGACTGCTCTTCCGAAGGTGATAAGTTCAAATCCCAGCAACCACATGGTGGCTCACAACCATCCGTAACGAGATCTGGCTCCCTCTTCTGGAGTGTCTGAGGACAGCTACAGTGTACTTACATAAAATAAAATAAATCTTTAAAAAAAAAAATACAAGATCCCTGAAGGGGTAGTGAGGGGTGGGCTCCTTTTGCTCCAGCGCTGGCAGGAGGCTTAGATAGGAGGGGGCTTCACCAGCTTTCAGGGATGGGCTGTCTTTCCTCTGTGTCACCCCCAACTGAGGCTCTGAGAATAGCCCCCCACTTCTTTCTCTTTAGCCAAGAGTCTAACCTCCTAGATACACAGCCTCACAAGAGAGCTGCCACACGGCAGCCATGCTCCTTCCCTGTCTTGGTTCTGGTAGCCAGTCACAGCTACCCACTGCCTCTTGCCCAGGGGCTCCTCCACTCACACCAGGAGCCTCTGACCCAGCTTTCCTGAGAAATCTGTCTCCCTGAAGCCTGCTTGTCAGTTGCCCAGGAAGAAATACCCAGCTGGAGGACTCCAGGGAAACTTTTCTCTTTTCTCTCCTGGGAGTGGGAGAGTGGGTATAAAGAGATGCTCTTGCGCCTGTCCCCTGAGGGTTAGAGGATACATCTGTTGCTCAGGTTCAGCTTCATTATTTGCCTCCTCAATTTAATCTGAAGTCCTGGGTGGCCCTGCTAGTGTACAGGCCACAGCAGCCAACCCTGCCTTTAGGAAGCTTGTCTCAAATGTTCCTTAACACACCCAATATTGTCTCTTTCCTTGTGTTCGCAGCCCAATTCTGCTTTCCGACCACCACAAAAAGACTCCTCTTCAAACCTGGTAGCCAAGGCCCTGTCCTTGCCCTCAGAGCAGCCCATGGGGACCTTCAGTCCTCTGACCACCTCAGATACCAGCAGCCCCCAGAAGTCCCTCCGCACAGCCCCAGCCGCTGGTCCACTTCCAGGCCGGTCTTCTCCAGCAGGCTCCCCCCGCACCCGGCATGCTCAAATCAGCACCAGCAATCTCTACCTGCCCCAGGACCCTACAGTGGCCAAGGGGGCCCTGGGTGGCGAAGACACGGGCATTGTGACCCATGAACAGTTCAAGGCTGCGCTCAGGATGGTCGTGGACCAGGGTGACCCTCGGCTGCTGCTGGACAGCTACGTGAAGATTGGGGAGGGCTCCACGGGCATTGTGTGTCTGGCCCGGGAGAAGCACTCAGGTCGCCAGGTAGCAGTCAAGATGATGGACCTCAGGAAGCAGCAACGCAGGGAGCTGCTCTTTAATGAGGTGGGGATCTGGCGGAATGCCCACAGAGCAGTAGAAGTATTCAATGAGGGCTGCATGGCACGTGGGGCTGACTTGGCAGGAGAACAGGGTGGCCTGACCATGGGATACTGTGCCGGGTACTCAGGCTTCTCTCTGCCCACAGGTGGTGATCATGCGTGACTACCAGCACCTCAATGTGGTGGAGATGTACAAGAGTTACCTGGTAGGAGAGGAGCTGTGGGTGTTGATGGAGTTCCTGCAGGGCGGGGCCCTCACAGACATCATCTCCCAAGTCAGGTGGGCATCTGAAAGGGCTGGGCAGAGGGAAGGCCACCCCAACACTGCTTAAACGTGGAGATTAATTGCCTCTGGCGAATAGGACTAATCTTACTAGACTCCTGCCTATTTGGGGTAACCGAGACTCCATGGTCTTAGATAAAAATGGGCAAGAAAATGTGTACTCCGGGGTTGCGGCCTGCTGAGTCTGCTGCCTGGGAGTTGTAGTCCCTTTGCCGGGGGCTCCTCTCTACCCAGCCCAGCCACGCTGACCACATGGCTCTCTCATGGTGGCTTGCCTTCCCTGTCCAGACTGAATGAGGAGCAGATTGCTACTGTGTGTGAAGCTGTGCTTCAGGCCTTGGCTTACCTGCACGCCCAGGGTGTCATCCACCGGGACATCAAGAGTGATTCCATCCTGCTGACCCTTGATGGCAGGGTAGGTCCTCGCTTTCCGTGGCTCAGCTGCCCGCCCCATTCTGTCTGGTGCCCCTTCTCTTCCTGGTCTCTACCTACTTCCTTTTCAACTCCAGGTGAAGCTCTCAGACTTCGGGTTCTGTGCTCAGATCAGCAAAGATGTCCCCAAGAGAAAGTCCCTGGTAGGAACTCCATACTGGATGGCTCCTGAAGTGATCTCCAGATCCCTGTACGCTACTGAGGTAATGATTACCTCCACCCCTGGGTCTCCAGGCTTAGGACCACGTGACTCCTCTGTCTTGCCCATGTTAAGTATTCCCACTACTAATTATCCCCATTCTGAGGTCTCCACTTAATCAGTACCTATTCCCTGTCTCCCTTTTGAGACAGGGTCTCTCCATGACCTAGATTTCCTGGGACTCACTACGTAGATCAGACTGGCCTCAAATTCACAGAAATATGCCCGCCCTGCCTTCTAAATGCTGGGATTGAAGGCCTGCACCACTGGCACCCAGACCTGCCTCCCATTTTTGATGAGTTATGCTCACCTGGACCTCACTATGGAGCAGGCCCTGCCACACCCTGCTCTCTTTGGCACTTGCTTATTCTCCATTTCTATGGTCACTGGCCACTCATACAAAAAGGGGCTGAGCATAGGGCATGGGACCAGGAGGTGAAGGAAGGAGGCAGCCACACTAGGGCACCTGGCAGGAAACAAGATACTCCATCCAACACACTGCCACCAAGAGCCAGACCCCAGCAGCAGAATCAGGGCTATTCTCCCGCAGGTGGATATCTGGTCTCTGGGCATCATGGTAATTGAGATGGTGGATGGAGAACCCCCCTACTTCAGCGACTCCCCAGTGCAAGCCATGAAGAGGCTCCGGGACAGCGCCCCACCCAAGCTAAAGAACTCTTACAAGGTCAGTTATTGTGTTCGGTGTGAACTCCCCAACCTCATACACCCAAGCCCATTTCTCCTGAGGCAGGAGGACAGGGACCTGGAGCCATGGAATCAGGNCCTGGGAGGAACCAGGAAGTAAGAAAGCAGAGAAGATGAGGTGTGAGATAGTGGGGGCCCAGCACTCAGGGGCACCGAGAAGTGACTGCGAGCCATGGCTTCCCCTCACGGCTCTGTTCCACAGGTCTCTCCAGTGCTGCGAGACTTCCTGGATCGGATGCTGGTACGGGAACCCCAAGAGAGAGCCACGGCCCAGGAGCTCCTGGATCACCCGTTTCTGCTGCAGACGGGACTGCCTGAGTGTCTGGTGCCTCTGATACAGCTCTACCGCAAGCAGACCTCCACCTGCTGAGCCCGCACCCAGGGTGCACCTGCCACCTGTGCCCACAGGCAAAGGACACTGGGCAGCCGTTCCATTGGCAGGGCCTTCCCGCCTTGTCTTCTCAGTGTTCTCTCCAAAGATCGAATGTGAAGCTCCACCCCTTCCCTCCTGCCCTTTTGCCCGCTGGGCCAGGCCGGACCTGCCCCCCTTGGTCTCACTCCCCAGAGTCCCAGTTGCCTTTGGGATGACAGTGACCCCTTCTGCAGGTTTGGCCCTTTGTTATTTGCACAGGGATGTTTCTAAGAAACGCGGAGAGTGGTGCTCTTGCAAGCCAGCAAAGCCGACAGGATGCTGTAGATTTTTAAAGGCAGTGTCCACAGTGACCCGGGGCCACCAAGAAGGTGCATGCTCCATCTCCACATGGACACTTGCTATTCTCAACTGAAGCTTCAAACCCTGGAGTCCCAGAGGGCCACAGGGAAGGATTTCGCTGCCTGAATCCTTCTTCCTTCTCTGGTCTGATTTCTGGAAGCCCCACTTGCACCTGTTTCCTGTCTGTTCCCTGGCACTGCCTCTCCTTAGAAAGCCTCTACAGAACTGTGAATCGCCTGTGTGTAGGCCATGAGAGCAGCAAGGGGGGAATCTTCTGAGAGAGAGTGGGGTTGGCAGTATACGTGGTTCCATTGTCTAGGATATAGAGAACATTCTCTCTCTCTCTCTCTCTCTCTCTCTCTCTGTGTGTGTGTGTGTGTGTGTGTGTGTGTGTGTGTGTGTGTGTGTGTGTAAACTTCCCCCAATGTCCCAGGTCCTTCCAGTTACCCACAGAGAGCCTCAGAAGAGCTGTCCACCTCTTTTCTACCAAGCTCCATTCTAAAGGAATCTGCTTTTTTGGACCTGGCTTTCTGCCTCTCAAGTCTCATGTTGAATTACCTAAACAGGGAAGGGGTGTGTGTATGTCAAGTCTAACATATGCTGGGGGCCCTCGAAGTTTCTGAGTTTCTCCCATACTGAGGCAGGAATAGTAAGGGAATAAACTTTGTTTTACCTGTCAGCAACTTCTCAGTAGCCAGATCAGGGACCCCTCCTCTTCAGAACCCTGGGCTGGGACAGAAAGGTGAACCACCTCCCGGAGGGGGTCCCTCATGCCAAGGGATGGGCACCCCCTCTGTGAGCCTGCTGCCCCAGCTGTCCTGCTGATACTTACCTGCCTCCTTGACTTCCCTCCCTTCCCACCTTCCTGGCTGTTGTGAGACAGGGAATGCCAAGGAAGAACTCCAGTGTCTGGACCCTATCCAGATAATATTTTTAGACTCCTCTGTTCCCTGATGACCTGCATTAGGGCAAAGAAAATTGCAAGGTCTTTTTTTTTTTTAAGGGTCAGAGTTTTAAAAAACAAAAGCATCCTTCCCTAGAAATTTTTGTGACTTGTTTGCACCTGTGCCTGTTTTAAATTAAACTAAATGTTCGAACCCTTGGGTTTTTCATTCTCTGGGACTGGAGCCAGGCTTTCTCGGAACTGCATGCCCTTGGAGTGGGTGCCTGGTA
Source organism: Mus minutoides (assembly GCA_902729485.2). Taxonomy (NCBI): domain Eukaryota; kingdom Metazoa; phylum Chordata; class Mammalia; order Rodentia; family Muridae; genus Mus; species Mus minutoides. The sequence continues at coordinate 152,621 of LR749680.1, read as the reverse complement.
GGCTCCTCTGTGGTTACTTGAGTCCACAAATCACCCAGCTTCTTTGGCTTGGACACCTAGAATGAGGGCAGAGGAAGGAGGAGCCAGGAAGTGGAAGGCCCTGGGGCTGGAAAGAAGGGCAAAGAAGGCTCTGGTCAGGGCTAGGCCTTCTGAGGAGCCAGAGGTGGAGGTGTGGGGGAGGGCTCTGGCAACCAGAGGCCAGAGACTGACCTCATTCAAGGTTGTTTTCTCCTTTCTCCTGGTCTTCAGGTTGCCCATAGAAAATTCCCTGAAAGCAGCCCATTTTCATTCCTTAAAACTGAAGGACTCCGAAATTTCAAAAGAGTAGAGACATGACCAGAGACTTGGGTTCTAGCCCTGGGGTTGGGAAGTAGCAAAAATATCTTTTAACTTTTACTCCAACAGTGATTCCAATCTTCCTTTTCTGAGCTCTATACTCAACACAGTGCTCATTGAAACCACTTAACTTGGAGCAAGGAGCCAGCCCCAGCCCCAGCCCCAGCCCCAGCCCCAGCCCCAGCCCCAGCCCCAGCCCCAGCCCCAGCCCCAGCCCCAGCCCCAGCCCCAGCCCCAGCCCCAGCCCCAGCTCCAGCCCCAGCACTAGCAGTGGTTTATCAGTTCATCGAGAAGCAGCCCCCATGACTCTCTAGCTGTAGAATGGCCAGGGCTGGTGAAGGTAGGACGTGCCTCCAAATCGAGTGTGTGCTTCCATCTTTTCAAAGGAAGCCAAGAGGCAGCAGTAAGCAGGAAGGCAAAGAGAGGCCAGTTCTCCAATGCAACAACACTGGGTTTATTAGCTGCGCCTCCCCTGCCAGTCTTTTTCAGAGCATAGCCCCAAATGCATGTGCCGACGTCCTTCACACCCTTCCACGCTAACCAGCGCTAAGTGGCTGGGGCAACTCTTCACGATGATGACAATAATAGGAAAAGCAGAATATGTGGCAAGGTCTTTTCCTACTGCAGGAGGGGACAAGGGAGGACCGCAGCCTCAGTATACCTAGAGCTAACAGGAAGTCCAGAGCAAATGAAGTGTGCTGGAGTTCTGTACAGAGCCTGCTAAGGCTTAGCTAAGGCTAAGGGCTGACAACAAGGCCCACAACTCAGTTGAGATGGGAAAGATCTACAGTGTATCAGAAACATCATTTTCAACCACCCATCTTTCAGCAACTCCACAGACCACAGACAGGAGCAACAGAGACTCACCAAAGTGACGCTCCCACAGGGTACATATCAGTGACACTGGATGGTTAGCAGCACCCTGACACGACGTGTGAGCCAAATGCCACGGTGCTTGTAAGCCAAAAAATATTTGTATCCTTACACCATTAAAAAAAATGTCACTAAAAGTAAACATAGTTGAAAATGGAATGTGGGAGACAAAGGGTCGGAGGAAAAGCACTCTTCATTTAGAGTGTCCCAGGCCTGACCTCCTCTGGCTTTTCAGACACTGTGGTATACTGTTCGTCTGCCCCTCAGGGTGAGAAAAGGCAGGTGTATGTGTGTGGGTGTGTGGGGCAGAGGCTGGGAGTGTCTGTGTGTGTCCGGGTGGGGTGGGGTGGCAGAGAGATCACCCCAGAATGAATAGCAACTGTCGTAAGACAACACACATGGTCAGGTCAAGGCTCAGAAGTCATAAGGATTGGCAGCTCCAGTTGTTCTAAATACAGCAGGCGATCTTCCAACAGTAGCCTTAGCTTGCAAAATAACTTGGGGTTCTTGGTAAAGGGGGTCTTTGCTGGGCTTCTGAGCACTTCTTACCACACCCAGTGCTGATTTTCCTGTTCGCTGTTCCTCACTTCATTGAAGTGAAGTGACTTCAAGTATCCGGATTTAATATTTTACAAGAGGAACACGCTTTATGGGTAAAAAGCACACAGAGGGAGAAGTTACACATCGATGATCTCCCGAAGAAAGCCAAGTCTGAGCTCCCAGGGCGCAGCGAGGAGAATGCAGAGGCGCCACCAGGGGGCAGCAAGGATCACAGTCCCAATTGTGGGCTGGCGCGCGGCCTCGGACGCTAGCGAGGGAGGGCAGGAACTGCGGAGCTCTCTGGCCCCTGCAAAAACTGGTTTCCGACTACTTCCTACCCTTCAACCGCAGACCCAGTTTCTGAGCACCAGCATTCTCTCTGGGAAGTTCCCTCAGAGTTACTGGTGAGAAACCTTTCCACAAAGACGATCTTCCACAAAGATCAACGTCTTCAAAGACTTTATCGCAGACAAGTGAGGGACTACATGCTCACTCTTCGGAGTTCACAAATAGAAACCCGAGGTACTATCACGACCAGAAAACTTTCACTGCTTTGAAGCAGGAGTTTTTACCCCACCCTGCTGGTACAGATTTTCTACCAGGAGCTAGCACTGACACTGGGGTCGTAGAGCATGCAACCTGTCAAACTCCTTTCTTCGCCCCCTCTCTGAGGCGGTACAGTGTTGGAGGGCAGGGGCGGAGATGGAGAGGACAAAAGACTTCGCCGGGAGGGGGTCTAAGTACTTCTCCACAGTTGCCTCTGACTCACTAATCTGCCCAGTAATAAAAGCTGGAAGCTGGGCTGGGCCTGCATCCCACACGGTGGGGCCCAGGTAGGGGTCTTTGGTCTTGATCTAGCATCCATCATCTGCCCTGCCCTCCATTAACAGCCCAGCAAGAAGCAGGAGACGTTTAGCAGCTCCCTCCTATGCTCTCTCGGGAGTTTGATGTAATTTAGACCCGGACCTGCGGTTCGTGTGGGCTCTCCACTCCCGCGCCCGCCGCCGTTTAACGTGGCAAACACTACAGTCAATTATCCCCCTCGCTGAGGTGCTATTTAAAGAGACGTTGTCAGGTTCTTAAGCCTCGGATCAGACCTGCTGCTTTCTGCTTCATACACAAAGGCTCAAAACACGAGTTCTTTTGAGGGTTGGGAGAAATACAATTAAACAAAAAATCCTTCCTAACTGTTCCTCCCTCTTGGAGCACCCACGTGCGGAATGGGGGAGCTGGGAGGAAGGAGGAGGTGGGGCGCTATGTCCTTTCCATTTCAGGCCTCTGGGACTAGGTGGAAATATAAGTAAGGCTGGGCCAGGAGAAGGGAAAGCATTGAACCTCAAAGATGAAATTGAAACACAATCATCTGGGGGGGGGGGGTCAAGCTGGCCCAGAAGTCAGGAGTTAGTAGGGGCTTGGGGAAGCAGCGACCCAACAGCATCAATGAAGTTAAATCCCATAGTCTGACTGAGACAGAGTCAAAGGAAGTTGATTTCCCAGAAGGGAAAGCTGGCAAACACCTAAAGCGGGCATTGAGTCTCAAAATATTCCTGTTGCCTTGAAGGAGGAGTCTCTGCCTCAGAAAACCTTAACCACTGGATTCCTTCATAATCAGCCCTCTTGTCCAAAAAGCTTATGCGGCCACCTTACTTCGTCTCTTCTTCCAACACTTACAGGGAAGGGAGACTTTGGTAGTTTGTCAAACTATTATGGTCAACATCAGCAGGCACAGCCGCCTGGGCCCTTGTTCTCCCGAAGCCAGCTCTGCTGTTACCTGGCTGCCAAGGTGATAGGAAAAGTTAAAAATAGGCAGGAGATGCTGCAGTAGGTACCGAGCCTAGGCAGCTGAACCTCAAGGCTGGGGCTGAGCCTAGGCCTGGGCCTGAGCCATTCACCTTTCCGGCTAGAAAGCTGAAGCCCACAGAAACATCCGTTCACACCTCCTTTCCCCCCCAGGACAAGGAAGTCAAGCTGGAGGAAGGTGGGAGATTTACATAGAAAATACCAAAGAGCACACAAAAAGATGGAATCTCTTTCTTACATCTGGTGGAGGACTAAAGGAGGTCTCCCTTTAGCAGTGGGGACAAAGGGTGGGCAGAAAACTGAAGAGAAAGGGAGGACTTGGAGAAAAGGGGGACATCTCAGTTACTAGAGACAGAGTGAACTTTACAGGGCTCGACCTTCGTGCTCCTTACCGCTGAGCCTGCAGTACCACAGCCTCTGTGCCCGCCTGCCAAGGCTTTGGCCCAGGCACTGAGAAAGGCAGAGCGTTGTTCTCTAATTCTGGGCCACTCTCGGGCCCTGAAGCCTCCCCGACCAGGCTGGGGATGTCTGGGGCTGTGGACCGTCGGCGCAAACCCAGGCGGCCAGAGCCAGGGCCGCCCTCGGGATGAGGACTAAGGCCGACCGGGGCTTGCATTAAGGCCAGTGGTGCTCCCTCCAGCACCTCCTGTGAACGCCACCGCCCACTCCCCGATGACTGGGGTGAGTTTGGTCGAGCCATCAGAGCTCCTGCCCTAAGGCGTGCTGTCTCCTCCTCCGTCATGGTACCCAGAGCTAGGCTCATGCTCCGGCCCAACTCTGGTCTCTCGTTGCCTTGTGCCCTATGACGGACCGAGCCCTTGCCAGCAGAGGCAAGCTCGCCTCCGTGGCCGTGGCCATGGCCGTGACCGTGACCGTGGCCGCCAGCAGCTCGCGCAAACCGTGCCAAAAGAGGGCGCGGTAGACGACGGGGACTGGGTCGTCGTCGCTCTGGGCTGGGCGCCGGGGCAGGGTGGCCAGGGGGACTGTCGGAGTTGGAGCCCCGGGCCGCTGCCGCAGCGGCTGCCCGACCCCAAGGCCCGGTGAGGGCTTGCACACAGGTCCCGTGGCCGCGGGAGGCAGCCAGCTGCAGCGCGGTGAGGCCCGCCCGGTTGGTGCGGTCAAGGCGTAAGCCCAGGCGGCGGAAAGAGCGCACCAGGAACTCCAGCACCGCCCCGTGGCCGCACGCCGCCGCCCACATCACCGGGCTATTGCCCGCCGAGTCCGTCGCCTCCGGATCGCCGCTGAACTGCACCAGCAGCTGCACGGCGTCTAAGTGGCCTCGCTCGCAGGCCAGGCTGAGTGCAGTGCGGCCGCGCTCGTCCCGCAGGTTCACGGCTGCACCTTGCTCCAGTAGCAGTCGCACGAAGCGCGAGCGCATCGCGGGGTCCGGCAGCCCCACGGCCACCATAAGCGGCGTCCGACCCTGCTCTGCGCGGCAGTCGATGATGCTGCGGTCCAGCGCGTCCAGCACGAAACGGGCCAAGTGCACTTTGCCCGCCTGCATGGCCTCAAGGAAGGTGCGCGTCCCCGCTCGGGGGCACAGGTCCTTGGGCTTGAGCATGGCTCCGGCCGCCGCGTCCCGGAAGTCCGACGCACGGGGGCGCCCCTGTTCCCTCACCCCACGGGGCTAAGGCCCCGGCCCGGACACCGGTACCGCTCTTTTCGCGCGGGGCGTAGGTGGCTGCAGCCGAGTGTCCTGCAGTTCCCGCTCTGGTCTCCCTACCGCTCGGCTGCCTCGCCGCTCCCGGGGCGTCTTGCTTTTCCTGCCTGGCCCCCCACGCCTGGAGGTGTGGGCTGCTGGCTGCTCCCGACTCCCGCTCAAGCTTGGCCTCCTCAACTCTTGGGCCCTCTTCCCTGTATCCGACGCCCCTTGGTCCCTCGTGGCTTGGAGCAGCGCCACTCACCCGCACCCCGGGAAGCCCCTGCTCCCCTGTTAAGCGGGTGGCTCCCGCCTGGCGCGCCTGCCTCCTGCCTCAGCGGGGAGCGCCGCTCCTCCAGCTCCCAGAGCCTCTCCCCGCCTCCTCCTCTCTTGCGGGGGCCGGGACGCTTGCTTTTTTACTTGGGGGGCTCAGCGGCTCGTGAGGTGCCCGATGCCTAGATACCTGGCTTTATAACTTCGGGGGTCTCCATGGCAATGGCTGCTCTGGAAGCAGGCTGCACCTTCAGGGCAGAGACGGACAGGGGAAGGGAGACCGCCCCTGACCCCCACCCCTTCATGGGCCACGAAGTTGGGGAGCGGCTCCTCCTCCGCGCTCCCCTGGGAATGCGGCGGCGGTTGCGGGGCGGGGGCGGAGGCTCCTCGCCGGGGGCCACATGCACCCGGCGGGGCCAATCCTAAAGTCTCAGTCTTCTTTCCCCGCCCCCCGCCTCCGCCAGAATCGGTAGCCTTTGCTGCTTAGAAACTGGCGGGAGCTTCTGCCATCTGTTTTAGGTTAAAGGGACTGGGACCCCACGAGGACAAAACTGGACAGTGCACGAGCTTGAGCTGGGCAAGAGACAGAGGACAAGTAATTTGGGGTATGAGGCATTTGTGCTCCGGACTGAGGGCGCTCAGTCTGGCTGATAACTGCCATCTAAAGTGCAGCGAATCACAGCCACACACAATTGTGCCTCCCGCACGCGCTCACTCAGAGCAGGGCGGGGGTGCATTCTCCAATCTCAGACGTCTCCAAATCTGACAGCGCACCCGCGTGTCAGCTCCACGGTTGGTCGGTCGCTGTGGAGCAAGTTGACTAGACACTGGCCGCTGTAACCCAGGGCAGGTGCCTTAGGACCCTAGAGTGTGCAGGCATTAGGACTCGCCAGGCACTACCTCCTATCCCCTCAAGGATGAGCTGGAGTTAGGGACTAGGAAAGGACAAAAGACACAGGCAAGAATTCCCAGAAAGGGCTGGGTTCTCTTGAGCACAAAACCATCTTTAGGCCACAGAGCACTAGGCCTGGCCCCTAGAGAAAGGGGAGAGCCTGAGATCATTTTTTTTTTCTTCCAATCAGATGTGTGGAAAACCCACTGACACCCTCTTCCTTTGGACAATCAGCTCATGGGCACTAGAGAGGGGGATACTGAAGACCCCACAAGCTCCCAGGACTAGAGGGCTTGGTAATAGTTGAAATGGAGTTTATTTGTAGAATAAGTGAAGGGCTAGGGACTTTTCGCAGCTGGCCGAGTATTTGCCCAATATACATGAAACGATTGGTTTGATTCCCAGGATGAAGCCAGGTGTGGTGCTATAGATAACAACCCCAGCACTTGAGAGATGGAGACAGGAGGCTCAGAAGTCCCAAGATCATCCTCAGCTACATAGTGAGGGTGAGGCCAGCCTGGGCTACATGAGACCCTATCGTTGTGTTTCCAGCAATGGGAAATGCAGAAGCACAAAGTAAATTCTGAATGAACGAGACCTGTCTTCTCAGTCAGGAGGACAAACCCAGGACTGAGAACATCTGCTAAATACAAACTCAAACAGCCACTGGAAGGGAGGACAGATGATGGGAAGGAGAGGGAACTGAGGTCTTCTGAAGGCAACAGTAGAGTTGATCCTTTAAGGATGAGTGACACAGGCTAAGAAACAAGGAAGACGGTCCAGGCAGAGGGGTTACAGGGACAAAGGCACCCAACAGACACAATGTTGAGGGTTGTGTTCAGGGGTCCTATGCTGTAAGAGAAAGGAAGTTCAGTGGAGAATGGAGGGGGTGTTCAGTCTGGGAATAGCAGGGTGCTTTGCAGGACACTCCCGAGGGTTCTGTGAGGAGTGCTCTTCCCCGGATTGCAGGGGAAGGGGAGTCCCTGGAGCATCTGTGTCTTCCAGACTACCTAGGCTCCAGGATGGCCTAGGAGTGGATTCGGGCTGGACCCTACAACAGGGACTCACACTCCCTTTGTCCTGTGAGGCATATTACTAAGTGCACAGTCGTGAACTGAGCCCCCACGCATTTCTTGGCAGGAGAGTTAGGTCTCAGCCTGTATCATACACTGGTAGTGTCAACCCAGGCCTGCACAGTCCCATCTGTAAGAGGAAGCAGAGACAGAAACTCCCGCCTGCCAGCACATAGTCAGGAGCCAGTTGGAGAAGCACCATTTAGAGGGACCTCAAAGTCCGTCCCATCAACATCCAGGTGACACTCTCCACTCCCAGGAAGGGGACAAGCATGCCCCCCCCCCTTCTTAAGCAGAAGAAAGGCTTTTGTCCTTTTGGGACTTAGTTTTCCCTGTTTGCATCATGAGAGAAAAATGCTTTCTTCCCTTTTTTCTGCCTTTGGGAACAAGAGGAAGGCTAGGCCGTGTACCTCGAAGAAGAAAAGCACCCCCCCCAAAAAAAATGGGTGTTAGCCAAGCCCCTCCTCCCAAGAGCCTCCCTGAACCAGCTCAGCTTTGCCTGGGCCCCTGCTGCCTATGGTGGAGGGAAACAATGTATTTGAGGGGTGGGGGAGTAGTGGAAAAATTGGTCAAGTCTCCTTCAGAGCCTCCCTCTGGTCTGTGCTGAGTTCCCAGATGGGCAGTGAGTCCCAGGTTTCACAACCTAGAGCCTTTGCTCTGACTTTCTACCCTTGGCTCACTATGTTCTGAACAGAAAAGAAACAGCAAAAGCTGGGAGGAGAAAAAAAAAAAAACCACAGAGATTTCACTGTGGAGCACAGAGGCTCCAACAGCCGGAATTAGAAGCTGTCGCTTAGGGAGCTGAAGGCTGACAGGAGAAGGAGGTATGCAGGCAGGGGGCAGGCAGGCGCTTCACACTCCTCCTCTCCCACCCGCCCAGCTTCTCCTCCTGCAGGCCCCAGGCTGGCAAAAGGGCTTCCTCCCCGAGGTGCCTCAGTGTGCAAGTCTGTCTGTCTGTAACTGCCCCTCCCGCCCCCTCCTTTCCTCTTCAAGTGTCACCAGCCCCCTCACCCTGTCACATTGTACTTGCTAGCTCCTGAGGGTTGAGCCTAGTGGCACGTGCCTTGGAGCTGCAGGGAGCTGGGAGGGGGTGTGTGCAAAGGGGGGGGGGTGAGTCAGCAGAGGATCTGCTACTGAGTCAACCATGGGGCTCCTGAGGGGTGAGGACCCTTCTCCATATCAAATGGAAATCAGGAGTGAAGAGGGAACCTGCCCCTATGGCACAACAGGGATGGAACCCAGGTGTCTTTTACCTATCCAGTGCCCAAGGGAGGGCATCAACTCTTCCTCTGTACTTCCCCCTGTGGCCACAGATTAACCTATCTCCAGGGCCTAGAACCAGCCCTTTGGGGCATCAGATTGAAAGCAAGCAAGTGGATATGCAGACTGCCTGCGAAGCCATTCAGAGGCCCCTTCAGGAGGCAGGATTGACCCCTTCCCATTTGCTCAGCTGCAGCCTGACCTGGCAAAAGAACTGAGGTGGTTTTCCCTGTGGGCTCATGGGTACCGACTGTGGCTACTGCCCAGTGGGCTCTGCTGGCTCTGACTGAGCCCACATACCCGCTTCAGTGAGTTCCCCTCAGTCTGGATCCTCATCTCCACAGAGTTGCCTCCCTGGGAGGTCGGAGGAGGGAAATGGGATTTCTGGGAATGGGTTGAGGTCAGAGCATTGCCTCGGGGTGTGGCTCTCCCACCCTGATAGTATCCAGTGTGGCTCTGACAGGGAGGCTGGCTGACAGAAGCTAGGCTTTAGTTGTATGAATGAACAGGTCTTAGCTTTACTCTGTGGCCAGGGACAGGTAGGGACCCCTGAGGTCAGGCCCTGGGAGGGACGGGGAGGATGTCCCTGTTCATTTTCCAAAGGCACAGGTGTTCACAGCTAATGGCGGCATCTGTTGTAACTCTCTGATAAGAAAACAACCGCTTCCCAGCAGCACCCTGCCCTGTCAGCCATTTGGGATTTGAGACAGAGCTGGAGGTGTGGCCCACAAGCTATGCCTCCAGAAAGTTTATTGGATTCAACCACAGCAGGGGGCATGTCCCTGTGTGTGTGGTCACTCTCAGTGTTCCTAAAGAGACCCAGACAGCTCAAAGGTTTGGGGTTACCCAGAGGGTGGGTGCACTTTTGGTACTAGGATCTTCTGCTTGAGCCCTGGTCAGGAGAGACAAGGAAGGAGTATATCTGTGGGGGTGTAGAGAAAAGAGATCATCTCTTAAGGATTCTGGCATCAGGGCCAGCAGACAGAGAAACCAGAGGCAGGGCCATTTGACAGGGCCCAAGAAGGGCCTTCACTCTTCCTGTAGCCCCCAAGGGACCCATTCCCCACACTCCACTCACACGCAGCTTGGCTTCAGAGGCCTTCCACTTCCCCTGTCCTTTCCTAACTGGAGAACAGAGGCCAGGCTAAGGCAGGAGATTCTGGGATTGGCTTCTTTGGTAGGAAGGAGAAAAATAAATAAACCGTTTAAATTTAGTGAAGAAAATGACGATGAAATCAAGCCCCCCCCCCCAAGACTGGTGGCACACCTGCTAGGAAGTGCCAGACCCAGACCCTAATCCAGAAAAGAGGGTGAACCAGTTTCAGAGTTGGAGAGAGCACTCTAGAAGCTAGTCTCCCTTTGCCAGCAGGCGTAGCCCCCACAACCCCAATACTTGATCAATTAGGGGGCAGCTGAGAAAGCTTTCCCATGAAGCCATCTATCCCCATAGGCAGGAGGTGAGGGCAGAGGCTTTGGCTACCATTCTGGAAGTAGCCATTCCCAGAGGGCTTTGAGGCAGTACCAGGCTCTGACTTAAGGCGTTAGCAAACACTCTGTACTCAAGGCAGGCCTGAGATGCATGCAGCCTAGAAGCCTGTGTAAGGTACTGCTTCAAGGCACGCATCAAGACAGGAGGACTTGGTTCTGTGGAGCCATGCCCACAAGAGGGAAGGTTCCAGGGAGCAAAGCCATGCTTCCAGGAAAGGGAACCAAGCTCCAAGTGGAGCGCCCCTGTTTGTACATTAAGAAAGGCAGAGGGGAGGCCAGGACCCAGTTTCCTCTCTCTTGGTCCATATTCCTTTGCCTTCAATGGCACTACAGGTGAGACAGACAGAAGAAGCTAGCTTAGAAAAGACTCAGGTTCCATGAGGACTCTTGCCCTGATAGTCCCTTATTCCTGCCTTATCTGAATATTAAGGTCCCTTTCTCCTGGGAAATGGGACCATGTTCCAGAGAAGGGTGTGGCCATCCTTGCTTAAATGTCAAAGTGAGATGCTGGCATCAGAGGCGGCTCTCCTGGGTGTCTGCCTTGCTCACAAGTGGTTCCTGTGGACACAACTCCTCAGAGGCCTCGCAGAACCTCTCAGGCTTGTCTTCTGCTTCGGCGGGCAAGCAGACCTTGAAGTAGGCCTGCATCGACTCCTTTACTTCAGCCTCCAGACCCTTCATCTTGGCCTCATACTCTGCCAGCGCCTTCTCCTGGAACTGCAGGGACAGTAGGGACCATTACCAGGCTCAGGAGGGGGTCCTGCCTGCCCCAGACTATAGAACACTAAGATGCCCATTCTATTTGGGACTTCTAAGAGCCTGGGAGGAGATGGAGAGAGTAAGGCCCATCAAAGAACCTTCCAGGAGAAACATCAAGGAAAGAAATCTGTAGAGATGTCTCACTTGAAAGGGCCTTGGGACACCATGAGAACCTGCCTGTGGCCCACTGCTGAGGTGTGATGGACCCTTCACCTGACCTCTTGTGTGGAGCCCATGGGGTTGGGCCCCTTTCCACCCATTTAGCTCCACTGGGAGCAGGACAGAGCTCTCACCTGCTTTTCCATTGCCTGGATCTGCTCCAGGCAGGCTGTCTGCCTCTCTTCCAGCTTCTCCTGGTGACGCTCCAGGGTCTCTGTCATCTGGGTTCAGGTAAGAGACAGAGAATCAGACAGACAGGCAAGCAGCATAAAGGCTGGATGCCAGCTCTCATCTCAGCTAACCAGCAGTGAGACTCTGGGGCCAAGTCTTTAACCTCTGGGCAGCTTTTGCAATGTGTGAAGTGAGGTAATCGCACTCGGGATCGTGAAGGGTCACATGTCTGGTCCACAGGAAGCCCCTGTCATAGTGCCTGACACGAGATCAGGCCACAGTAGGTGGCAGGCCTGTTACTGTGGTCAGCAGTGCCCAGGGAAGGAGCTTTAGGTCCATTCTCAGCTGTGTTTCCCTTCCCCTTTCCATTCCATGGCGCCCCAGGAAGCCTTCCTCTCCCACCCCATCCAATCCCATTCTTCCAGGACCTGCTAACTCATGTTTCCCAGGCCAGTCCCTTCTGGCTGGCAGGCTCCACCCACAGGCCAGAACCTTGGGAAACTTCCTCCCATTCCTAGCTGCATGGACACTTCTGGGCAGCCTGCTTTCAAGGCTCAAAGGAAGGACACTCACATCCCCCACACAAACCTATGGTGAGAATGGTTGGGAAGGACACAGCCCTGCATACCTGCTTGACAGCCTGAACCACTTCCTGGATGTGGGAGTTGTTAATTTCTCTCTTGAGCCTGTTGATACAATTGGAGTTTTATAAAGGGACAGAGTCCATAAATTATCCTAAGGGTAGGACAGACAAGAACTCCTCACTGAAGCAGGGAGGCACAGAGAGGCCAACATGGAAGATGGGGAAGGACTATTGGGAGCCCTGGGTCCACTTCCTCGTCAAAACACTCTGACAGAAAGTCATCTCGGGTGGGCACAGTGGAGAGTGCTGACATCTAAGGGGACAGGCTGCTACCCATAGGCTCCATCTCCCTCTCTTTGTGCACGGTTTTCCTTCCATTGTTCTTCTTTCCTTAAGCAGTGTTAGCATCCGGGTTTTGCTCAAGGGAGACTGAGAGATACAGCAATGGAACTAACTTGTGAAGGGCCAAGACAGAGGCAGATCTATGGGAATCAAGTTAGGAGCCCTCATAGGGTTGACCCTCTTCCAGCGGGAGGCTGCTCGGGTGGGCCTCCCCTTCAGGGTTTACCTCTCCTGGGCCACCTTGTCTGTGGTGACCTTGGTCATGGCTTGGATCCGTTCCAGCCTCTTGGCCTCCAGTTTTTTCTTCATTTCTTTGGTGTCACTGCGGACAGACAGGGGGGAGATATTCTGTGGACTGCAGCCTTTGGGGGGAGGTAGGGGCCGGCAGTCACGAGGGGCGACTTTAGGACTTTACGTTTCCGAGGTCTCCTTGAAAGTCTTGAGTTCAGCAGCCTGTTTCTCTCTGGCCAGCTCCATCATCTTGGCGATTTGCTGCGAAAGACGAGGGAGGAGCTTAGTTAGCTTCGCGAGAAGCCCTTGGCTGTGCACAAAGGGTAGAGTTGGTTGCTGCAGCCGCTGTTGTCCCACACCTCGGTCACGTGCTGCTCCTTGCGCTTGAGGACAGACCGGTACTGCTCCTCGCCTTGCTGCTGCAGCTCCTGCTCCAGCCTGTCCTTCAGCTCTTGCACGCGCGGGTCCGCCCCGTCGGGGGACTCGCTAGGTGCCACAACGGTCTCCTCACATGGCAGGGTCCTGCGGAAGCCACGAGGGAACAAGCCATGAACCAGGTGCCACCACTCTCGGGGAGGGCAGGGCGCCACCGATGCCCATACCTCTTCTTGCGGGAGCCCTTGCCCGGGCGGAGTTTGCTGCCCGCTGCCGGGGTCTGGAGCTCCGCCAGCTGTGCGGCGCCACGCTGTAGCAGTTCCTCCCAGCGCCGGGCTCCACGGCGCTCCAGCTCTCGAAGCTCCTTCTCATGTCTCCGCTGCAGCTTCACCACACCCTTCAGTTCCCGCAGCTCTTCCAAGCTGGCGGTCTGTGGCTCTGCAGAGGCATGGTTGAGGTGTCATGCGGCCCAGAGCATTCTCCCAGTCTTGCAGGACCCCCATGCTCCCCCCCCCACCGAAAGTCCCAGGTCCTCCCTCCAGATCCTGCCCCACGATCACATGGCTCATCAGGCCTCACCTGTCACTTCTTTCGTAGCTTCTTCCCCCTTGGCCTTGGTCCCAGGCGCTGTAAGAGCACAGGGCTGGACTGTCAGGTGCTTTGGAGGCACCTCAGTTTGGTTCCTGCGGGGTTGTAGTTTAAGCAACTCCCCCTTTCTCAGTGTTGAGGCTTCCGAGTCAGATCTTCCCTCCCCAGATGAAAGTGGGACTAGGGGTGTGGTGGGAGAGGCGCAGCGCTATCCACTAGGCAGGTGGACCCAGAACTACCTACCTGTTGACCCATTGCCTGCTGAGATTGGCGCCCCATTAGACTGACTGGCAACAGGTGTCCCAGAGGAGAAGAGCTTCTGTGTGAGGGTGGCCGGTTAGAACAGTGGCTCTAACACGATTTTCCCTGAGTGGGGGACTCTGCCCCTCCCCACTCATTCCACAACTCGTGGAGGGTTCTGGGAGTGGTTCAGGCCACACAGACCTCAGGCAGATTTCCTGTCACTTCTTTGAGCTTCACAGACTTCTTATCATGGGCATTGAAGTACTTGATGGGGTTGGCAAGGGCCACGGTAAGATCTGGGAACACAGGACGTGAGCAGAGCGGTGTGTATGGAGTTTAAGGCACGGAAGGAGCCACCGACCACCCTTTCTCATTCCACTTCAGATACTGGCTTAGTGAATGGAAAGGGAGCAGACAACTTGGGGCCAGGCACAGGTCTCCTACCTGCCCACGTGTCAGGTACGTAGTCCTTCATCTCCAGGAAGACGAAGAGAGCAGGCATAGTAAGGGGCATGTTGCTCTCACTGCGCAGGCACAGATGGTGGTATCCTGTGGAACACGGTGAGGTGGGTTGTAAGGCAGAGCTCAACCCTGCTCAGCACGACAGCACAAGCAAGCACTCAGGACTTCTGGCTCTGGAGTCAAAGGCCAGGGTTCTAATGCTTCCCTACTGTCCTTCCCTACTGTGTGGCTTTGGGCAGGCTAGGTTAACACTTGGTTGACTCCTCATCTATCTGCCGTGTGTGCGTGTATGCGTTTATTCTGAGAATGTGTTATAAGCTCTTCACACCTTTTTTTTTTATTATTACATTTTAATTTATTTACTCTGCGTGTGAGCGCGTGCGCTCGCACACAGAGGTCAGAGGACAGCTTGTGGAAACTGGGGTCTCTCTCTCTTTCACCATGCGGTGTCTAGGGTCAAACTCAGATCATTGGGCTTAGCGGCAAGTGTCTCTTCCCACTGAGCCATCTCACCAGCTCCTCTCACACATTCTAAGTGCCCAGAGATGCCAGCTGCTCGGGAATCTGTAACAGTGACTCCAGAAGATCATGGGCATTCTGTTAGGTGGGCAAAGTTCCTGGAGAAAGTCTATTCCTGTCCCAGATAAGCTGATCAGATGAGGGAGGAAGCTGAGGCCTCAGAGACCCTGCCTGAAGGCCACTCCCGCCCCCAGATAGGAGGCTAGTCTTGTCTCAGACTCTGCAAGTAGTTAAGAAGCCCCAGTTCCTTACCAGAATGTAAGGCATTGATGGGGATGATGCGGTGTCCAAGAAATTTGCTGCCTTCTTCCATCACAGCTATCCTGAGGGAGGCCAGCTCAGGCATCAAGATCTATGGTAGTTTAGGACAGCAGAGTCTGAGGAGTGGACAGCGGGGAGCCAAGCAGCCCCTCCCCTGGACTCCAGAAGTCTCACTAAATGCCAGGCTGAGACCCTGGCAGCCATTGCTAGATTTGGTAAGGATAGGCAGAAGCAACGCCCTACGGTACATATAGGCATCTTCCAGTTTGAGCCAGGCTTACATGTGAAAGTGGACTAGATGTTTGCCAGGCTAACAAGCCCTGGTAGCTTTGCCAACCAGTGTCCAAGGAGACAAAGAACCCCATCATCTGTTAGCTTCTGGGCTGAGAGTTCATGTTTTTATCCCCAATCCTAATGTGTACAAGCACTCTCCGACACACACACACACACACACACACACACACACACACACACACACACCCCTTATGAACTTGCATTTGGGACTTTAAACTTTAGGAAGTCATATAGGGATGGGCCAAGAACTAGGGACAGATGCCAGTGCCAGCCCCATCCTTAGCACCTTCTCAAAGATAAAGGGTTCCTCTTTCCAGACAGGATTGATGGAGTTAGCAGTAGGTGACAGCTTGGTACGATACCGCCTCTTAGGGTCCCCTGGGAGGCCAAACAGTTCCACTTCCACATAGGTGCGCACACTGCGCTCTGACAGGAACTGCCCAGAGATGACCTAAGGGTGAGAAGCCAGGGGAAGGCCAGCATTAGATATCCCACTCCAGTTGATTCCTAAGCCCGTGGGGTTTCTGTCCCCATAAGTCTGAGTATCTACAGTGGGTATTGTGATGATTCCCCCTTCAGCACTGGCCATCAAATAGCAGCGGTGTGACTCAAGATTTACAGGCACGCTTTAAGGACCTGAGTGATTACAGGACTCCCGGGCAGAGGCAGGCCACCCACACAAGAAAGGAGCAACAGACGTTTACCCCCTGGTCTGAAGCCTGGGTTCCTGCTGCCCAGCATAGCCCAGACACTCTCTCTCTCTCTCTCTCTCTCTCTCTCTCTCTCTCTCTCTCTCTCTCTCTCTCTCTCTCTCTCTCTCTCCCCTCCCCCACTGGAGTCTCAGCCCTTCCCCTTGGTTTCCATGGGGACCAAGAGGCAGACTCCAGTGCTGAGGAGGAGGCAGTTTCCAAGGCAACTTGCTACTGCAGGAACTGGCTGGGGTTGAAGTCTTCAAGATATCAGGAAAGGGGGTTGAGGTAGAGGGGTGGGCTTTTTGGCCTTCTTTTCAAGAGCCCAGCCCTCCCAGCCACTTGTCTGCCCTGGGCCTTGCCGTAATGGAAAGGGTGGTGGCTACCACCACATCAATGCGGTCCACCGAGAAGGGGTTGAACTGTTTGTCCAGTCTGCGCATGAACTCGTGCTTCAGGAGGTAGCCACTCTGCCCGTTGAACTCAAACAGTGCCATGTTCTGCTGCATGGGCAGGTCTGGGGGGACAAGAGGATGCGGTGGGGATGGAGTAATCTGGTTCTATTCTCAGTCTCTTTTCAATACTTTCAAGCCTTTTTTTTTTTTTTTTTTGGTCTTGGGAATGGGGGAGTTTGGGTAGATCATGAAGGTGAGTTTCTCATGTCCCGTCCCAGTCCCTTGGGGGTACCCAGCCTTTCAGGAAGGGTCTTCAACCTAGAGTCAGCAAGGAGTAATGGTATGACCAGGCTGCAAATTCACAGAGGATCTGGGATAGCTGGCACAGATGTGACATACAAACAGAGCAGCCAGAACCCCTGCCAATCTTCGTGTCTTATGTATGCTCCGATATATGAACAGCTGAACAGGCATGGGGGAATGAGCCCCTCCCCCAAAGTGCTCTCACTAACACCATACCCAGTAGGCATCAAAGCTCTTTATCCAGGGAGGAGTAAGGATAGGATAGGCAGGACCCAGAGGAGGGTTCTGGGGGTGAGCATCTGGGAATGCAGGGCCCAGGTGAGGGTTCTGGGGAGGCAGTACGAGGCCCAGGGAAGGGCTCTCTGGTTTTGGAAGTGCCCTTACCCATTGTCTGGAAATTGAGGGCAACCATCTGACATCCAGCATTCCAGAACATCTGGGGCATGTAGTTGGAAGAGTCCATGCGTGTGCCCTTGGGGTACACACGGCTCATCTGGCGTTTATTATAGCTGTCACTGAGTATAGGAGCTGGCCAAGGCCACTTGTACCAGCAGGACCCCAGACCCTCCCCCAAGCCCCATCCCACCAGGGACCTTGTCTGGCAAAACCTCAAGGATACTCCACAAACTGCATGGAGGCCTTGGAGAGCAGCTCGTAGGCCTTGAGCTCCGTGAAGGAAGAAACAACATAACTTCTGTTCTTCTCTGTGCAAGGGAGAAAAGGGAGGGGAAGTCCACGTCAGGCTGCCCCCTCTCTCAGCCCTGCCTTCCTTTTGAGGCACTCTCCCCACCCCAGAGTGGTGCTTCCAACCAAGGATTCTATTGAGATCTGAGGATCTAGCAGCCAGATTTGAGAGGACTGTGTGCCGACAAATGTGCTGGGGTAAAGGGACATCACAGTGGACATGCAGGAGGAGTCCTGCATCACAGTGAGAAAGAGTGGGGTCCATATGCCATGGATAGGCATGTAGGGTGTGGCGGACATATGCAGCCAAGTCCAGGGTATCAGGAACGCGTGGTACACGCACTTGGTGAGAGAGCAGCTGGGGCACGTAGTTGTAAGAGACCGTGTATGTGTGTACCCTTGGGATACACAAAGCTCACGAATTGTTTGTTATAGCTGTACCTAAGTCTAGGTGCTGGCCAAGGCCATTGGCAGGACCCCAGGCCTTCCTGCAAGCCCCCAGCCTGGGGCCCTTGGCTGGTGAAACCTTAAGGATACCCAGGCAGTGATGTTCACAGGGAGTGAAATGTGCATATAATTGGCAAGTGCAGAGGGGAGCTGTATAGTAAGGGTAGTACCCCATACCCTCCAAACACATCCTGTCTGTGCCTAGGTAGCAGAGCAAGCTGGGAATTCAGATATGGGGAGTCAATGTTGCAGAGATCCACGTGTACAAGAATGCTCAGAAAGGTGCTCATATTGGTTAGACGCACAGAAGGTGGGAAATGCACTCAAGGACATCTTGAAAAGATCAGGGCAAGTGTCATGGCAACACACAAAAAAGGAAGGATCCGATGGGGTATGTGAGCCTCTGGAGGTTGCTCTGCCTCCCACCCCCTCATGGGCACTCTCTCCCTTTCCCTCCCCTCCCCTCCTTTGGACAGGGTCTCTCTATCTCTCTATGCAGAGTCCTGGCTGTTCTGGATCTTGCTCTGTAGACCAGGATGGCCTCGAATTCACAGAGGACTAAAGGTGTGGTCTCCCAGGAACTCTTCCTCCAGGGCCGAGGCTTAGACCTGGGGCAGCACGTGGTAGAGTTCAGGCCTGGGAGCTGCAAAACCTTAGGAAACTGCAGATGCTCCAGACAGGCCTGGCTGAGGTGGCCTGTCACACCAACCTGCCTGTCACTGACACACACCAGGACATTCCGTTTGCTGCCAAGTTCTTCAGTCCAATGCTGGGAGCCACTACCACTTAAGCCCTTTGCCTGACTCCTAAGCTGGGTATTTATAGACAAGGCCCTTAGTCCAAGAGGGAGCAGGCCCCTTCCTTTCATCCCACTCACGAGGCCACTCTTGAACCAGGACAGCCTGTTCCTGAACCCGGCCTGCCCTCTCCCCTGACCCCCCTATACTAACGTACATACGTGCAGAGAACTCGAAGGAGATAAACTTGGTGGGCTGGATATAATTGACAAGGCTGGACATTTCCTCATAAGCTGTCACCTCCAGGCCTGCTGTGCCCTAGAGGACAAGGGGGATAGTGGAAAAAGAAATAATACAGAGCCCACGCCGTAGCCCATGCCCACCCGGAGGGTACCACAGCGGAGCCACCAGAGGGACTGTCCCCACACACCTCATCCGACTGCATCTTCTTAATTTCTTCTTCATCCAGGCTTCCTGACTCTTCCTCTTCCTCCTCTCCCACCACCTCCTCCTCCTCCTCCACCTCAGTCCGGTCCTCAGCAGTCCACCCTGCCACACATAGTTTTGTGAGCCCTGGCTCTCCCCAAACCCCACCCCACTGCCCTTACTCACTCACCTGTGTCCTCTTCTACAGGGACACTAGATTGGAGGCTGCCCTCAGCCATCGCACCAGGCTTCTTGCTGGGGGATGCTGGCCCAGAAAACTGGTTCTTCTTATTCTTAATGAGGATCTTGCCCCGGAGGTCCTCGGGGCTGGGCAGAGGGATGCCAGGTTTCAGCTGTAGACAATGAAGAGGTGGGTACCATTGCCTCCCCCCTGTGGTGTGGGCCTATGTCTGCTACTTCACCTCCAACCACTGCCCCTTGTGTCTTGAATTCCCATTTGACTGACATTACCTGTTCCTTGGCAGGAATGTGTCTTTCACCCATTCCTTCCGACTAGACCGACTGCTCTTTTCACATGCTCACTGAATCTCTGTTGTCTTCCAGATTTCACCTTACCCAACACACCCTTCCAGCAAGTCTGCCTTGATCCTCCAACTCCGAGCACTGCCTCTCATAGCAACCGCTGGCTGTAATTGACCTGGATTCTTGTCTATCTCCTCATGAAGAGGGTCAGAAGCCTGGGATAGCACTTGTGACATTTGGGTTTGGTGTGTGTGTGTGTGTGTGTGTGTGTGTGTGTGTGTGTGTGTGTGTGTTTGTTTTAGATAGGGTCTCAGTATGCAGCCCAGGTGAGCATGTAACTTGAGATCTTCCTGTGGCAGCCTCTCAAATGTAAGTGCTGTCACCATGCCTAACCTTCAATCAAGTTTCTGACATTGGTAGGCTCCTAATTCTAACATACTCTCTGACACATGGTAGATGACAGGACCCAGACTCACAATCCATCGAATAAATTCAAATTATTTCTGCCCCGCTGACCTGGTTCCAGATGCCCCACAAGACTGTACACTCACAGGAAAATTTTCCAGGGGATCTGTGAGCAAGGTCTCTCCAAACATGGTCCTGCAGTACTCAGCCATCTTAGCCTGCTGGCGGGGTCTGTTAGCAGGGAGCAAAGTGCAGGTAGGGGTTGGTTGCTTAGCACCAACCTCTTGCCCATCTTCTATGCCCTGATAACCCAAATCAGGGGCCCAGGAAGTGGGGCAGGTAGGAACAGAGGAAGGAGATACTGAGGTCCGAAGGAGTCTAAATGGATGCCTAGAGGCCAGGGACAGTATATGTGCATGTGGTGGGGGTTGGGAGGTCAGGTAAGAGGCTGGACCAGGATACGCACGAGTCCACATGGTTTTCAAATGACAGGATGACGGGATATGGGGAGGTCTTAAAGGCACTTTCTGCAATGGCTTCAATTGCTTCCTAGAAGAAAGGAGCTCTGTGAAGAGGGTAGCGTCTCCCCACCTCTTAGTCTCCACATACACATAAAACTAGACAGCCGTGCTAGCCTCCCAACAGCTTGAGGTATCCCAGGTGCTTCTTCCCTTCAGCTTCACGTCCCCAACTCAGGCTCTTTCTGATGGCCACTGTCATCAGCTCCCACACCCCAAGACCCACCTTGAACAAGATATCTGTGGTCATGGTGAAGCCGTGGGTGATAATGGGCTCTTCGTCAGGGGGCTTGCCCTTCCAACAGTCTAACTCTACACAACGGCAGCCAGACAGCAGCACCTGGCGGTACATCTCAGCCGAGGAAAGGCCTGAGAACTGGCCAGCTGAACCAATGGAGAGAAGGGACAGGGCTGTCACTCACAGCCAGGCCCAGGCCCCTCACTACCTCATAGTCTGCCCTGTCAGCAGGACAAGCAGTAGTAGAGAAGCATCTGTGGAGAATCTGGAGGCCAGGAGCAGCACAACATGAGGATTCCCGGGCCCACCTGTCAGGTAGGTGTTGTGTGAGGAGTTGATGAAGTAGTGATTTAGTGGCTGTGTCATGTCTTGGTGGATCAGCAGTGAATCGTGGGCCAGCACGCTGTTCTCTGGTCCACAGAGAAACCAGACCATCCCCTCTGGTGACAGCTGGCCTGCGAGACAGTGGACAGCAAGCAGTCACGGCTGCCACTCAGCCTCCAGGGTGCGACAGGACTACGGGGGAAGTAGGAGGTTTCCTTGGTCCTCACCCCTCTGCACATTGATGCCGCTGGGTTCATACTTGTCAATGAGCACCTGCACCTGCTCAGGCCGGGCTGGTGGGAACAGCAAGGAGTTGAGTCGAGGGTCTCGCTGCTTCTGATTGATGAATTTGGTCAGGTGCTCCTTGGTCATGTAGGGCTTAGCTTTAGCGTGGCTGCAGGCCAGAGAGACGGGCACGGGTGTATGCCCTTTGGACCTGGAGGCTTGGATTACCCTCTTCTCTTGTACAACCCTGTGATTCCCAAAAGGACGGGTGGAAGGAAGGAATCACCGCCCTTACCAGCAAGCACTCCATGCCCAGCCCAAGGAACTCACTAGGAAGTGAAGATCTCGTCGATTTCTGGACGAGGACAGAGGCTCATGAGGAAGCTCTTGTACACAGATTCTGGGAAGTCCTCTGGATTGATAGCATCATTCTGGAAGAACCATTACCTTGTTAGCCTTCATCTCACCTGCTCAGAGCTAAGCCTCACCGTGCCCTCCACCAGGCTCTGGGGAAGGAGGCCTGGATAGGAGAGGAGTTACTCAAGGCAGACGGGCAGCAGACACATCGGTCAATTCTCAAGGAGCTTGCCGCCTGACTGCAGTGCCGGTTAGCTGGCTGGCTCTGATGGTGATTTTGGATAGTGGCTAGTTCCAGGATTGGAACGAGATTGGAATTAAGCATGCGCAGAATGAAGAGGACAAAATGTCATAAGCAAGGGGCCCTGCTTGCCAGCCAGGGTCTCGGGCTCTTAATTTCTTTTTAACTTTGTAAGTGAAGGACAAGCTTTCTAAAGAAACAGTTTGAAAGTAAACAAATGTGCACCTAACAATAGAGCCTTGGACTGTGAGGGCTAAAGCCTGAGGAACTGGAGGGAGAAATGCACTGGCGCAATTCGCCTGATCCGCAAGAGCCCCAGTGAGCACGTGCATGCAAACACACACAGGCATGCACACACACCAAACAAAAGACAAGAAACTGGGGAAACCAGACACACACACAAAGAAATAAAATCAGATTTGATCAAAATTTAAAATATGCATGCTTGCTGGGTAGTGGTGGTGCACACCTTTAATCCTAGCACTTCAGAGACAGTGGCAGATGGATCTCTGTGAGTTCGAGGCCAGCCTGGACTACAACGGGAGTTCCAGAATAGCCAAGGTCACACAGAGAAATCTTGTCTTGAAAAAACAACCAACCAAACAACAACAAATGTATGCTTGTAAGGACACCATCAAGAGGCTGAAGGTTAATAGCTAAGGAAGGAGGAGGGGGAGGGAGAAAGGAAGGGAGAAAGGATAGACAATTCACAAAATAAAATAAAATAAAATATTTACAAATCAATTATCCATTAAGTGTTAATTCAACAACAAAAAGATAGCCCAAAGGCTGGGGAGATGGCTTGGTTGTTCAAGTACCTGCTGTGCAAGTACTTGAAGGAACTGAGTTCAGACCCCCAGCACCCACATAAATGCTGGTCTCCACAGTGTGTGTCTGTAGCCCCAGCGCTGGGAATGGACAGAGATAAGAAGATCCCTGAAGGTGCCAGCCATCCTCACACACATGAGCTCCAGGGTCATTGAAAGCCCTTCAAATACTGAGATGGAAGCTGGAGAGATAGCCCAATGGTTAAGAATAAGCCAACACTGATCTTGCAGAGGCTCTGAGTTCAATTCTCAGCACCCACGACAGCTCGTAAGTGCCTGCAATTCCAGCTCTAGGGGATCTGATGCCTCTGGCCTCTGAGGACACCTGAACTCACATGTACATATCCACACACAGATACACACAAGCATGTGATTAAAAAATAAATAAACCTTTCAAAAATAAGATGGAACATAACTGAGGAAGACCTCTGACCTCCACACATGTACAAACTCATGCTCACAAATACAGACATACACCACAAATACATGCATTAAAAAAAAGAAGAAAGGAAGGACAATGAATTTGAAATGATGTTTCTGTAAAGGAGATACAGAAATAATAGGTACATGAAAAGAAATCACCATCATTAGTTATTAAGCAAATATAAATTATAATCAAGATGAGCCCGGCATGGTGGCGCACACCTTTAATCCCAGCACTCGGGAGGCAGAGACAGGCAGATTTCTGAGTTCAAGGCTAGCCTAGTCTACAAAGTGAATTTCAGGACAGCCAGGGCTACACAGAGAAACCCTGTCTCAAAAAACAAAAAACAAAACAAAATCAAGACGAGATACCATTTCATTCCCACTAGGACAGCATAAAGAACCGACAGACTGTAGCAGTGTTGATGGCCCATAGGAACACAGGAACCCTCATGTTGCTGGCAGGAGAGTAAAATGTGGCAGCCACTTGAGAGAACAGTTTGTCAGTTCGTCAAAATGATCAACACAGAGTTACCATATAGTCATATGAACAATTTCACCTGGATATGTCAAGACTGATAGCTAACTCATGACAAAATGCTTGTACAAGCATTATTCATAATAGTCAAAGAGTGGAGAGAAACCAAATATCTATCAACATGGAATATGATAACTGCTATATATATAATATAGGTATTATATATTATATAACATATATTATGTACTTCATATATGTGTATACACATATATGAATATACATATGTATATATACATACACAATACACATATATACATATACATACACATATACATATGAAGTAGTGATGCTATCACATGGCTGACTCTGGAAAATATAATGTTGAGTGAATAAAGCTCAACATAAAAGACCATGGATTGTCTGAGCCCAGAGTATGTAATTCTACAGAAATAGAAAAAGAAATTAGATAGACAGTGTACTGATAGTTTTATGTCAACTTGACACAGCTGGAGTTATCACAGAGAACGGAGCTTCAGTTGGGGAAATGCCTCCATGAGATCCAGCTATAAGGCATTTTCTCAATTAGTGATCAAGGGGGAAGGGCCCCTTGTGGGTGGGACCATCTCTGGGCTGGGAGTCTTGGGTTCTATAAGAGAGCAGGCTGAGCAAGCCAGGGAAAGCAAGCCAGTAAAGAACATCCCTCCATGGCCTCTGCATCAGCTCCTGTTTTCTGACCTGCTTGAGTTCCAGTCCTGACTTCCTTTAGTGATGAACAGCAGTATGAAAGTATAAGCTGAATAAACCCTTTCCTCCCCAACTTGCTTCTTGGTCATGATGTTTGTGCAGGACTAGAAACCCTGACTAAGACAAATTGGTACCAGGAGTGGGATATTCCTGTGACAACCTGAGCATGTTTTGGGGAGAACTGTGGAAGGGCTTTGGAACTTTGGGCCAGAAGATCTATTTGGTGTTAAGAGCTCTGCGAGATGTTGTGTAGGAACTTGGAAGATAATGTTGAGAACAGTGTCGAAAATGGAGGCCTGGCTTGTGAAATTTCAGAGGGAAAATTAAAGACTCTTTTCAGGGCCATTGCTATTTTGGATTGTGAAGATACTGTGGTTCTGGTTAGCTGGGGCTGAAAAATCAGCTGTGATTAACAAGATACCAGAACTACTAAAGTGAAAACTTGGCATTACTGGGACTATTGATGCTGGTTAGCTGGAGCTAAGAAATTAGCGGTGATTAAGAAGAGACCAGCAGGGCCAGGCGTGGTGGTGCTCGCCTTTAATCCCAGCACTTGGGAGGCAGAGGCAGGCGGATTTCTGAGTTCGAGGCCAGCCTGTTCTACAAAGTGAGCTCCAGGACAGCCAGGGCTATACAGAGAAACCCTGTCTCGACAAAAACCAAAAAAAAAAAAAAAAAAAAAAAAAAAAGAGAGAGAGAGAGACCAGCATCACTGAGGTGAAATCTTTTGGGAATTGTTTTCTGAGAGCACAGAGGCTGTGTTCCAGAGGTAGCCAAGGTTGTACCTTGTGCTGTGGCTGGACTTGGTAATGTGTAAGAGTTACCCAGGTGGTACTGGTTTTGAATACTGGTTTTGAAGGCATGAAGGGGTCATGCAGAGCAGCTGAGGCTCAGCACTGTGAGGGGCCATGGAAGGCCATTGGTGAAGGTGCAGCCTCAATTGTGGTTGATGGCCCAGGACTGAAGGGGTCATGCAAAGGAGTTGAGGCTTGGCACCATGAAGAGAGCCTATGAGAGGCTATTGTTGAAGCCAAGTTACATTGGAAGACAGCAGCATTTTGGAGATGCCAGTACAATGAGATGACCACTAAGAACAGCAGCAGCAGTGGAGTACAGGCGGCTGGATCCTAGAAGACAATGTGTGTACTACAAAGGGCATGGCTGGAGAAGCCCAGAAGATCGTGAGTTGGATCCCAGACGTTGGATGGTTGGAGATTGAGTTTTGCTTTTGATTGTGACTGTGCCCTGATATTTTTCCCTCTTGAAGGAAGTTTTTTAGTGAAGCCCACAGTTAAGAGACTTTTAATTGTAAAAAGACTTTGGATTTTAAAAGAGACTGGATTTTTTTTTTTTTTTTCGAGACAGGGTTTCTCTGTGTGCCCTGGCTGTCCTGGAACTCACTTTGTAGACCAGGCTGGCCTCGAACTCAGAAATCCGCCTGCCTCTGCCTCCCAAGTGCTGGGATTAAAGGTGTGTGCCACCACGCCCGGCTGAGACTGGATATTTTAAAGGGATTGAACTTTTAATATGTAAAGACTGTGGGACTTTTAAAGTTATTTAGATCTTGGGGATGAATAAGAACTAAGGATTGAGGCTTACTAGTGATGTGTTTGTGTGTCAAGTTGACATGGGGTCAATTGTACTGGCTGGTTTTGTGTGTCAACTTGACACAGGCTGGAGTTATCACCAAGAAAAGAGCTTTAGCTGGGGAAGTGCCTCC
Source organism: Mus minutoides (assembly GCA_902729485.2). Taxonomy (NCBI): domain Eukaryota; kingdom Metazoa; phylum Chordata; class Mammalia; order Rodentia; family Muridae; genus Mus; species Mus minutoides. The sequence goes on along the minus strand of LR749680.1, from coordinate 126,796 downwards.
ATGAGATCACAGCTGTAAGGCATTTTCTCAATTAGTGATCAAGGGGGAAAGGCCCCTTGTGGGTGGGACCATCTCTGGGCTGGCAGTCTTGGGTTCTATAAGAGAGCAGGTTGAGCAAGCCAGGGGAAGCAAGCCGGTAAAGAACATCCCTCCATGGCCTCTGCATCAGCTCCTGCTTCCTGACCTGTTTGAGTTCCAGTCCTGACTTCCTTTGGTGATGAACAGTAGTATGGAAGTGTAAGCTGAATAAACCCTTTCCTCCCCAAGTGCTTCTTGGTCATGATGTTTGTGCAGGAATAGAAACCCTGACTAAGGCAGACAGTATGCAGGGATCCTGTTCTCTTCATTTTGTTCCTCCAGAAAACAAAACATTCACTGCCATTCAGGATTACACTGGAAGATCAACACGAGTCTTAGTCGGCGGATAAGGGTCTGAGCAGGAGAACATGGCTAGATCTTCCCCAGCCCAGCTCTGCCTCTGAAGCCAGTCAGTGGCTTTTACTGGGACACAAGGGAAGCAGACAAATGAGGAGGACACAGCTGGGGATGAGCTCAGGAGAGAAGTGGGCGGGTGTTACTAGAAGCAGGCAGGCAGTATGAACTGTGAGGACCACCTCAGGAGCCCAGTCCACCTTCTCCCTGCCCCATACTTGGATCCAGTGTACCTGGCTGCACTTGGGGTCACCATGGCTACGAAAGCTGGGCCTATGGGGAGCATTTCTCGCGTGGTTTATAAGGATGGCTGCTTAGAGTCTTAGTTTACTCATTTTTAGTGTCCTAAATTCTTACCAGGAGAAATGCTTCATGGGGTGAGACTTGTAATTACACAAGGGCACTGGCCAAGGTGGAAAAGGGCTTGGGAATCTAACACCACCCCCAGACCAGCTTGGACCTTGGCTCTGGGCCCTATCTACCTAGAGAGCTCTTTTTTTTTTTGGTAAATCACAGAAGACATCTCATGGGGTGACCCTGCTTCTGATTTGTAATTAAAAATTAATTGTTTAATTAAAAGGAAGTGGAATGTGTTTCCGAATTGAGCTGAAGTCTGTGCCCTGGCAGCTTCCACTCTTGGCTCTGCCCCTCTCCCCAACACCCTGCAGAATTCGTCCTTTCCTGGAGCCTGTGGCCTGCCTGCCTCCTGTCCCTGATGCCCCTGTCTTGTTCCCCACAATGAAAACACTGATCTCTATACCCGAGGCAAGGATAAGAAAGCTTGCCATGTCTGCTGCTGTCCTTCCCAACACTGCGTCCTGCACTGCACTCCCTCACACTGGTCCCACCTTTATGCCAAGTGTCAGTAACCAGAAGGTTCTGCTTAATTGTCTTGGGGAGCTATTGGCTTCTGCCCTCTCCATCCATCACCCTGCCCAGGCCACCTTTGCTCTGGTGGCAATGAGAACTAGCAGAGTTGATGGGGGGGGGGGAGGCACTACTCACTTTGCCTTTTGCAAGGTGACAGGCCCCAAGGGCAGCTTCCACCCGTTTGCGATCAGCAGGAAACATCTGGAAAAAGCTGTGGGAGCAGAGAAAGGTATCAGGCAGCAGAGGAGTCATGCCAAGCGAGGAAAGGCTTGGGGAGCTGGGTGGCCGTCAGGGGCAAGCTCAGGAGACTCACTTCTTCACAGGAATCTTCCCTTCAGGGTTGAGCTGCATTTTAAGCTTCACCAGGCTGGAGGGGTGGACAGTGGCCCATCAGTCTGGTGGCTGGGAAGCCAACCCTTTGAGCTCAGGCGTGGAGGTGGGAAGGAGGCTGGGGGAAGTGGGGAACAGGCACTTACATCTTGTCCAGGAATGTGCTTCGGGGAGCATTGGCTGTCATCGGGTGTTTGGCGAGAGCCAGCACGTCCTCAGCCCAGTCCTACAGAACACAGAGCCCCGAAGTCAAGCTCCTGGCCATGCGTGCACCTGAGCCCCTTGCCCAGGCCTATGAGTCTCAGGAAAGGCAGGCTCTCCCAAGGGCCAGCACTCTACCCAGGTGCTGCCAATGCACCTTGCCTACGTTCTCCTTGTAAGAGACAAAGTTGTAGAAGGTGAGGTCCACCATATCAGGGCCAGACACCACCGTGAGTGTTTTCAGCAGGAAGTGGTTGTCTGGAAAGTCCATGTTGAAGACCTCCCGGAGTTTCTGGCTCTGTAGGAAACAGTGACACGGTAAGTCAGAGGGAAGCTCTCAGTCTTGCCCAGCGTGTCTTTTCCTGAATTTTGTTTGAAGATAGACTCTTAGCTCCTAACTCAGAGAATCCTGCTTCCAACTGTCGGTACCTTCAATCTTCTCACAAGCTTTAGGCAAACGTAGGCAAAGCATCACCAAGATGGGAGCAAGGGGTAGAAGACACGTTCCAGACCGCCGGGCATGCTCAGGGGCAGGAATTCCCAGCCTCGGGATCCAGGCAAGCTGAGCAGCAGCCACCACACCACCCTTCCTTGGCCTCAGCTGGCATCCTCATTGCCTAGCAGCCCAGGACCCATCCATCTGGTCGCACAGATAGGCTCCCCACCTCCAGGAGAGACTCGCTTTCCTTGCCCTCCGCAACTCGTGGCTGCCTCTGGGCCCACTTTACCTTGGGTATCTTTGCAAACTTCCCAAAGCGAGTGTCTCGGATGCTAGTGACATCCAGGAACTCCATCTCCTGGTAGCAGTTCCCAGTGGGAGCAGAGAAGGGTGGGGACAAGAAGGTCAAGTGGAGGATAATGACTGCAGAGGGGAGAGGGCTTTCCACACCCCTTCCCATCCTGGCTGCTGCCCCCTCTCCATGCCAAGACTGCCCCGGCTTCCCGGGCCCCTCCCTTCACTTACTGCTCATCAGCTTCTGTCTATTTAGGGAGCCGCACTCTCCATCCCTTCCCTGGAATAAGAGCTGCAATCTGCAGCCTATCTTTTATCCTGGAGGCCCCCCACCTCCAACCCCCCAGTGCCTTCCTCTGTTTCTCAGAATGGCTGCGCCTGTCCTCTGAGCCCTGAGCTCTGAAATGACCTGGAGCTATCTCTCCAAAGGATACTAACTTAGGAGTAGGTGGGCTCTGGGCAGCCATGAAATGAGATGACTACACCTTCCTTCCCTGCCCCTGGGAGAGCCCCGGGAGCTACCCTCTCTGCACCTCCTGCATCCATGTATCCATCCTATACCACCAGGGGTCTAGTGGAGTTCCCTGGATCCCTTGGAGCTGAGGGCCACATCGGGTAGTGTCTTACCTGATTCTGATGCGTCCAGTATAAGTAATAGCCCTTGGGATCCACACGGAGGATGACAGGAGAGGCTATTGAAGTTTCCTGGGGAAAGAAGGAGTCAGCTATCTGCTCTCGGATCTCAGGCTAACATTCCTGGCCCAGGCTAAGGATTCAGATAGAGTTCATCCCTTTCCTAGACATTAAAAAGGGATTTCCCTTTGTTCTCTGAGCTAACAATAGGGAGGCCTTGAGGAAGAGAAGTGGGGTTCCTGGAGGGGAGGTACACTTTCTGGACACCAAGCAATGCCTCTACCCCTCCTTGTTCTCAGGGGTCACAGTTCCACCAAAGGATAGAATCTCTCTCCAAGATTCCTTGCTGCCATCTTGGAAAGCTTGGCCCCGAGCTCTGGTCCGCACAGCCAAGGCCCTGTACATCAGTCCTGATCCTCGGATTCCTTCCATTCAACAGTGAGCACTGGCTGCCCATCCTGTCCAAATGACCCAAAGAGACACTGAGTTCCTTCCCACCTCCAAAGTGAAGTCCTGAAACCTCCTCAGCCTGCACTGTCTCAAGAGACCAGCCCACACTTTACCCCTTCAGACAAGGATTTTCTGAAGTGTGCTGTTATTAATAAGTGGGGTGTGTTGGACAGGAACTGGTTCACACATCTGGGAAAGGCCTATGAACTCAAGGATCCCAAGGGCTGTGAGCCAGCTAGACCTTGAACTTGGTGCTTAGTGGCTAATCTTGGAGTTTGCTGAATGAGTATGCAAACGAATGAGCAAACTGGCCTAAATCCCTACTCCACTCACACAGTACATAGGCCATCATTTATTTTAATAGCCTTTGTATATATAAACAAGGTAATACACTGAAGTTTCCAGCAATGCATGATTATTGCTGCTGACACACCAGACCAAATATGGGCTCTACCAAAGAAATGGAAGAAGAAAGGTTCCCACATTATATGTGGTTAGAGTGTGGGGGAAAGATTTTATAAGAAAGACAATTTTGGAAAAAAGCTGAGTAGTGAGCCCCAGGGAGGGTGAGTGCTGGCTCCCTGACCTCAAGACTGTTTAGTGTGGGATAGCATAGGCAGGAGCTGGTCTCTAGCCTGGGAAACCCAAAAGGTGTGGGGCAGACTGCCTCTGATTGCAGTTGCTTAGACAGTAAAATGTGAGTGTTTGCTGGACCCAAAGCAGATGCATGTGTGAGGAATGAGCAGAAAGAACCCAAAACTGCAGGGACGAAACCAGTGAGAGGGAGCTGCAAACTTAACTGTGAGCAAGTCCCTGAATAGAGAGAGGTATTGGGAGATTTCAAGCAAGCCAGCCCCAATACATGGAGGAGGGTCTCTCCAAATCATCAGAAAGATCACCAGAAAAAGAATAAGCTTCAAGTTCTGTAAGACTTAGAAACTCCAAGCCAGCTGTCAGCTGACAGCATATATTCAAGAAAGAACTCTCATTCTTCCTTGTGCCCCACATAGGAGGCCCTGGACGAGAAAGAGCTGAGGACCCCCCCCTTTCCAGGGAGCCTGCAGTTGCCCCCACCTCGTCCTGGAAGAAGGGCAAAATGCAAGCCAAAACAAGGTTAGAACTTCACTTCTGATGTGTTTCTAGAAAAGGACTGGGTTTTGTGGGGACCACTGGACTATTGCCCAAGGGTGGAGGTCCTGTCTGAAAGCTTGCTGAGTTTCTTTCTATAGCTAGGAAAGTTTTCCCCTCTAAGTATGTTTTGAAGGAACTGTTGGAGAGTAGACAGAGTCAAGTTTGGTTATATCCTTTACACTACAGTTATCAATATAGAGCCATATATCTGCTAACTGTGCCAAAGCTATCCGAGAGCAGAACCTGGTTCATAGGTCATGTGTCCCATGACAGAGCTTGGGACATTCTTGCTCATGCAAGTCAGAGTCCAGGGACCACACAGCACTCTGGGTTGGGGAAAGGAATTGGTCAACCAGACACACAGGTTGAAGAAAGAGTTACATGCCTTACCCCTGATGACCCACTGCCCCCCTCAGGTTATACACGCTTCCCAGAGGAACTGAGAGAGTCACTTCACTTTTCTTTGTGAGTCATTTTCCTCCTGCCATAGACTCTAAGACACGCCACATCACCACCATGTCACCAGCGTGCCACCACCATACCACACCAACCAAAACACTTCTAGAGAAACAGAAAGCATTTCATGCCAGGGCCCTATCCCCACAGTTTTGACAGCCAGGTGCCTTAACGTAGCAAAGCCCCAAAGGGTCTAGCTTCAGAATCCCCTCAGTTCATAGAGAAACTAGACAAGCCAATCCAAGGAGCTGAAGTAATAATTGTAGGTGACCTCCTAAATGTCATGGACTGTTGAGAACATCAGGCCTTCCTGAGGCCAGGCTAGAGCTCTCTTAAGGAGGCCTATCCTTCCCTGAGTGAGTTCTCATTTTATTCTTTTTAGACCAAAAGATTCTATGGTTAGTGGCTGTAGACTCTATGGTTAGTGGCTGTGTTATCAGCCCCGACTACTTAGGAAGGAAGAGACGCTGGGCTGGGGTGCAGATGGTCTTCCATCCCCGCTGACAGGTTGGCAGGTATTAGAAGGCTTTGCTGAGCTGAGCCACCATGGGGGAAGCAGAAGTCAGTAAGTTCCTTCTCAGACCCTAGTCTCTGAACCTTCAGTTTTCAACTGGGTCCACAGCCCTTTTGTGACTCTTGCCACAGTAGTAGTTTGAGAGAGAATATGGCTTCCCTGGGACAGGACACAGCTTGTTCTGCACACTGGGATGGTGCAGCTGGTTATCGGCCTCCTGCCAGAGCAAACTTAGGGTGTCTGTGTTGGGAAGGGGACCTGACTGACCTCTCTTACTGATCTCAGCTGAGAGGGGAGGAGAGGGGTATGCATTCCCTTACCAACACAGAAGTTACTAGAAACAAACCTTTATCATCTTCGGGGATTTGAAAAGGGCAAATCAGGTCCAAAGATTTCTGATACACACACACACACACACACACACACACACACACACACACACACCACTCCCTTATTCCCAAACACAGAGGAGCACCCACCCTCACCCCAGACTTGTTTATCTAGACTGTTTGTGACAGCCACATAGGCGCCTGGGTGCTGGAAGACATAAACCAACCCTCCAGTTCTGCAAAGTTCCCAAGCAGCCCAGATCCCGCCGGCCGCCGTCCCGGGGTGGGGGTGGGGTGTGGGGAGGCAAGCCCTACTCACATCGTCCCACTTGATGAAGCGCTCCCCTTGGCTCAGATATGCCTTCACGTTAGGGGGCAACAGGACAGGGTTGAGCAAAGACATGATGTCAAAGTGTCCCTCTTTGGGGAGGTTGGGCAAACCTCTCCAGGGGACCGGAGGAGAGAAGGAAGAAGGGTGAACAGGAGGGGAAGCTAGGCTGGGCTCACATGGCACCCGCCCAGTACTGGTCCGGAAATGGGGTGCTCTTATAGCCTGCGGGGTGGCAGTAGTTGGATGCAGGACCCAGAGCTTCAGGCAGGGGCCCAGTCGATCTGCCTTGTAAATCAGCCTCCTCCTCCTCCACCACCACCTGAAGTCGGGGGCTGCAATAGCTGTTTTGCCCAAGGGGGCTGGGCTCCCCTCCTGGGAGTCCCTCCCCGCCCCCTGCCTCAGCACTTCCTGCTCTGGGCTTCCTTCTCTGGGCTGCTGTGAACTGAGGGGCGGGCTATGAGGTCTAGAAATATTGGGGCCAGGACCCCCGTTACAAAGACAGGCTTTGCTCAGATTTACCCCCGCGAATGGAAGAAAGCGATATATCATGGATGACCGTGGGAGATGCCATTCCTGAGCCTTGGGCTGGGGCAAGAAACAGTTCTTTGGGAAAAGGGTCCTCCACAGAGCAGGGGTTCTATTCTCAGAGGGTGGGCTCATTCTGCAAGTGGGAGTCAGGGATGGGCTGAGTCCCAGCTGGCACTGAGTGTTTTGAATAAGCAAAGTTACTCGAACACCCAGCTCCTCTTTCTCAGTGCTTCCTCCCCATGAAAATGAGAGCCAGGTGAGGCAGAATACCTCTCACCCATGACACTTCACTGCCTCTTTGAACCTTTCAATGAAGACCTAAACACTCCACTGCCCAGCGGCTGCCTCTCACAGCCTGAGAGGCCCTTTGCCACCGGCCTCCACTGGAGTGTTCCTTCGGGCACTGTGTTGTCTCACACACAGACCCTGGAGGAGAACGGTTCTGAGAGGCAGACCAGAGCCTGCTCTAGCCCCTGTTCAGGGTGTAGCCTGCTCTAGCCCGGTTCGGTTCCGGGTGTTGCGATCCTTACAACGTCCATATCTATCCCAGAGGTTCAGTTTCAGACCAGCTCGGACCCCAGTCACTTCCTCTTACCTAATAATGCACTCTTATCGAATGGCATAGCTCCGCTGGGGAGGCTAGAAGCTTAACCCATGATTTCCTTCCCCTCTGAGGCCCTAGCCTTCTGCAATAGGTCCCATCAGGGGTCTGTATGCCAAGCCCTGACAACTGTGAACTACCCTCCCCAGGCCCTGGAACTACTTCTGCAGCTAGGAGCCAGTGCATGAGCGTGGGGGCAGCCAGGAGAGGACAGGTTTAGATGAACAGGTTAGTTTGTGTTAGTGAGAACCCCACCCCACCCCCCAATAAAAGTAGTGAACTTCTCAAAGGAAGCTAGCTTAAAAATTAATTGTCCCCAGAAAAAGTATTCTAAGACCAGAGGGGCAGGGCCAGAGCAAGATCTGAATGAACCACCTGGAAAAATGGCTCCCAAACTCCTACAGGTGACAGGTGTTCCAACCCCTCCCTCAGGGTCTCTCCTCACACCCTCCCTCCAGCCTTGGAGCCTCCTGGGAGCCCCTGCACATCTGGCTGTCTCTGTGGGATCAGGTTCCCTGTTTGAATGAATTTTGCAAGGGAAATCCCTGCCCCTTCCCAAAGCCTACACCTGTCACCTGCAACGGATCTGGTCCCCATATCCAAGTTCCTCCTTCCTGTCTTGCCTGCAGCCATAGGCCTGGAAGAAAGCCTAGAAGGGAGGAGTGATGTCTCTGTTCAGCCTTCAAAGAATTCTGGGCTCTTTGCGCCTTCCATCTCTGGCCCTAAGCCCACAGAAGAGAAGCTTTATCTCCTTACCCATTGATGGGGTCCCCTGGACAGGCTCTGGGACTCCAGACTGTAGTAACATCAGTGGCACTCGCTTGCTAAATCTGGATGCCAGCCAAAAGAGCGGCAAGCTACTTGAAAGAACTTTACCGAAGAGGGGTTTCCTCTTTTAAAAATACATATACATTGCCCAGCATGGCGGAACACGTCTGTAGTCACAGCTCTTTGGGGGGACAAGCTGGAAGATTGTTAGAACGCTGGGGTTCAAGTTTTAAAATTATTAAGTTGACAAAGGAAAAATAAATAAATAAAACGTAATGTAAATAATAGTGGAGAGGCCGTGGCTAAAGGGAGACAAGAAGTCTCAGGAATACTTTGGACTGACTCTTGGGCGTTGCTGATTGGAGGGCTTCGCCTTGGCAGTAGGCCAATCTAATCCCCCAGGGTGGAGAGTGGAAGCGCAAGGATGCCCCCTGCTGGGCTCACGGGAAAGCTGAGGCTGCTGGAGAAAGAGGCAGACTCCAAAATCAGCCACTCCAGGAAGTCGCTGGTAGATCTGTGTCATCGTGCTGCGAGATTGACAGGTGGGAGCTGTGGGCTGCAGACAGGGAGGGAGCTTACACTCAACAGCTGTCTCTGCAGGGGTTCGGGGGATGGGGAGGTCCCAGTCCCAGCTTCCCCTGCTCACTTGTGGCATTAGACTTATGGGGTGACTGGATTTCCAATCTGCTCACCAGAAAAGTTCAGGGGTGGAAGCTAAACTCATATCTTCAGGTGCCAGAATTACTGGCCAGGTAGATAATTTTCCCACCTGATGCAGTGGGATTCGGAACAGGGAGGCACCTTGTATGTCGGGTTGGGGTGGGGGTGGGGCAACGGCTACCTTGCTCCTGACATAGAGAGGGATCAGTTGTTGCATCCTCTGAAGCCTGTTTTCCACACACTGTTCTATGAACCCAGCCAATTACCAAGCACCTCATCTTTCTCACCTGTATAGTGGGAATAATCGTACCTCATAAGGATGTCCCTGAGCTTGCTGGGGAACAGGATGGACCCAGGAGAAGCAGCCACTCTAGGAGGATGCTGGTAGATTTGCCATTTGCGATACTGAGTTTGACATGTAGGAGCTTTGGGGACAGAACTTACGCTCACCAGCTGCCTCCCAAGGTTAGGTCCCAACTTCCCATGCTCCCAGCCTGATCTAGGACCCCTCCCCTCCTGCTTCAGCTTCTCCAGGGCTGGAATCACAGGCATGTACCACTATGTCCATCCCTTCTTACTCCTTCTCAGTGAGTTAGCCTCTGAACCCATAGGTTCTGCATCTGTAGAATCAACCAACCTCATAGTCTTTTAGTGCTAAAAATGGCATCTGTATTGAATATGTAGACATGTTTTTCTTGTCAGCATCTTTCTATATAATACAGGGTAATAAGTATTTACATGGCATTTACATATCAGGCATAAGGGATCTCAATATGGCTTACAGAATGTGGAAGATATGGTAGGCAAATATGCAAACGCTATACCATCTTATATAAGGGGTATCTCTAGATTCTGGTGGATACAGGGACCCAGAAGCCAACAGCCCATGTATACCAAGGGATAATTGTACACATGCTGTTCTTTCCACATGTGCCTTCACTGACTTGCTTTACACACACACACACACACACACACACACACACACACACACACACACACTATAGCTGTTTGTAAGAATCACGTGCTTAGACCCACTTTCCCAGAGCAAACCAAATTAGAGACGCCTCAACTGTAATCTTGAAATCTGCTGTCTCCAAGCTGCTTGAACTCATAGTTACCAGCACTGGGGCTCAATTTATTAACAAACCACAGTCCCCCCCCCCATTGTGTCTCTCAGCTCAACCCCCACAGCTACAGATACAAGGATGAGCACCCAGGGCGATCTCTATCCAGCCGTGCATCAGCTGAAACTCCACTGCATTAGCTGCCCACTGCATTAGCTGCCCACTGCAGTGCTGGAGACTGAGTGTGAGTGAAAACAGAGACAAACGGAACAGGTGCCAAGGTGCCAAGGTAACCAAGATGCTTCAAGCACCCTGAAACGGGGCCGGTTCAAGGCCTTTAATCCCAGAATTCAGACAGCTGAGACAGGGGGATCGCCACAAGGTGATGGCCAGCTTGGGCCACAGAGTAAGGCTCTGACTCAAAAATTAAAATTAAAAAAATTTAACTTAATTAAAAAAAAAGCCGGGCCTGGTGGCGCACGCCTTTAATCCCAGCACTTGGGAGGCAGAGGCAGGCAGATTTCTGAGTTGGAGGCCAGCCTGGTCTACAGAGTGAGTTTCAGGACAGCCAGGGCTACACAGAGAAACCCTGTCTTGAAAAAAAAAAAAAAAAAAAAAAGAGTTCTCTGTAGCCAGAAATAGTGGCACATACATGTAGTCCTAACACTCAAGAGGCTGAAGCAGGAGGATCACACATTTGAAAGCAGTCTTGGCTATGCAGTAAGATTCTACCTAATAACCAAATGCATGACTAAATAAAAGTTCTCTAGAATTCTTGGAGTCAGATGTTTGGCTTCTCTCCCTGCCCTCTGGACGACAGAAGAACCACCTGGAATGTCACCGTGGAAAAGATCAGAAAGAGCAGTCTCAGATATGATTTTTGGTTTGGTTTGGAGACAGGGTATCTCTGTGTGACCCTGTTGTAGCCCTGGCCATCCTGGAACTCACTACGTAGATCAGGTTAGCCCTGAACTCACAGAGATCCACCTGCCTCTGGCTCCTCCGTGCTAGGATAAAGGTGTGTGCCACCACTCACTCCTGACTGTATGTTTCCTTTTGAAGTGTCATTTTGGATCAAACTTACCTGATCCATGCTCAAGGACCCTAGGTGACAGTTCCAAGTCCCAGAAGTTTGCTGAGGGCTCCCAGCAAAAGGGCAGCTCAGTGATGATAAACCTAATCAGGCCCCAAATGCTCTAGTTCTAAAAGTCCCACTCTCGTCAGGAGGGCCAACCTGTGTCTCAGGGGTGAGAGATGCAGATGATGGAAAAACATGACACTTGACTCAATATGTATTGTTTAGACATCGTCACTTAGCTGTTCTACCTTTGTTTATACATCTGTAAAAGGGGCTAGTTTTCATATGGATGAGGAGAACAAATTAGTTGATGTCTGTCTCTGAAGCACAGAGCGTCACACATAGGAAATGCCCTAGGTGTAATTGCTTGCTTTTCTCTCTACTCCTAATTTGGTCCACCCCAGCCTTTGTTATTATTTTTTAATTAGGGCCCAGACAAAACCACAGCCTCTTGGTTCTGTGACTAGCAGGAAGCTAGTCATTACAGGAATATTTGGGGAGAATTGGGACCAAACACAGCCTACTCAGCTGGAGCAACAGCCCAACCCCACAAGGTAAGATGAAAGGGCTTCATTGAGGGATCCAGGCTTGGCTCCAAGACACCGGCTGTATGGGGACAGGGTGGGGGAAGTGTCGGCTTAGCAGAAGCATGTGTGAATAAAACAGGGATTTTGCTGACAGCCAGCTCCATCTGAGTCAAAAGACAGAGCTGCCAATAAAAGCGGACACTCTTGAGTGGCTGGATTGAAGCTGCCTGTGAGCCTAGCAGTTCTCTGTCTTGCAATTCCACCAGAATAACCTGCCAACAGGACATGTTCTCTGCTGCACCCTGACCCTTGGAATCAGGGTCCAGAATGAGAGTGAGGAGAGGACAAAGCAGTTAGGGAGTTGGGACGTCTGCAGATCTTCACTCCTTGGTACCAGAAGCAGCCAGTGCCCTAGAACCAAGGCAGACTCTGCCCCATCCTCCGTCTCTGTATCATTAGGCCACATCTGAAATACTTGTGTGTTTCTATTTAAGTTGCTTTATTGCAGGAAATGCATGAACTGGGGAGCATTTGGTAGATAACAGCCAGGATATAGGAGGCATGCAACATGTTGGACCAGGAGGGAAAGCACAGGTGTCTCGAAGCTCTACCTGCATAAGGGTGGCTCTTATTCTCTGGGTCCCAGATGCCAAAAATAGAGATGACCTTGGGGCTGGGAGTGTATGGGGGTGTCCCTTCAGAGAATATACTTCTAAAGTGGGAACAAGTCAGGATAAAACAGAAAAAGAAATTATCGACGATATGACCCCATATCCAGAAAACAAGTCACTTTGAGTCAAGCGAAACAGCCACAATTCTAGAGCAAAACAGATATAGCAATCAACTTGTTACCACATGGCCGTTTGGTTTGAGAAGTAACAGAGAGGTCTGTTTTGCAGTATGGGAGGCCATTCTGGTGGGCCACCCCTGCCATCGCTTATATGCTTGTACATAGCCTCCATCTAGGCCACCACGGGCATTCACGTGACTGTTGTGCCAGACATTTAATTGGGGCTGGTTTACAGTTTCAGTGGTTTAAGTCCATTTTTATTCTGATGGGAGCATGGTGGCATGTACCAGGTATTTGATCACACTATGAACCCCAAGATTGTATTATTTACTGAAGAAGAAGAAAAAAAAAACCTATTTCTAGTTGTGGTGTGGCCCACCCTTTAGTAGCACACATTTTTAATTCCTTTGGCTGAAATAAGATGCACCCTTAGTATACACATTTAATCCCCAACAATGAAGGTAAAGTTAGTTTGTAGAAAAAAGCACCCGTGTTTGAAAGTGATGTCTAATTGAGAGGCAGACAAACTGGCAAATCAGAGGAAGTTTTGACAGAATGGGACACGCCCAACTCTCAGGAGAAGAGAGGGAAGCTACTTAAGAGAGTGGTGCAGAGAAAGGAGGAGGGGAGACAGGAGGTGGCTTTACCAGGAGAGTTTTATGGAGACAGAACAAGTCAGAGAATGAGAAGGAGCCAGAGGATTAGAACAGATTGCCAGAGTTAGTGTGAGGCCAAGCAGAGCAATTCAGAAGAAGCTGAGAGAGGAAATTAAATCAGTCAGGGTGGAGAGGAGCCAGAATAGCTGAGTTGAACCAGCCAGCCAGTGTTCAGAAAGAACTAGAAAGGGTGAGTTTATTTGATAATAAAGTCTCAGAGGCTGAAAACATTTTAGGCCTAAATTAGATTATATGGAGGCTAGACGCTTCCAGGACATGGCTTAGGTTAGCAGATGGACCCAGTGAGCCTTAAAGAGGACAATTACTTCAGGAAAATAAAAATTACTTTTTTTTTTTGAGACAGGGTTTCTCTGTGTAGCCCTGGCTGTCCTGGAACTCACTCTGTAGACCAGGATGGCCTCAAACTCAGAAATCCTCATGCCTCTGCCTCCCAAGTGCTGGGATTAAAGGTGTGCGCCACCACCACCCGGCTATAAAAGTTACTTTTATAGTGGCAACATGCAGGCAGACATGGTGCTGGAGAAGTAGCTGAGAGTGTTCTACACTGGATCCACGGGCATCAGGAGGAGAGCAAGCCCATCCCCAAACCTTCCTCCAACCTAGTCCAATAAAGCCACACTTTCTATCCTTCTCAAGTAGGGTCACTCTGTGGTGACCAAGTATTCAAATATGGGAGCCTATGGGAGCCATTCTTACTCAAACTACCACAGTAGCTTGAATGTAACAGATGTAAAAAAATAGAATCAGGTTTAGAAACTGGACAACATATGTAGCTTTTTATTGGGGCAGCTCTTGGTCTTTCATACTCGATTTTATAAGCATTTTAAAGCTTATTTTGTGCATGTGTGTACATGTGTGTGTGTGTGTGTGTGTGTGTGTGTATCGGTAACTTGTGCTCTCCTCTCTCCTTCTAGGCCTTCTCTCAGGGCCTCAGGCAGCACCAGCTTGCCTGCTGAGGCATCCCTATTAGCATATCTTGATGGTACCCAAAAACTGGGTTTTAGATGACATCTTCATCCACGTAGATAATAAGGATTCTTGATCGAGTTTAGCCTCCATTATCCTCTCTTGCTCTGCCTCTCCCCTCCTGTCGGTCCCCTTCCTCCTCTTCTACTTTCATTTCTTTAAAAAAAAAAAATCTAGGTCCCTGGGATGGACAGTTTTGGTTGTTAACCTGACTGCTTCTGATATGAACTAAAACCAAGCTGCTGGGCGCTGTGGTAGAGGGAAGTTCTAAATCAGATCATTTGGAGCAGTAAGACCCACTCTAAATCTGGGCCACACCTAATGGCAGCTCACATAAAAGACCATGGAGAAGGAAGCCTTGCTTTTGCCTGCTTGCCCTCACTCTTGCTGGCAAGTCCATCCATCCTGTTGCTGTACCATTCCTTCACCAGCATCTCCAGGATTTCAACACAGACTGAATTCCAGCAGCTCTCCGGGACTCCTTTAGACCTTCAGAGCCAGATCAGGACTGCAAGGATTCTAGCTGTAGACTGAACAGCTATGAGATTCTCAGCCTCTACAATGTGAGGCCCTCCTTGCTGAACTCTCTGGATCACATCCTGCAAGACAATCCGTTCTATCAGTTCTGTTCCTTTAGGGAACCCTAATACAATTCCTTGTGTGAAAGAAAATGTGACATTTGTCTTCAGGTTTGGGTTATGATCTCAAGTTAGGTCCATAACTTCTTCCCCCTCCCCACTTTTGCTCTCTTTTCTCCCTCCTCCTTATTTTGTTTGTTTGTTTGTTTGTTTGTTTGTTTTTAAAGACAGGGTCTCACTGTATAGCCCTGGCTGTCTTGACACTCACAGAGATCCACCTGCCTCTGCCTCCTGAGTTCTAGGACTATAGGTGTGTACCACCATATCCAGCTTGTTATTATTTTCCTCCTCGATGATGGTTATCCTAACTAGAATAAATGAGAATGTTATTTTGGATTGCTTTTGCCTGATGGATAAGGATAAACAGCTTTTCCTGTGTTTTTTTTATATTTAAATCATTTTAAAAATCATTTACTTTTAAAGATGTATTTTTATTTTATGTATATGAATGTTTGTATATGTGTGTACTCTGTATGTGCCTGATGTCCACAGAGGCTAGAAGAAGGTGCCAGAGCCCCTGGAACTGGAGTTAGAACTGTAACCCCATGTGGGTATTGGGGACTAAATCAGGTCTTCTGCAAGAACAACAAATGTTCTTAGCCACCGAGTCATCTCTCTAGCACCCCCACCCCCTTTCCTGTATTTATTGGCTATTTATACTTTTTTCTTTTGAGAACTGTGTGTTCGGTTCATTCACCCATTTGTTGGTTGGATTATCTGTTACCTTGGTGTTTAACCTTTTAAGTTCTTTTTTAAAATCCTATTTAATATGTATGAGTGTTTTGTCTATATGTTATGCATCACAGGCATGCCTGGTGCCCTCAGACACCTGGGGACAGGTGAGGGGCCATGTGGGTACTGGGGACTGAAACTGGATCCTCTGGGAAATCATTGAGCCAGTACTCTAGCCCCTGAATTCTTTATAAATTCTGGATATTAGTAAACCCCCACCACACACACACACACACACACACACACACACACACACCCTACCCCAGTCCTTCACACTGGCATCTATTTCTTTTGCTATGAAGAAACCCTTTCATTGATGGAATTCTGGCTGGTTATTGGAGCTTCTGGAGGCCCATTCTGAAGATCTTTGCCTAGTCCTATGTCTTGAAGTGTTTTCCTCTGGATCTTTCTTTCTTTCTTTCTTTCTTTCTTTCTTTCTTTCTTTCTTTCTTAAAAAAAAAAAAAAAAGGTTTATTTATTTATGTAAAGGAGTACACTGTCTTCAGACACACCAGAAGAGGGCATCGGATCCCATTACAAATGGTTGTGAGCCACCATGTGGATGCTGGGAATTGAACTCAGGACCTCAGGAAGAGCAGTCAGATGGCTCTTAATCACTGAGCCATCTCTTCCTCTGGAAGTTTCAATGTTTCTAATCTTACATTAAGTTCTCAGACCTTTTTAGAGACTTCATAAAGTCAAAATTATTTTCACAATACTAAGATGTGTAGTCTGCCTTTTAAACAGTTCTGATGCTTGCACCAATGGTGCAAATGTAGTAGTGTGGAGGAAGCAACACATGAACTATGAGTTTAACAGAGGAAAAGGAAGAAAAGGGAGAAAACCCAGGTTCACTTAAGAACATGTTCACGCCCAGGCGGTGGTGGCACATGCCTTTAATCCTAGCACTTGGGAGGCAGAGGCAGGCAGATTTCTTAGTTCGAGGCCAGCCTGGTCTACAAAGTGAGTTCCAGGACAGCCAGGGCTATACAGAGAAACCCTGTCTCAAAAAAACCAATAAATAAATAAAGAAATAAAGAAAGAACATGTTCACAAGCAATAACTGGTGTTACGCTATACTAAATCACAACACTTACGCACAGCCACTTTTAATATTCTCAGTGACTGACTGTAGCGTACTCTCCTGCACACAGAAGTATAACTGTCCTTTTGGAGAAGCCATTTGAGTGACTGGTTTATGACCTGAACTGGCCACCTTTGCTGTGGAACATTATTCTCATTGAAGAATAACTGACATAAAGCTGTTGTCATGCAGACTTGATGACTTGGCAGATGTTTTCTCAAACGTGAACCAAGTGTCCCTGTCACTGGGAGGAAAACTGACATCTGTTGCCAATGATAAAAATCTGACCTTCAAGTAAAAATAGAATTTGGAATAACCTGTATGCGCTATTATGAGCGTGGCTGACTTCCAAGGGCTTAAACTGTTTCTGGTATTGCCAAATATGATTATTATATTGAATCATTAAATGTATCAATATTTGGAAAATGCATGCCAATAAGTCAATATTTTCCTAATAACTAAAACAGGATGTTACAGAATCATACATAGATAAAAGTGCCTTCCCAAGAGCAAGATAGACAGTGACTTTAATCAAGTAAGTACCAAAAGTCCTTTGATAAAGTAATAATGGGGGATGGGTGTTTGTTTGTTTGTTTGTTTGTTTTAGTGGGTTTGGCTTGGTGTTTGTTGGTTTGTTTGTTTTAGTGGGTTTGGCTTGGTGTTTATTTGTTTGTTTGTTTTTTTCTTTTTTTGAGTCAGAGTTTTTCTTTGTAGCTCTGGCTGTCCTGGAACTAACTCTTAAGACCTAAGAGGTCTTGAACTCTGAGATCCACCCGTCTCTGCCTCCTCAGTACTAAGATTAAAGGTCCGTGCCGCTGCCACCCCCACCTGGCTAGTAATAACGATTATAGTCTGCAGTGCGACTTCCACTTAGTACTTGTTGAGATTCGGTGTAGTACAAAAAATAGCCACAGCAATCCGAAAGACTACTAAAATACTCCTCTATTTTCCAACCACACATCTACACGATGCCAGATTTTCTTTATATATTTTGACCGAAGGAACACAGTGCCAGCAAAAGTAAGCCTCCAGCTGTCTTCTGTAAAGCAACGTTCGCTGGAGTTGTAAAAATGTGAAACTGGCCAGGCATAGTGACACACGCCTTTAATCACAACACTGGGGAGGCAGAGACAGGCGGAGCCCTGTGAGTTGAAAGCTGGCCTCATCTACAGAGCAAGTTCCAAGAAAGCCAGGGCTACCTGTAACCACCTTGGCAACTTAGTCAGTCTAACTTACTTTAAAAATAACCAAGTTACTTAAAAAAAAACTGTTTTTAAAAGAAATATAGTGATTTTCATAAAAACATGTCCTTTATTCACACGCAATGGAATTTTAATGTCCTAACAAATTAATAGTTTATAAATCCCTGCCTCATTTCTTTTTTTTTCTTTTTTCTTTTGTTTTTTTTTGTTTGTTTGTTTTTTTTGTTTTTGTTTTCAAGACAGGGTTTCTCTCTATAGCCCTGGCTGTTCTGGAACTCACTTTGTAGACCAGGCTGGCCTCGAACTCAGAAATCTGCCTGCCTCTGCCTCCCGAGTGCTGGGATTAAAGGCGTGCGCCACCACACCCGGCTGCCCTGCCTCATTTCTAATATGGCAATTTATTAATAACTATAACCCACACAAACAAAAGGGTTTATTTATGTGCATCAGCGTTTTGCCTTCATGTGTGTGTGAGGGTATCAGATCTTAGAGTTACAGACAGTTGTGAGCTGTCATGTGGGTGCTGGGAATTGAACTCGGGTCCTCTGGAAGAGCAGCCAGTTCAATGCTCTCAACTGCCAAGTCATCTCTCTAACCCAACAAAACTTTTTTGTTGACCTCAATTTTTTTTAATGTCTGTCTCATGTTGCCAAGATTGGTCTTGAACTCCCAGCCTGAAGTGGTTTCCCTACCTCAACCTCTCAGGTAGCTAGGACTACATGCATGTGCTACCAAGGCTATCTCTGGAAACCTGAGATAAAGTGCTGGAGAACCTCTGGCACAATTGAGGCACAATGTACTATTGTGAGCTGCCCAGCTAGCTTGCCCCAGGGCTACGACAGTATCAACCTGATCTACCGGACAGGAACCCCACCCCCACTGGATGCTCATCATGTTAGCAGCTCAACAGCCAGCTTCTGTTATTTCACAGAGTCAGTTATAGAGCAGCCTCTTGCTGGCTTCCAGAGGACAGCTCACACTGAAAAGCCCCATGATATAATACGGGTATCCTTCTCACCAGCCAGTCCTCCTTGCTTTGATACCCAAGTATTGTCTGAGCCTTCTGGCCAGACTTAAATAGGCTCTTGGCCACACATAGAATATCCACAATAACACCCCAGCTCTTAGGGTTGTTTTTTTTATTCTTTTTCTTCCCCTTCTTCCATGGCAGTTCTGGCATTCCATTCTGTGTTGCTCCAGTCTCCTAAGGTCTTTGTCAGGGCACGAAATCCTGCTTCCCAGGCTAGTGCTTCAGTAACAACAGACTCCCTAACTCAATGTCATGTTCAGTCTTTCCCTCACCCCACTAGCCCATACTACACATCTGACTCTGCATCCGGCCAGTCCGTGGCGTCCACTTCTGCAACTCCTTCAGGGCGCACGGTGCCTGCCTTCCCTCTTGCCCAGAAGGATCCTGCAGATCTCTGGTTGGGTTTCATCGCAGTTTTATTCTACTCAATGGCTGGTATTTGGGGAGAAAGAGGCAACTTCCTGTCCTGCCTGGGGACAGTTGCCAGGAACAGCAGCGGCAGGGAGCCGTCCATAGCCAATACTCCTGGCAGAGTCTCTCCATCTCATGGACTCGTGGCTGGTGCCCCCACAGAATCCACTACAGAGACAAGGTTTGGCTGTGCTTCCGAGCAGAGTAGAGCAAGAAGCAAGCATCTATGTCCTGCAGTCAGTAAGACTTGAGTGTGACTTGAATTCTAGTCAAGTGATCTGGGGTAAGCACCTTTCACCCTTTTGAAGCAGTTTCTTCTACAAAATGGAGAAAGATATTAGCTCCCTGACATATTGCAAATAGTTTTGACTCTAGGCATAGTGCCTGGCACATACCAAGATTATAGGTTGTACTGCTGCTTTGATTGCTTTGAACTTTTCTAGAGGCTGAAAGGGCTTCTTCAGGGAGCAGACAGCGAGGCTGCTCAGCAGAGACAGTCATTTAGCTGAGACGGCACAGCGCTCCACAGGAATGTCGTACAAGAGGCTCTAGGGTGGTTGAGGATATTCACCAAAGATGGCCTTTTGGGTCCATTCTGTCCCCAAACTTGACTTGATTCTTGAGTTCCTGCCTAACCTTGGTGGGGGAGAGGCACTTAGAAAAGCATATTCACTTTCAGGCCACTAGGGGGCCATTTACTTGCCGGCAACAGGAATACGCTAATGGTTTCTTAATGGCTCAGGCACCAGGGAGATCAGGCTCAATTATATCTGAAAGCATTTTGAGTTCCAGGGGTAAAAGACACTATGTAAATCTAGATAATAAATAGTGCTTATTGACGACAGGTTAAAGAATCTGGCACTGTTTCTTTTGGGGAAGAATAGGGAGAGGAATTGAATAAGGGCTTCATTGTTTAGAATGAAGGAGTGACAGGTTTTCCCCGACTCTGCTGGGAAGCAAGCAAGAAAAAGGAAGTGTAATTTGCAGCAGAAATATGAAGAGGCAGTGTGGAGTGCATTCCAGAAAGGGAGTCAAGGGGGCTTTAAAGATTTAAGATCTTATGTGAGATCTTAAATTGTAATTCACCTTGAGATGGTCCTACAACCAACCCCACAGGAAGGCCAGAGAACAACTGAGAAAAGAGAAAAGGACATTTGATGGCAATTCTTGGACTTTAATGCTACAGGCCACCTTCAAGACCTGCTCTGGCTGCCCCTGAACAGTACCCTGCCCCACCCCTGCCCCCGCCCCTGCCCCCGCATATCTCAGAAATTAAAAAGGTTTTCTTTGAAATAGCATTGGGTGGGCCATTGCTAGAGGCACAGCCCCACCTGAGTCTCCAACCAGGACCAGATTAGAAACTTGTGGTTCCAGCAGCCCACTAGTACACTGCATTCTGGTAGCTGCTTCCGTGCCTAGGGATGGAAAATTGGGGGAAGGGCTTGGGTAAGGAATGTCAAAGTCAAAGGCTTCTGGAAAGGGAGAAGTGGAAAGGGCAGAGGGAGTCCTGCCCAAGCCCCACCCCAACTACATCAGGACCACAGACCTTTCTCCCACTCAGACTCATAGTCAGTTCTCTAATCCACTGAGCCATCCAGGCTGCTCACAAAGACGGTTTTGAGAACACAGGAAGAGTCAAGCAGGAGGGACCCAGAAATCAATCGCGGTGAATTACAAAGAGGAAATAGAGATGAAAGAAGCAAAGGAGAAGAGGGTGAAGGTATAGAAAGGGTGGTACTGAGAGTCCCTGCATGCAGAGTGGTGGCCGGCATCCAAAGGGCCCTAAGAACAAACAAAGGCTGGAAGGAACAAGCCTCAATGGGAAAAGACAGTTCTCTAAATGCTGGGGCTGAAGAGGATCAAGAATGAAAATGCTGGGAGATGTCCTCCACCAGTCCAGTGCAGCCCCTTGGGTACAATTCGAGGCCAGTCCTGAAAGTCAGAAGACCAGAAAGTAGGACCTGAGACCTGTTGTGGGATTTGAGATTAAGGTGGCAGGCTTGTCTAAGAAAGAAACTCAACCTTTGGCTCTGTCTCTGAGGCTCATAGGAGCCTGACTCGGGGGTTCTAAGAGGACCCAATCAGGCAAGATTCGAGTGGTCTCAGAGTCCAGACCAACAGAAAAAAGGAGGCGAGACTGACAGCAGTGTGCAGGCGCCTGGTTTCCAGACCCTAACCAGGCTCTTTGGGGTGAAGGGATCTGGGACACTATCCCCTCCCTAAGCTAGAGCTATCCGAGAGCACAAGCTTATTGTGAGCCCCACTTTGGAGACCCGGTGTAGGTGGGCCTGGTTAGTTCTCCCACCTACCATCTCCTATCATGGGGCCATGTGAGGAGACGCTTGAGTTGACAGCTTTCTGCGGAGCATGCCCCTCCCTGCCACCTCCTGGTTCCGCACTCCCTCCCGCAAAGTGCCTTTCCCCCTTTAAAGAAGCGCCTGTCGCCCCTTTAAGGCCCAGCCTCCCTTAACTCTCTCTTAACTGGGCGTCCCCCACGGGGCCCACGACGCCCCGCCGCAGCCGCCTCCCAGCGCGGCACTTCCGGGCCCCTACATCGCCCTTTTAAGGGGCAGCCCCCCGGCAGCGCGCGGCCCCGCCCCCTGCACCGGCGCGCCCCGCGGGGGAGCCGGGCTAGAGCCGGAGCGCGCGGTCCGCGCGGCCACTGGAGACCAGGCGGCCGGCGGCCGGGCAGGCGGCGGCAGCGGCAGCGGATGGGGACGCGGAGTCGGGCGGCTGTGGCTGTGGCGGCGGCCGGGAAGCAGCTGGCGGGCCGGCGGCGGCGGCGGCGCTGGCGGCGGTGACGGGCCCAGGCCCCGGCGGCGGCAGCGACGCGGTGGCGGGCTGCGGGCGGGCGGCGTGAGGAGCAGCGGCGGAGCGCGGGGCCGCCGGGAAGCCAGGGCGCCGAGACGCCCCCTGCCCAGTCCTCGCAGGCCGCCAGGCCCCCTCCAGCCGGGGCCGTGGAGCACCGGGGCAAAGGCCGGGGCCCCCCCATGAAGGAGCGCGACGCGGCCCCGGCCGAGCGGGGCAAGCCGGCCACCTACACCGGGGACAAGAAGGCGAAGATGGCGGCCAAGACCAACAAGAAGTGGGTCCGGCTAGCCACGGTGTTCGCCTACGTGCTCTCCGTGTCGCTGGCCGCCATCGTATTGGCCGTCTACTACAGTCTCATCTGGCAGCCGGTGGGCGCCGGGACCTCGGGGGGAGCCGTCGGCCCGCCCCCCAGCGGCTCCAACACCACCGGCCCGTCTGGGACTTCGGGGGTGGCGGCGGGGCCCAACACCACCGGGTCGTCCCGCCGCGAGGCGCCACGCGACGCACCCCCGCTGCAGGCGGCGAGGCCAGCGCCCCCGGAGCCCGCTGCAGACAGCCCCCTGGCTGGGCCGCTTGAGCGGCCGCGGGGGCCGGACGAGGACGAAGAGGAAGCGGCCGAAGAGCCCCGGAGTCGTTGAATCTCTCCGCGTTGGGGACGGTCGGGAATCACAATGTCCCCTAAGCCCCCAAGCAGGACTTTGCAGCAGGACCGGCTCCGGAGCCCGCCGGAGTGACCCCTACGCGAGCGTACGCCCCCACACACCTCAGCGATCGCCAGCTTGCCCCGGGAGCCGGTAATGCACAACCGGATCTTCAGCCAAGGGACCACGATTCGCCGGGGACTCGGGGTTTGATCTTCCCAGCACCGTGCTGCGCCAGGGCCCTGAGCCATAAGGGGAACTGGGGGGAGGGTGGGGAGAGCCTAGCACCCAGCCCTTCTGCGCTGCTAGCTCTGGTAAACGCAGGGGGTGACTCGGGCGCCCCCTCCCCAAGACTCAGGGGAAGGTAGGGAGTTGTGTAGGGGCTCTTTTTTTTTTTTTTTTTTTTTTAAATAAGCTGAGGCTCTCTCGAAGAAGAGAGCACCAAAAGTAGCGGAGCTCAGGTACGTCAACCTAGTTGCAGTGGCCAGACATGCGTTTAATTTATAGATCCCTGTATATAGTTGTTGACATATGCACTAGACGCTATAATCACATAGAACTCTATGTATCTCCCCACAGCCTGGGTAACTACTGAATGGTGGGGTCCAGCAAGGGCTATTTGCTGGCCTTCAAACTGCACTTAGCCAGAAGGGCACAAACACAAGCTTTTTTTTTTTTTCTTTTCCATCAGCCACTCTTTCACCTGTTCCCTTCCTGTTTCAGAAAGATAAGTTTCTGACGTTCTTACACAAGAGTATAACCATTCTTAGACCCCTACCACAGTGGAAAAACCTTAGCAATAGAAGCTGTTTAGGGAGGGTGGGGAATGTGCTGATCCCCCTCCGGTTCCCATCCTAGTGCTCCCACCAAAGTGGCTTCCTGTTGTAGCCTGAGTCTCTGGATTCATGCCAGGGGCGATGGCGAGAAAAAGTAAGGCTGCTGTGTTTAGATCAGTCCCTTCCCTCACAGAATTCCTTTAGGAAGAGCAAGCCTTTTTAAGTACAGTGATTGGCAAGTGTTTTCTCTCATTCCTTTTCGGGCTCCTCAACTATCTTACCGGTTCCAGCTCTTGTCTGATTTCATTTCTTGCCCTTCTAGATCTTGTCTTACTCATTTTTGCATTTCCTATTTTCTGAGCCTAACACAGCAGCTTGCTGTTAGGACCAAATCAGTTGCAAAACCAGAGCTTTAATGTGGTTCTGAGTTGTTTTATAGGGTAAGAAAGAGCAGAAGGTACAATTCAAGTTCAGGAGTGTGCTTAGATAGCCAGTGAAGAGACCAGGTATTGGAAGATTGAACTGGCAGCCTGTCTTTCTCATTCCTTATAAGCTTCCACTTAAATGCAGCCAATGATTTTCTAGAGGTGGTCTCACACACACGTACACGAACGCGCACCCACCCTCCCTCGGGGCAGCAGGACTTATTCTTCAGTTCGGATTCCACTTCCCCCTGCCACTGCTGCTAGGCCGTTGAGTGTGTGTAGTGACGAGATCAAAGCCCTTACTTAGTGTTTCCTTTTTGGGAAATAAGCGATTTAAAGGAGAAACAAAACAGCAACCTTGCACACCTTAGTCCTGAAAGCGACTCTCCACATCTCTGGCCTATCTTGTAGTCAGCTCTGATTCAGGTTTACAGGACAATAGTCTTGATTTAAGCCATGTCCTGACCTGGGCAAGAAAATAGCAACTAAGCCGGCAGCCTCCCAGCAGGCTGCTAACACCCAAGGTGTCTGGGCTTGGAGAGTTCTTCACAGCTGATGAGGACTTAAGTCATTAGGAGGCCTAGGGGGACTTTTTAAATTTTTGATGAGAGACTGGGGGGAAGAAACATAAAATGCCACTTTGTATCTTCAATAATAGCCTGTCATTTATATTTATGGTGTGAATTTTTAGTCCTATATTTTAATAATTTGTAAATTGATCTCTTATTCCAAGAACCCTCTGGACTTGTGGGAGAGTGTCTGGGAGTCCATTCCTCTTCCCCTCCTGACCCTGCTTTATGGACTGTTTAAATCCACTTGGGATCAAAGAGTTCAGCAAGACCACTCGTGGTCCAGCTGGCCTCCTGACTCTATAAGCCTTCACTGGAATTGGGACATTTTCTCCAGCCCTAGCTGTGAACATGACCAGAGACATTATTTATAATTCAGCCATTCAAGATATACCTGTACTTTAAAAGTCCTGTATATTTTTTAAAAGTTTTATTTTTCAGGTGAACAAAAATACCTTCTAAGAACTCTGTCTAAGCCTGTGTAAGCTGGTCATTTCTCTTACTGACTTGGGGAAGGAGGCGCAGAGGTGGTCTCAGGTGCGGAGGAGGACGGTGTGATGGATAGATTCAGGAGGAAAAGGCAATTGCCTTGCTGTTCTCGGTGCCTGCCACTGAACAGATTAGAGAGGGGTGGCAGGATCCGTCTTAGTCAGGGAGGCCACTGATCGGAAAATGATGCCCGCTTTTGCCAATAAAAGTTCTACTCGACAGACCCTCAAGCGGATACTTAGCTAAAGGACTAGTAAGTGTGAATATTGAGTTTTAGTCACAAACATTTAGCTGTCTGAGATGAAGACACAGCTGTCTGCTGGCATCACCCTCTCACCTTAAACCGTTGGCCTTTTGCTAACTCAGGAAGTACCGACACTGGAACAGACAAGCCATGAGGCTGCACTGCCTGATCAGAGCCTAGCACCCCCCCGCGCCCCCCCCCCTGGAGTCAAGCTGCTGAGAGGTGTAGGTTGCTTCAAAGGTAAGGGTTTTTTTCTACCCTTAAAGCAAACAAAAAAAGATCTGTGGGTGAAAATCATAAATATAAGGGATTCGTTATGCTGTAAAAATACATGGTACGAAATTGAGCTCAGCTCATTAGCAGACAATGGAGCCCAGTACAAATCCCGAATGGGAAGCCAGTGTTGGTGGAGCCCCCTGTGGCCTGCACTTCTGCAGAGCAGTTAGGGGGTAGCTACTGTGCTTTTACTTCACCTTGTAGTCTGCAGGGAGGCAAGGAAAAAGTCCCGCCTTCCTTTATTTCCCTCTTCAGCCTACACAAAGGCTTTCTGTAAGAGGGCTTGGTACAGCAGCGCAGGAGAGTGAGTTTGTTGGCTTTTGGACACAGCCCCTCCTTTCTGCAGATGGGGACATGTGGCTCGTACAGCTGCACACAGCTTACCACACTGGCCAAAGACAGCAGTAGGTACACGGAGAGCCTGCTGGCTGATTAGAACAGGGCCCGATGGGACGGGAACAGGCGTCAGAACAGCTTTCTTTGCAAATGTCGGGAAGGAGCAGAACTGTCCATGTTTTTAAGCCTGGAAGGTCTGGACAAAGGGGGTTGCTTATCTCTCCCTCTCACGGCTCTGCACTGGGACGACCCCTAGGTGTTTGCTTATACTGAGAGTTACCACTATTCATTCTCTAGCAACCTGAATTCAAAGGAAAAAAGGAATGAAGTTTTGAAGGTATAGGGTCAGGGAGCCCTTTGGATAAGCTTGTATCTTCCTCTCTCTCCCACGGATGATCAGGTACAAGAAGTGCTTCTCTAAAGCTGTATTTCCCCACTGACAGCTGTATATTTCTACATAGTATGGCACCACGGTGCGGGGAGCTTTTGCGGCTACCTTGTTTTTCAGTTTTCACTGGGGAATTCTACGCTGGTGTGTTCTGTAGTCAAGTATTTATATCCTGGTTTGAAGTGCTGAAGGCAGAACATGGACTTGTTCCTACATGCTGCTCTAAGGAGGCTAAAAGGTTGGTGGCTTTAGGGCCACTGCAGCTATTTAAAAGGGTAATGACTACCCTCACTTTCCTGTCTGCAGAAAATGGAGGTATTTCTGGAATTGCAATTCAGTAACCAAAGGGCCACAGCTGTACTGTTTAATTGGCCTCCCCCTGGGGAGGAAAGAAGGGCCATGGCTTTGCTCATTTCTCAAGACCAGCGCCAACTCAGTGCCTGGCACAAAGCACCGGGCCCTCAGAGTCCGCTGCTCACCTGGGTGGGCAGTGTGCTGAAAGTAACTGGCATGCCATCACGGTGTCCCTGTCACAGCCCACTCAGAGAACCTGTGTGGAACACAGCCCATAAGCTAGCTGAAACGATAGCCAAACTGACCCAGCTGAACGGTTTCTTTCTTCCGTGTTGACAGGCCTGGGTTTGGCCCTCCAGTTTTATCTGGGAACCAGAAGTCTATGGCTGGCATCCATGTGGGAGCAGCATAGGCTTTTCGACCCATTCATTGTCCTGTCTGCCCCCGCACTAATGTGGAGCTACAAAAATAGCTGCACTGTTGACAGTCTTTTGGTCACATCTGTTTCCCTCACAAACATAGCCTGTGGTTTTCTGCTGCAAAGAGCCCATGTTACGATTATTTTTTTTTTGTTCCTTCCAATGGCTCATCAAAAAATAAACAAACAAAGCCTGTCTTTGTCACACACCCTGACTCTATTAAGATATCCACAGTCACAACAAACCTGGCGCCCAGTGCTCCCTCGCACTCGTGAGACACCTGGTCAGTCATAGCTCCTTTACTGTTCTAAGCCAGTTCTTGTGGTCCTAGACAGTTCTGAAGCCTTGGTTAAGCTACAAGAAGGGGAGCAGGAAATCACCACACACTTTGTGCCCATGGCTGCCATGCTCAATTGTCTAAACAGCCCCATTTTCCTAATTTCAGCCATCGGTTATACTAGCAGCAAGATTCTGTTTAATATCCTCAAGAATATTTTCCACAAACCATTACCCTTAATTTGGTATTTATTGAGCCAAGTGGACTTCAAAACTCTCAAAACAAACTTGTCAAAAAAAAAAAAAAAGCAATTGTGTTAATCAAAAATGGTTTCCTTTTAAATATCTCTTCTCCTCTCCCTAAGAGCTACTAGCCATTATGAGCTTTATTGTGTTCAAGAGTCCACCTGTCTCCTTGGGTGCCTGCTGGGCAGTGTCAGGTTACAGAAGCAGGGCTACAGAGAGGGCTCAGAGAGCTTGCTGCTCTCCCAGAAGACCAAGTTCGATACCCATCACCCACATGGTGGCTAACGACCAAGGAGTCGCCCCTCTCTTATGGCCTTCACAGGCACCAGTCATAGACACGGTGCACACACACACACACACACACACACACACACACAGGCAAAACCAGCATACACATACAAGATAAAGTATGTGTTTTAAAGTTACAGGAGCCCATCTCTGAGCCGTAGTCGTCTCATGCATGGTTAGGACCTAGGTGTAGAGGCAAAATGTTCTCAGAAGGGACCCTGAGCAGGAAGGTAAGAAACCTGACAACTCATTGATGGCATTGGTAAAGGCCCAGCCTCCCGTCCTGCTGACCGTGTGGCATGTCACGAGAATGAACAGAGGTAATGGATGGATGTGAAAGGGCTTTAAGGCCTTGGGAGTAAAGGGACTGCATACACATGAGGTAATAGTCTCAAGGGAATATGTAACCATTTGAGGGGAAATGATGTATGGGGAGAAGTGTAACAGAAAAGCCAGTAAACAGGACGCTGACTCCCAGACCAGCAGCATCAGCACCACCTGGGGAACTGGGAGAGCTGCGACACTAGGTCACATCCCAGACCAGCTGGGCAGCTGGCTCAGCAAGTGGAGGCCGGCCTTCTGTTAAAAATCAGCTTTCCAGCTGTGCACCTTCAATCCAGACAGAGGCAGGCAGATCTCTTAAGTTTGCAGTCAGCCTGGTCTACAGAGTGAGTTCCACAGCCAGTGCTACACAGAGAAACCCTGTTTCAAACATAACAAAACAAAACCCCAAATCCAGCTTTCCAGGTGATTCTGATGCACACTAAAGTTGGACAGCCACTGGCTCCACTTCTTCCTCTGGTTTCTGTAGTTCGGGGAATCTTTCTGTGTTGCTAGCTGGTTATCACTATGACTTTCGGCCCTCTTGCTTCAGTGGAGCCAGCTGCCCTGTGCAGAGGAGAGGGAACACTATGTCTCCAGAGTTTGTAAGGAAAAGGAAAAAGCCTGCACTGTCCATTATTTTTGACAGTTCACCCTGGAGAGCTTGTTAAGATGGAGGCTGGCTTGAGATCTTCTTCCCTCTGCCTCAAAGGTGCTGGTGTGTGTGTGTGTGGCACCTCCTGCCCTGGGGCCTGCTGCTTCTCCAGCCAGGCCTTAAAAGGAGCAGCGGGTGCCACATTTGTTCTTCCTGGTGCCAGGTCTGCGTTATTTCACCTCCCTGGCGTCAAGTGGATGCTTAATGAGAGCCCTGACGTAGGCGCAGCAGACTTGAGAGAAAACAGCCACAGCCTGGACTTTCTGCTGGCTCTCTCCTCTTCACCTTTCCCAGCCCTGAAGTTTGCCTCTGTGAGGCAGCCACGGTCACCCACTCTGTCCTAACTCAGTAGCCCAGAAAAGGCCTCTGACTTGGAAGGAGATGTGGTGGGGTCTGTGGCCACTGATAAATGACACAGGACAGTGTGAAATGCCACTTCCATTGTTTATCTCTATCCTCTTGCCCCCCCCACTGGCCCCCACCCTGAGAAAAGACAGTCATATGGAAAATCTTGTCATTTCTTGATTTTTTTCCCTTTACTTTTTTTTTATTAGATATTTTCTTCATTTACATTTCAAATGCTATCCCAAAAGTTCCCTATAACCTCCCCCCAACCCCCGTCCTTCTCCCCTACCCACTCACTCCCACTTCTTGGCCCTGGCATTCCCCTGTACTGGAGCATATAAAGTTTGCAAGACCTAGGGCCTCTCTTCACAATGATAGCCGACTAGGCCATCTTCTGCTACATATGCAGCTAGAGACACGAGCTCTGGGAGTACTGGTTAGTTCATATTGTTGTTCCACCTATAGGGTTGTAGACCCCTTTAGCTCCTTGGGTACTTTCTTTAGCTTATCCATTGGGGGGCCCTGTGTTCCATCCAATAGATGACTGTGAGCATCCACTTCTGTATTTGCCAGGCACTGACATAGCTTCACAAGAGACAGCTATATCAGGGTCCTGTCAGCAAAATCTTGCTGGCATATGCAATAGTGTCTGGGTTTGGTGGCTGTTTATGGGATGGATCTCCATTTCTTGGTGTTTTTAAGGACTGGTGCCATCTCTTCCTGTAATTCTTGTCCCTGACAGCAGAATTAGGTTTGGAGTTAACTAGTGGTCAGAACTTCCAAGCTTGTACATTGTTTTAAATAGCTGAGGTCGACCATAAGAAAATCAGTTTGCTCATTTGGCAGAACTTAATTCTGGGAGAAACAGAGGAAGCTCCCTGGGGTGGGGGTGGCTGCTGGAGGAAAGTAATGGAACAAAAATTAGACTGTGAATTTGTGAGACCGGTTCTGTTTTAAAGAGAAGAAAAGAGGAGCCCTTCCAGTCAACTGTGGCATTCAGAGGGCTAAGACGGAGCCAGAGAAGATAGAGTGTACTCCATATAAAAGCAAGGGTAACTTGCTAGACACCCTACCTCCAGGGAAGTAAAAGAAGCTGTCTGTCCTGAAAGGGCTGCCAGAATGACCTGAGCCATCCCTCCTTTCCCTGGGAGAGTTCTGACCCAATAAAAAGAAAAGTTCAAAGAAACCAAGCAGATAAAGACCTCACATCAACGCCCACTTCATTTATTCGGCATGTTTTCAGAGCATCAGGCTACTGTTCCAAGAGTGTCTACTGAGTGTAGGCATGGGTGGCATACTCTAACGTTCTCAGCAACCCTTCAAGGTCAGTACAGCAAGCCTCCTTCTGCAGGTAAGGGGACTAAGGCTTTTAGAGGTTAACATCGAACAAGGTAGATGAGAGGTGCAGGGTTCATATTTATTCTCTCAGACTCCAAGGTGCGCTTTGCTCTACCTGGTGCCTGGGATCTCAACTCAAAGCTGTCTGACAGGAAGCTCTCTATTTTCCCTGCTCCGCTCCCCTCGTCTCCAGGTATTCTCTCCCTGCCAGCTCTTCCTGAGTACCCTCCTTGCTTGGCTCCTTCCAGCCCTGCATCTGGTTTCCCAGAGTTGTTTGTGTTTAATGAAGACTCCGACTTTTAAAGAGTAGTCTTGCCTACTTGTTGGAGGGAAGAGGGTTTCCTAAATGAAGACTCTGGGTCAGACCTTTCAACAAAGCAACCAGGAAGAGTCATGGCTGGCCCTTTGAGGCCTCAGGAGGAATGGTTGACATTGGTTTCTTCTGTTCATAGTTGACTCTAATGGCAGAATGGTACAGCCTGGACAGAGAGCTGGGAGGTGTGGCCCGTGTCTTTTCCTGGAGAAGAGCTCCCCTTTCTCAGGAAAAGCTTCCTGCTGTTGCCCGCACTGCAGGCTTCTGGAATGAAGGTGTCCTGTGTTGGCTTCTGTTCTCACCAATCCCCGGGACAGCTTTCCTCAGTTCCCTAAAGGCTGTTGCCCATGAAGAAAAGCCCCATGTCCTCTCAGTCCTCTCTAACAGCTCCTTCTCCTGCTTGGGTTCATTTGTAAAGACTGAACCAGAACTCTGCCAGATTTTTACATCCTCAACCTGTGGTCAAACGTGCCTTGCCCTATGTTGTCTGACGGATCGCATTGCACAGTTGGCAGCATCAAGTGGGAAGCAAACTGTGAATCTTCTCTTTTTTCTCTCCCTCCCTCTTCCCTACTCCCTCCATTTCTTCTCTTTTTCTTTTCTTCTCATCTCCTCTGTCTGTCTGTCTGTCTGTATGTATGTCTATTTTGGGGGGAGGGGTCCTATGAGTTCATGCATGCTGAGAATGGACTCTACCAACCTACGCCCCCAGCCATTTCTTTGCAACATCTGGATTCAAGAGCTCTCTCTGCCTGAACTTGCTCTGTTCCAGTTCCATCTTCTGGAGTCGTGAGCTCCAAGGCCTGTGTCATACTCCAAAGTCAAAATATACTTGAGACTGGAAGGCAAAATGAAAACGTGAATTTGGATTCTTCACTCTGGCCCAGGAGTGTCTCCTATGTACAGGAATTTTTTTTCCCTTTCTGGACTTCCTCTGAGCCAGCACACTGACTCTTCCACCCGCCTTCATCCTGTCACATCCTGTCAGCTTCCTTCTGATGCACTACAGAGTTGACTCCACTATGCACCGCCAAGGAATCTTCTGTGGTCCCCTCTTTCACTTGGCAGGATAGCACTCCCCTAGTTATTGCAGAGCTGGAAACTTGCTTTAGATCTAGAGTCTGCTCTAACCTGAACCCTTCACACACTTGAATCCAGAACCTGACTCCTCAAAGGGTTCTTCAGGCCAAAAAGGAGCAGCCATGTCTCCCTCACCTGGGACATATTAGAAATGCAAACCAGACCCACTGAGTTCTACTTGCCCCACACATCACACAAAAGCATGAGAAGAGTTCTCTAAACAGCCTCACCTGCTGAAGAGTCAGTCACCCTTGCCTGAGTAGAGGGAATAAGAGGCAGGAAGGAAGAACAAGGCAGGAACCAAGTTGAAGGCCTCATGTGTAAAGATGAGGGTTATGGAAGACCCACTTACCCTTGTAGAGAGGAGGGGAGGAAGGGGGCTGCATAGTGCCACCAAGATGCAAAGGGCACATGCCATATCAAAAGAGGGGAGTAGAGGCAGGGTGGGTCTCTTCAGGCACCTACCCTCATCACACTCAGGGCTAGCAGGCTCCTACAGATGAGAACAGCACTTGCCATTCAGCCGTGAGCTGTCGGATGACTGAGTGTCTTCCCTCCCTCCGGCTGGCAGAGTCACCCTCGCCCACTGGCTGGATTACTGGGAGAAGATGCTCAGGAAATGTTTGTTGTATTGAAAGGAAGCCACAGCTTGTGCAGAGTCTGGATAATTCACCAGACGTGGGCCTCATGGGAGGGGCCTGGATGGAGTTGGAAAGACACATCCTGATGTCGCACTCAGCCGAGGTAGCTAGTCCTCTGACTGTTCTGTGTGCTTGCTTTTGCATGGTCTCGGTGAGGGAAGTGGAGAAGGAAGAGAGGGCAGGAAATGGCCCTGGGCTACAAGTCTATTCAGGGCACCCACCATGTCTGATCTGGATATGAGGAGGAAGGCTTAGCACCTGCTAGAGAGCTCTCTCATTCTCAGGTGGCAAAAGGGGAATCCTAGCACAGTTCAAAGAACCCTGCTGGATGCCCCCGTCCCCCCAAGAACCTTGGGTTTTTCTGTTCCTCTCCAAGTGTGTTCCTGTCAGCCATGAGCCTCAAACCACTTTCTCTAGGCCTCAAGCAACTGTTGACAACCTGGTTTGGCCATCTTAGAAGAGCAGGATTGTGAGTCACCTGGATGAAAGGCATGGTTATCAGAAAAGGGCTAGGCTGGCCATACCAGCTTTGAGACTGCCTGGAGCTGAGGAGCCTGAAGGCTTGTGACTGGAGAGGGAGACCTGGCAATGACGAACTATAAGGAGCCAGGAGACCCATGTATTGGGGACCTACCAAAATCTTGCTTGGTGGGAAAGGCCTATGGCCTAGATAAGCCCAGGCCAGGGATACCAGCCTTGAACAAGAGATCCCAGCCTGACCAATACACCAAGAGCCTTGTCTACATGTAGAAACCCACTAGTGTAGAGAGGTATGCATAAGAGGCCCTCACACGGTGTCCCTGTGGAATTTTGCCGCATTGCTCAACCAGAAAGGTACCAGACTCCCACCAGCAGCTGTAACTCCCACCACACAGAAGACTCTTGACTGAGTTCTCCCCTTCGCAGCCTAGCTCCTCAACTCTCCTGATCTCCACTCAGCATCTTCCTGCCGGGCCAGGACCTCCTGCCCTGCTGCTTTTACTTGGGCCTCTTGGCCTTGGGCCAATTCCTCTGGGGGGCCTGCTTCTTGGTGTCAGGTTCTGCTGGGCCCCAGTCTTGCCAGCCCTGTCCTCCTTGGGCTCTGGGGTCTGTGCTTCCCTCTGTGACTCAGTGCAACTGTGGGCTTCCAGCTTAGGCTGGTGGTCAGTGCACCCCAGGATCTGCTGCTCAGAACCATTTGGCCATGACACTGGACTTTGCTGAGCCCCAGCCTTTGGACTGAGAATACAGGTACTTTTTCCAGGCTTGGGGCTGCTAGCTCCTCCCACAGAGAGGTCAAGGGGAGCCAAGTCAGAATGTTGTGGAGAGTCTGGGGCCAAACTGACTGTAGAGGTCCCTGACTCTCCTTTTGGCCCCTCTGGGGAGGCTGGAATTGGGCTGTTTGCAGGCACGGACTCTCGTCTGTCTGGCTCCCTTTCATTCCGCTTCTGTACGAATTCTTCCTCTGCACTGGGAGTCTTCTTGGTGTTCTGGCTTCCCTGAAGCAAAAGAATAGCCCAGCTGGGTAGTAAATTTGGGGCTTCTGTCCCCAGCCTGTCCTGTCCTGTCCCAAGTACCCACCTCCTGGCTCTGCAGCATCTCATCTTCTTTCATGTCATACCTGCAGAAACACAGCAAGTAGCAGGTCCTGTTCCAGGCTCTACCTTGCTTCAAGTGACCCCCCTCATAGCTCGTGGCCTGTGCACCCCAGGGAGGAGCTAAAGCCCAGTGGTTTTGGAGTACAGCTTCTGGATGCTTCCTACCCAGCCTGACCTTACTTCTCAAACCTAGCCATTTCCTCTGACTATCCACCCCAGGTCCCCAGCTGCTGTTTATGACTGAGCCTGCTGTACTGTGCAATCCATGGGGACTCCAGGCATGTTCCTGCATGCTCTGCCTGGGAAAGGCACACCTCACATCCCAGGGGAAGTGTGCTGTTGTAATTACCTGGCCTCTGAGCACCAGGCTCTAACCACTACCACCTCTGCTGGTGGCCTTTCTTGGTATCTCATTAACCTGTGGCAGCAACAAGCAACCAGGAATCAGGGGCCCTGGGGATGGAGCAGTGGGACCTGGGCCAGTCCAGGAAATTAGGACACTTACATACATACCTGCCTTGATTTTGTCCCCTGTCCCCTGTTACCTTCTGGCCCTGCCAGTTAGCCTCTCCTTCCCCTGGGCTTTGCTGCCTATGGCGGAGGGTCTTCCAGATTGTCCACCTCGACCTGCAAGACATTATGGAGGACCGAGGGCTGTACCAACTGCCTTCACCAGCTGAAGTGATTCCGCTCCTTTTCCGCCCCCAACTCACGTTTTCCATCCAGGGTTGATGGTGGGTGTTGAGGCTTCTGGTGGGTCCTAGGACCTAAAGGGAAACAAAGCAAATGGGGTGGGAGGTGTCAAAGAATCTAAAACAGAAACCGGAGCTCTCTAGTACCAGGAAGCTTCCAATGGTCATTCATTCCCTCAGGAGTTCTACCTTCCCAAAGCTCAGAAAAGACTCCCCTGGCCTGGAGTCCTGGACTGTGTTTACACTGCCCAGCTAAGTGAGTTGGTCAGCCTCATCGGCCCCTAGCCTCTGTGTATGAAGAAGGAAATCACCAGAAATTCACAGGACTCCTCCCACAGCAAGCTCAGGAGGGCCAACAGGACTTTTACCCCACAAGGAACGGCCTGGAAAGACCTAGTTCGGCTCCCACTGAATCTAGCCTGAGCCCTAGCTCAGAAAACACAAGAGAGGTCAAGTAGTGTGGGAGCGGAAGGACGGACGGACTTTTTCCGTGTCCCTTTTCATCTTTGATGAAGAGACAGGGTAGTGGGATTCTAGAGGAGGCAAGAGGATCATGGGTTCTGGGCCAGCCTGGGCTAAGACTCTCCAAAAACAAACAAGGCACAAGAACGTGAGGTGGGGATCAGCTCACCCTTCCTGCTGCCCGTGGCCAGGTCCTTGTCCCTAGGCTTGTTGCAGTTCAGTGGCCTGTGTAGACAGAGAAGGGCATTAAGTCACTAGTGACAATGTGGGCAGAAGCTGCATCAGGCTCCACCCAGACACTCTCCTCTAACCCCCCATACATAGCTCAGGGCAGCACAGAGCTGGGGTCCCAAGAAAGAGGGAGAGCACAAAACCCTGGGACCAGGGCCTGACAAAAAGTCTTTTCCCTCCAAGAGGCACCCATAGGTAGCCCTACCCAAGTCCCTCAATCACAGCTGCTCAGCCATGCCACCCACATGGGCTTGGCTTTGTCCAGGTCCCACGGGCGGCTCCAGTCACCCTGTGGGTTTCTGTGCCGGGCAAGGCGGGCCAGGTCAATCTGCTCTCTCTCTTGTTTCCACTGCGTGTAGTCCCAGCTGGCCTCAGGGGACAGCCCCAAGGGCTGTTGGGGAGGTGGACTTGGGACCACGCCTGGACTCCAGGGCTCCAGAACACCCTGCAAGAGGAAGACACTTAGTATCCTGGGGAGAAGTAGGGAGAAGACTTAAGTGGAGCTCCAGAGTTGGCTGAGCCCCTTCCTCTCTCAAGGCCTCTACTTCCCAGGACACAATTAGGTCTATCTCATCTCCAGCACGCTGTGCTTGCTGTGGGCCTTTTGCACACATCCACTTGTTCACTGCCAGTTTGAGACAGGTAATTTACCCTGAGTATTATGTCATTATCTGTGAAAGGAGGCGTCTCTTTGCTTAGAGTTGTTGGTGTGGATAGACCAGACCAGCCCTAGATAGGAGGGACACCCATAGGCGGTGAGCAAAATCAACAACAATTACAAGGGGCTGCTGCCACCTAGAGGTCACAGCTGGCACATAGCCAGTCACCTACACATCCCTCTGACACCTTGGGGGGGGGGTTATCATAGGTCATATTATGGCTGGATAATATATCTGGCTTAATTATTTCTCACTGCAAGACACACCCAAAGTGGATATTGGCCAGAGAAGGGAATTCTCATAGGTGGTGCCTAGGCCATGTTTGCCCAGGCAAAGGACATACCTTACTTAGTTTCTCTGCCTTCTCCAAATAGAAATTGTGTCCCTAACCCCTTCTTGAAAATGTACCTTCCCTGCTGAATCTGAGCTGGAAGTCATCTGCAAGGGTGAACTCCGGCCCTGGCCTCCTCCAGATGCCCCCTTTGCCCTTGGGCTCCGTGCTTGGGTCGTGGGTTTCTCGCTCACTATCCGTTTGGCCTGGAGAGGGTATAGATAGGCATCATGGCTGAGCCAAGGGAAGGAGACCTGAGGTCTGGAAGCCTCAACTGCTCACCTTGGCTTTGTTTTCCATGGTGACAGCAAGTTCCACCCGGTCCCCCATGCTGAAAGTACCCGGTGTGTCTGCAGCATCTTCGTCATCTGTCAGTGTGGCAGTCACTCCAGGTGAAAGGGGTGCCCTGGCCCAGTTTCTGCTGACCACCCTCTTCTCCTGCAGAGCGAGATGCCCATGTCCTCAGGCCACAAAGGTAATCCTGAGCAGAACCTGGGTGCTGAGTGCTGGGGGGAAGGGTTCCCTAGGTTTGGGTTCCAGCCCTAGGCCTCCCTGGAATGTCCGTGGCAAAGCTTGGCCCTTCAGGAGTCCACATGCCAATGGCATTAGTTATTCAGAGAGCAGAGCCAACAGAGGGACCCAAGATGCCACAAGGGCTTGTCATCTCTGAATCAAAAAAAAAAAAAAAAGAAATCCAGAGTATGCAGACATTATGGCCTTATCTCTAAGACACTGATTCTTTTGCTTACAGCGCAGACTTCTCCCTCCTCTGCTTCCTGCAGGGTTTCGGCC
The DNA here is from genome assembly GCA_902729485.2 of Mus minutoides. Classification (NCBI taxonomy): domain Eukaryota; kingdom Metazoa; phylum Chordata; class Mammalia; order Rodentia; family Muridae; genus Mus; species Mus minutoides. The sequence goes on along the minus strand of LR749680.1, from coordinate 89,715 downwards.
TCAGGGTCTGGGGTAAGGAGAAGGCTGTACTCTGCACATAGGGTATACGTGCAGAGCTGTAGGACTGGGAAAGTCTGTACAAAGGTTTCTGTTTGGTAGTCTTTCATCTGTGGCCCTTTGGAGAAGATGGCAATAGCTTGGAAGGCCTGTTGTTGCTGGGAGACACCCAGAAAGGCAATTAGAAGAAATGGGATAGTTGTGACACCCCAGGCGTGGACCAGGCCTCAACCCTGCCTGTCTCCAGGGTGAGACTTACACCGGGAACCTGGCTGATGGTGACCGTGAGGCTGTCAGGTTGGAGGAGCCCTGGAGTGGTCACAGCCATGCCCCCCTGCTCCGCCTGCCGACGATCTTCCTCGATCTCCTGTAGGAGGGCCTGGGGTCAGTAAGGCCATGGACCCCCAGGCTCACAGACACACAGACTCTGACAGGCCTACACAGAGAAACACCAATGGGACACCAGGGGGCAGAGGCACCACATCACCAGTGCCCAAGACTCTGACAGGAAATGGGCTAAGGCCCTCAGAGAGAACCCACTCTGTAAACAGCCTTTTGAAGGTAGCCAGGGACACCAGCCACAGGAGTCCTCTCAGCCTATACAACACACTCACCTGGTACCTTCGTAGTAAGGCCTGGTTCTTCTTGCGCAAGGCAACTATCCTACGGTCCAACTCGGCATCTTTTTCCTCATGCCGGCGCATTGTGGACTCAGCTTTGTGGGGCCCCTGTAGAAGGCATGGAACCCAATATGAGGAACAGATTTTAGCCCCAAGCTACAGCACCCAGGGTGAAGGAGGTTCCTTAGGAAGATGGTCTACAGAGGGCCACACCCCACCCCAGTGAGGCCTGTCTGCCAATGTGCCTCCTGAGGGGCTCAGGTCAGGGCTTCATACCCAGGGCCTCTGCTCCCAGCAGCAGGCTGCCCCTCCCCCTGGCTCCCCAGGGGGTTCTGCTGTGAGCACAGTCTGGAATGAAAGTTAAAAATGGCTCTGGCAGCCGAACCTGCCGTGACTGGGAAGCTGCCAGGGGATTCAGGAGGTCGAGGGGGGACTCTTTGCCTCCCAAATCTAGAACCGCACACACAGAGACAGGCTTTAGCTTTGTTCTGGCCTCCCAGGCACCCGACCCCACTCCCTAAGCCTGTGCCCAGTCTGAAGAAGAGAGAGCAGCTCCCACAGCCCCGGCGAGCCCTCCAGGTCTGAGCTGCTGACTGATGGGGCAGGAGAACAGCAGGCCCAGCTGGGAGAGACTCTGGGCGAGCCATGCCTCTGCATCAAGATCTGTGGTTCTTCTCTGACTGGCTGTGGGGTCTGTGTTTTGCTCAGCGCCTTGCCGGCCCACCACCTGCCTCCTCGTGGCTCTCTTCCTCCCAGGCCCAGCTGCCACCAGCTGTCCCCAGAATGTGGCTGCTTTCGTAGCTTAGCTCCCTCCCATCCTCTAGAAGACCCCCTGCCAAAGAGGAGGTGCCACTCACGGCCAAATGCATGGAAATACCAGGCGCTGAGAGAATTTCAAAACAGCTCCCGGGAGCCAGAGCTGGAGGGAAGCTGGAGCCACCAGAGCAGGGCCTGTCGGCCTCTCCCTGCCGGCTTCAGCTTCTGCTCAGCACAAGAGATCATGTTGTGATTACAAAAGAGCGCTCTGGGCTCCCAGCCAGGAACGCCTAGCCGCCACCCCCACCCTTCCACTCGCAGAGGGCGAGGACCAGGGCACCAGCAGCCGGCTGGTCTTGTCTAGTACATCTCCCTGCCCTGCCTCAGTGTCCCCGCACGGGAGATCTAGGCACGCAGGGCCCACTTTCACCTGTGATCCAGAGCCCCAGTAAGACCCGCCCCATGCCTGTGTGTGCCCACAAATGGGATAGCTGGGTCTTCATCCCTCCCACTAGGAGAAAAAGGCAAGAGATGCAGGTTCCACCCGATGGCTGACGGCCCTCCCTCGGGGCGTTTCTCTGCTTTCCTGCTGGCTGTCCAGTCAGTGTGTTTAAGTCATTAATGAGAAACCTCCTCCCCAAGGCCATCATTGCACACCACCACAGACCCAAAATGCCACTCTCCACCATTTGGTCCTTGAGCTGCAATGTGCTTTTCTCTGTACTCCAAGCATGGTCACTCCTGGAGGCCTAACTCTCTGGGTCTCCAGACCGCCTACTATGCCTGAAAGGAGCCTTTCTCTGGGGTCCTTAACCCAGCAGAAGCTGGGAACAGTTAACAGCCTTCTTCCCTTGGGATCCTCTCACAGAGCCCTTTCATGCCTGACACTCCCAGGATAACCTTTGCAGACTCTCAGATCCCAAGAAAGGACACAGAATCCTTCTCCAGTCGCCTTCACACAGCCGAGGCCAGCCTCTGCCCAGGGGTGTCTAGGTCAGCTTCAGTTCTTATATGGTCCTGACTTCCAGGCTTTGACATGAGTGTCACAAACTCTGGCATTCCCTATGTCCCTGACTGAGTGGGCCTCAGAAGTTTCCCCTCACCATAATCTACCCCCACCCCGGACTCTAGTCACCATGCTCAGGCCCTTTGCCGTCCAGGCTCTCGCCCCTGGCCCCACACCCCATCTCTGCAGCTCCCGAGTTCCCATCCTGCTTGCAAATGCCACAGTGTACCCTCCTCCCTTTTCCTGCCGGATGTTCCCACTGAGTCAGACTCTTGTCTACTTTCCCAGCAACAGTGACGCACCCGAGCTCCTAGATCTCTCGCTCTCTGTCTCCGTCTCCCTCTCCGCTTTTGTCTACACACACACACACACACACACACACACACACACACACACACACACACGTACACGTACACACGTACATGCACATGCTTCCTCCACCTTCTCTGCACCCTGCCTCACAAATACTGCTGAGGTCAGCCCTATCCCAGAATCCTCCAGAAGTCCCAAGCTTCCCACTGTAACCGCCCCTGCTACACTCCAGTTCCACAGATCAGAGTCCGAGAGGGAGAGAGACCTAATTCGGGGCCCCCCTCTTTGTAATTTTAGTCCTTGATCAGGTTTAGGGGGGAGGGATGTAAACAGACTAAAGAGATGAGGCCACGTTTTTTGTCCTCAGTTTTCACTCCCAGCCAGTGTCAGAGCAGAGGGGTCAGGAGGCACAGGTAGACATCTGGCCACCCTGCAGAGAGGATGACCCAGCCCAGGAAGATATCCTGAATGTAGAAACGGGAAAGTTTCCCAGCCACCAGGCTGAAGTGCCATGTTCCCTCAACAACCCCAAAGTCAAGACTGAAGACCCAGCTGCCGGCCACGTGTTTCCAAGTGTCACTCACAGCTTCTCACGTCCTTGAGCAGCCGCCACAAAAAACACCCTTTACCTGTCTGCTCACCCACCGGACAGAGGCAGGCTGGTATGCTAAGCCCAGTGTCCCCCATGCTGTAGAGCCTCATTGCCTGCAGGATGAGTATGGAATTATCCAGCACTACACTGTGTTACTGTGGGTACCTGTGCACAGGCTGTGACTGCCTTTTTGTCCACTCAGATGGACAGAAGCTGAAGAAGGCAGGTGAGTAGTGAAGGATCCCGGGAAGAGGGGGTGCGGGGTACGGGGAGCCTGGGAGGGGGCGGGGCACGAGAATTTCCAGTTCGATATTCCCAAACCAGGGGTCTTTTACTCCAAGTCACCACTGGGGGGCAGAAGCATTCCAAAAGCTTGGCTATCCATTGGAGTGGGGGTGGGGTTTCCTTCACCCCTCTTTCTCACTATCATCTCCCAAGTCTAGCTCAATCCCACCTTCCAACTCCATCAGAACAGTCAGACTACACCGAGGTAAAAGCTTTATTTTATTGATGAGCCCAGACAGGTGTTGTCTCTCACTCAGGCTGCCTCACCTGTTTGTACTGCAGAGAATACAAAAAGCCAGGGCGGTGGCCTTGCTGTCCCAAGGCCTCTTTTTACGGCTGCTCCATCAAAACAAGTTTGCTTGAGACATCTCTCTGCACTCTCTCTTTCTCCTGCTAGGGTTGGGCAGGATGACCTAGCCCGGCCTTAGATCACTACTCTCCCCAGGTGGCTCCCCCCACCTTCCCAGGTCACCTGCCAACTCGGGTGGCCACCACACCTTTAGGGCCTACATCAGATGTACTTTATTGGTGGCATCTGGAAAAATACAGTTGGAGCCAACTTCAAGAACAGGATTGCTGTAAGTCCAAGCTTCTCTCTAGGGAGGAACAGGGAGATCTGCCCAGGAGGAAAGGTTTAAGAAGTCCATAGAGGTAGCGCTGCTCAGACCCTCTTCCCCATTTCTGTCAGTGTGGACTTCACCACTTCTCTCCCCCACCCCCGCTGCTGTGGGAGACTGGTTGACCCAGTATAGTGTTTGGCCCTTGGCCTACTCCTCAGGCTCCGTCTAGGCAGATGGAGATGGGATGGTAGATTCCAGTCTCCTTCCTCCTTACAGGCAATGGCTCTTATCTCTTTTTAAAACCAGGTGGCTATCCCTCAGTGAGTCATAGGATGATAACATTCAAATACCTAGCAACAACCATATTTGGAATAGTGTGTAGCCAGAGCAAGGTTCAGGCCGGTTTTTTTTTTTTTTCCTCCTGCCTCAGGCAACTGCACGGTGGTCATCTCCTCAATTGAAGGAGTGCCTAAGGCTGCCTGCCTCCCTCAGTTCTGGGGTCTGAGCACGTCACAGTCATCTAGTGTGTGGACGAAGGGCCATTTGTACAGGGGATGACCTGAGGTGCCCGTTTAGTATCTTCTCTGGGTCTCTTTTCCTGTCTTCCACCCAATGTATCAAAGCCAGGCTCCTGCAGCCCCAGCTCCAGGCAATCCCCTATGGCTGCTCCCTTTCCAGGCCTCAGACCATTCTCTCCATCCTAGCACTGGGTGCTTCTGGGAACAGATCCTGTCCTTTGCCTGCCTGCAGATCCCAGAAGGCTGCTCCCACCCCAGTGTTCAGGAATGGCTCTTTGTTGGGGCTGAGTTCTTAGAGGTCACTGGTGGGGAAATGTTGAAGAAGATAGACAAGGGTAGGTTGGAGAAGGCAGCTCTTTTCTTTTTTTTTTTTTTTTTTTATGCGACATATTTATTTTATTTTTTTTTTCAACTTTCATTAGATATTTTCTTCATTTACATTTCAAGTGTTATCCAGAAAGTTCCCTATATCCTAAAAATATGGAACGCTTCACGAATTTGCGTGTCATCCTTGCGCAGGGGCCATGCTAATCTTCTCTGTATCGTTCCAATTTTAGTATATGTGCTGCCGAAGCGAGCACAAGGCAGCTCTTTTCTGCTTGGCCCCAATACCACCCGTTCCTACAGTGGACATTCCTGTCTCACGAAATGTCCTGATTTCTAGGCCTGGAACGGAGACCTCAAAGTTCATGAAGTCAGGCTGGAGGGACCAGTCCTGAGCAGGTTCCAAGTCTAGGCCCCACCTTACCAAAAGCATGCGTGCCACAGCAGGGAGGTTTCTGAAGGGAGCAGGTGACCTGCCTGTCTTCAGACTGGGTGTTGCCGCCTGGGACCTCACTCCATTTCTAACCTCCCAGGCTGCAAGGCCCATTCTGAAGTCACACCCAACCTGCAGCCCCAGTCCTAGCAGTGAAAGATGAACCCCAGTGTGAGATTGACCCCCTTGCCCCCAAGACACCTTAGGTTTGGCCTCTGTTCCTCATGGTGGAGACAGAGACTCACAGAGTTCTCCCAGAACCCTGTATTCCATCCCCCACCAACTGCCACCCTTGGTAGAGGCTGAATGTCGCCTGCATCTGGACCTGCCCATCACACGCCATTGGCAGAACATCAACTGTGGGCTTCACCTAGCCACATAAGCAAGACCCATACGGGAAGAGGCAGAGAAACAATGGTGACCCACTCCTGCCGTGTGTGTGTGTGTGTGTGTGTGTGTGTGTGTGTGTGTGTGTGTGTTGAAACAGGATTTCTCTGGTAGCCCCGACCTGGAACTCACTCTGTAGACAAAGCTGCCCTGGAACTCAGAGATCCACCAGCCTCTGTCTCCCAAGTGCTGGAAATAAGTGTGGACGGTGTCCTTTACAAGCAAGAGGATGTCAGGTTAGGAAAGTAACAGCCAGACCAGGGAGGTCACTAGAGGGCAGCCTCAGCGGTGACAAAGTCAAGGAGCTTCATTGAAGATCCCAAGGCAGGGCTGATGAGGCCCTGTGACAGGCAAGGAAGTAGAAAGAAGGCAGGAAGTCTCAGATGGGCCAGTTGAGGGAACTGGGCAGTGTCCAGACACCAGAGAGTGATGCTGGGGCCTGGCGGAGCCCTGGGGGATCTGGGGAAAGAGAGAGCAGGGGAAATCTTCAGGGAAGATAAGAACCACCATGGACACAGAGTCTCCAATTCTCAGGCCCGGAGTCCTCTTGGGAGCAGAAAAAGCTAGCCCGTGTCTCCCTAGTACATTCCTCACATAGGCCTGGAGAAAGGGGCAGAGGTCCGGTGGCAGAAACTACACAGGCTCTAACTACGAGGAAGCTTACCACCTCAGGCAAAATAAAGGGGCCTGGCACAGTTCTGAAGGGTGACAAGGACAGAAGCCCATGAGCAGGCTGAAGTGTGGGTGGTGGGACCTGGCCAGATACAGTCATGCAAAAGCCGAAGGAGGTGATGTGTGCAGCAGCCAGAAGCCCACTGTGAAGCAAGAGGTGATGGGTAAGAGAGTCAAACAGGCCAGCGACACTCACACTCTCCAGTAACACACTGCACCCCCAGCTTAGGGTTGCTGAGTCTCTGCCTGTGACGTCATTTGATCTCCTCAAGTTCTGAAATCTGTGAACCAGCCTGGGCTGGTGCTATTGGCATCTCTGGGGAGATCAAGGCCAGTGACCTGCTTAACTGTCTCTGTGGGTGAGGCCTTCTCCCTCCTCCCGGGCACTAATAGCCCTATAGCACTTTCTCTAACCCATGTCCAGGGTGGGATACCTTTGCAGGTAGTATCCTGCGTTGGGAGACTATTGGGTGCCCTCATCAACTCAAAGAGTCCATGTGGTGTCCCCATTGCCCTAGGAGAGACCTTCTTACATCTCTTCCTTCTCCTGATGATCCCGGTTCTAATCCCTGCTTCCCACCACAAAAACGCCCTCCTCACATCCCAGGGATAACTGGCAGGAAGGTCCCCTCTGCCATTAAACCAAGCATTTTGGGACCTTTATCCCCTGTGAATCAACGGGTTGGCAGTGGAGGGGGTGCACATTTGCCTGAAGCTCTGCTGGCTTTAAACATCTTAGGGCTGTGGCCTCAGTCCTAACCTCTGCTGTGGATTGGCCCAGGGTGCCCATCACTGCTCTGGCAGCCTCCTTGTCCCTGAAGGTCTCTGGTCAGGCTACCCACAATGTCGTATCTTCTCAGTCTATCCCATCAAGACAAAGTTGAGGCCTTCTTCGAACACCCTCGGCACCTCTATTTTGGCCTTCCCTACCCTAGGCAAGGGGCTCAGAGCTTGGCTCCAGAGAAAGAAGGAACTGAGCCCTCCATTCTGGAGCCCAGAGCATTGCTCCTACCTCCCTTCTGGGAGGGTCTATGAGGACACAGAACTCTTTTCTCAGGCTCTCGCCCAAGGCTGGAAGTGAGGTAGGTGTAGTGTCAGGATTTCTTAAAGATAATGGGAAGATTTCTGAAAGAGGAAGGCTGGTAACACAGGTGGTGGTAGGCATAGGAAATACCATCTGCTCGGACTGCAATGTGGGAGCTCTGCAGGCACCACACTTTGCAGACCTCCTCTAGGGCTCTGCCTGTCTGCTGCCTCTGCCCTGGCTCACTCTCCTCAGAATGTCAATAAATGTAAACAGAGCAGAGTCGTTAGCTCCCTGCCTACTTATAAACCAAAGTCCTCTGTGCAGACTTCCAAAGGAGTTTCCTAAGCAGGCTGAAGGGTTTGGTTTGGTTGGTTTGTTTGTTTGTTTGTTTGTTTGTTTTTTAAAGATTTATTTATTTAATGTGTGTGAGTACACTGTAGCTCTTTTCAGACACACCAGAAGAGGGCATTGGATCCCATTACAGGTTGTGATCCACCTTGTGGTTTCTGGAATTGAACTCAGGACCTTTGGAAGTACGTACAGTCAGTGCTCTCAACTACTTTTAACTGCTGAGCCATCTCTTCAGCCCCATTTTTAAAATTTTTTAAAGATTTATTTATTTAGTGTATATGAGTGCTCTATCTGCATGTACACCTGCATTCCAGAAGAGGGCATCAGACATCATTATAGATGGTTGTAAGCTACCATGCCGTTGCTGAGAATTGAACTCAGGACCTCTGAAAAAGCAGCCAATGCTCTTAACCTCTGAGCCATCTCTCTGGTACCCTCAGCCCCCTCCCCATTTAAAGGAGTGGTTTCCTGAAAGGAAGATGGTTCAAGCTAAGAAAAGCCCAGGCTCTACATTCAGGCAGTCCCTGATTAGGACTACTCCATACTGGCAAACTCCCAATACCTCTGAATCATGCTCCCTTTTAAGTCTGTCAAAGAAGGGAAGATAAAACTGCATGTGGAAGCCGGGTGTGGTGGCACATGCCTTTAATCCCAGCACTCGGGAGGCAGAGGCAGGCGGATTTCTGAGTTCGAGGCCAGCCTGGTCTACAGAGTGAGTTCCAGGACAGCCAAGGCTACACAGAGAAACCCTGTCTCAAAATACCAAAAAAAACCAAAAAAAACCAAAACTGCATGTGGTAGTGCACGCCTATAATTCCCAAACTCCAGAGATGGAGGCAGGGGATCAGAACTCCAATGTCAGCCTCAGCTATAAGAGACTATGTATCAAAATACACACATGTACACACGTATGCACTCATGCACACATGCACAAAACAAACTCAAAACTCATTAGGTGTGGCGCTGTATACCTGCAATCCCAGTGCTTAGGAGGTAGAGACAGAAGGACAAAGAGTTCATGTTTATCTGCTGCTCTAAGTTTGAGGCCAGCCTGGGAGAGTTGAGACCCTGTCTCAAAGACTGAAGCCCCACCTCTAAAGGAAGTGAGGATGGGTCTGAAGAGATGGCTTAGTGATTAGGAGCGTGTGTTCTTGAAGAGAACCCAGGTTCTTCTCCCAGAGCCCACACAGTGACTCATAACCACAGGTAACCCCTGTTCCAGAGGGTCCAAAAGGCATGTGTGTGAGATACCTATATGCATGGAGGCAAAACATTTATAAACATAAAGCAAGATAAACAAATCTAGACAAATTTTTTAAAAATAAAAAAGAGAGGTGAGGGTAATACCTTCTAGATTGTAGGACTGGAGAGATGGCTCAGCAGTTAAGAGAACTGGCTGCTCTTCCTAATGAGCAGGGTTCAATTCCCAGCACCCATATGGCAGCTGATAACCATCTGTAACTTTAGTTCCAGGGAATCCGATGCCCTCTTCTGGCCTCCAGTGGTACCAGGCATTCATATGGTGGACAGACACAAATGCAAGCAAAATACTCATAATGTCGTATGTATGCATGCATGTATGTATGTATGTATGTATGTATGTATGTATTAACACCACCACCTAGAGCTGATCCTGGTTGGTAGGTGCCTTCCTCCCCAGCCCTGAGATAAGGAAGACTCATCCTGTTCTCAAAGTTTTCGTCTTGTTTTCCGATGGTGGCTATGGTGCTTTCTATTTTACAATTCTGAGGTCTAATTGACATACCATAAACCACACATATTTGAATTGTGCAAGTTGTTTTGGTATGTTTATGCTTCATGAAGCCATGGTCACAGCCAAGACAACAGCCATGACACCTACCCCATTGCTCATTCCTCGTCCCCTTCCTCCACTGCCCTCAGGTCTGCTGTGCTTATCAATTTTCTAGGCTTTTTTATTCTAGACAAAAACATATAGTATGTATTCTTTGGGTGTGGCTTCCTTCACTCCACATAGTTATTCTGACCTCCTGCCACAGTGTGGTTTGTGTCAGCTGCTTATTCCCTCATAATATTTGGTGTATGCACTACATTTGGTTTATTAACTCACATTTGGGGCAAGATAGAGACTGTTCCCCAAACTACTAGGAGCAGTTAGCACAGCTGAGAACCTGGGTTTCCAGTCTTCTTAAGCATAATTTATCTTTTTTTTTTTCCCTTATTGTCTTAGTTAGGGTTTTACTGCTGTGAACAGACTCCATGACCAAAGGAACTCTTATAAGAACAACATTGTGGCTGGCTTACAGGTTCAGAGGTTCAGTCCATTGTCAACGTGGGATCAGGGCAGCATCCAGGCAGGCATCATGCAGGTGAAGCTGAGAGTTTTACATCTTCATCCGAAGCAGGGAGTGGAAGACTGACTTCCAGGCAGCTAGGATGAGGGTCTTATAGCCCACACCCACAGTGACACACCACCTACTCAAACATGGCCAAATCTTCTAATAGTGCCACTCCCAAGCATATACAAACCATGACACTCATAAATTCTAGGTATCAAACCTAGGGACCTGAGTGTATTAGGCACGATCGCTGAGCTACACCCCAGCCCTGTCTTTTTTTTAAAATTTATTTTTTTATGTGTATACACATGCACACATACATCTCTTTCTCCCCCTCCATGTGTGTTAGTGTCTGTTTGTGTGTGTCTCTCTCTGTGTGTCTGTGTGCGTCTTGAGTCTGTGTGTCTCTCTACCTGTGTATCTCTACCTATGTGTGTCTCTCTACCTATGTCTCTCTATCTGTGTGTGTTTCTCTGTGTGTGTCTGTGTCTCTCTATCTTTTTGTGTGTGTGTCTGTGTCTCTCTATCTCTTTGTGTGTGTGTGTCTGTGTCTCTCTATCTCTTTGAGTATGTGTCTATCTGTGTATATGTGTCAATGTCTCTCTATCTCTGTGTATGTCTATATGTGTCTCTCTATCTGTGTTTGCATCTGTGTGTGTGTTTCTAACTCTGTGTGTCTATCTGTATGTGTGTCTCTCTATCTGTGTGTGTGTCTGTCTGTCTCTGTGCGTGTGTGTGTGTGTGTGTGTGTGTGTGTGTGTGTGTGTGTACACGGCATGCCATGCCCTGAGTGTGGAGGTCAGAGTACAGCTTTTGGGAGGCAGTTTCCTGTCTCCACCATGTGGGCTCCGGTGATCACACTCAGGTTGTCAGGCTGGGCAGAGTCGAGTGTCTTTACCCTCTGAGCCATTGCCAACCTCAGTCTTATTTTTGACAGGTTCTCATTCTGTAGCCTATCTGGTAAGGATCTTGTTTTGAGCAGCATTGTAATATCAGGACAGAGCACAGCCATCTTCCAGAAAATAAAAACATAAACATGGAAAGAAAAAATATATACACAAATGTAAACCATAAAAAAAGAAGCACAGCCGGGCGTGGTGGCGCACGCCTTTAATCCCAGCACTCGGGAGGCAGAGGCAGGCGGATTTCTGAGTTCGAGGCCAGCCTGGTCTACAGAGTGAGTTCCAGGACAGCCAGGGCTACACAGAGAAACCCTGTCTCAAAAAACAAAAATAGCCAGTCATTACCCAACAACAACTAACTTCAGCATTTTTATCAAAATTCATTCACTAAGGGGCTAGAGAGACGGCTCCACAGTTAATAGCACTATCTTCTTTTCCAGAGGACATGGGTTCCATTCCCAGCTTCTATATGACAGGTCACAACTGTGTGTAAACTCCAGTTCCAGGGGGTCAGCGGATGCTGGTTGACCTTCCCGGGCACTCCATGTATGGAGTACACAGGTATACATGCCGGTAAGACACCTATACACATAAACTCTTTAAAAATAAAAAATCATCCATCAAATTCACTGGGCACTTACTAATGCCAGAAGAGCAGTCAATGGCCGAGTAACTGAAGAAGCCACTGAGGTGCGCAGAGGCCAGTGGGGATAAGAAGCATTGGAAGAAAGGATCTCAGAAGACAGAAAGCTCGTAGCAGGGGCTTCTGGTCTGCCCATGGGGAGCACAGGAAAAAGTATCATGGCACAGAGCAAGCGCTGGGGCATCAGTACCAGCAGCCTACCAAGGGCTTGGCAAAGAAAGGCCGAGCAACTTGGCAGCTTGGGTTCCAAAAGTTTTCATCCTTTCTGCCTCATGCAGATCTCATCCCTATGGTCCCCTTTTCTGTGTGTGCTTTCTGTTTCCAGACAAGCTCACTGTATTGGGCAACAATTGAAGAACTCTAGGCCGTAGATCCCAAGGCAGGAGTGTACGGAGGGTCACTTTCCCTCTCCCACGTGCTGGGAGGAGATGGTGGCCCTGTCTAGTTTGTAGAAATCAGTGTGCTAACCCTGTGTGGAGCACTCACCTATGACCTCGCTCCTAGCTCTGAAATGTTCCCTTCTCTCCACCCCACCCCACTCATGCTTTCTAGTGCTCTTTGCCCAGGTGGAGACGAGTCCAGCCCTCTTCATTCCCTGAACCTTCGGCCCTGGCCTCTCCCAAGAGCATATGGCCTGACCCAGCCCCACCCTGTCCTGTACAAATACTCCCTGGAGGGAAGGCAGTCTCAGCCTTCCTGTGCCTACTCTACACTCTCAGGTAAGGACCTGGCCCTATATGCTGAGGGTGGTAAAGGGAGAAGGTTCTATGTGGTGAATGGGTGCCTGTGTGGTCCTAGACTCTCTGGGCATGTGTCTGTTCATTGAACTGGTTCCTGTACCTCTGGGTCTTTGTGAGGATAACATATGTCTGCACACGTTGATCGGTTTCTAAAGGCTTGCCTGTGTCTGTGCCAGGTAGTTATGCATCTGTGTGCATATTTGCCTACTTGTCCTCCCCAGCTTCCAGGCTAGCCCCTGTACCTCTACTCTGCAGGAGTTAGAACTGACACATCAGGTAGAGAGGTCACTTGAGAGTTATGGGCTTGCAAAATCCCTTCTAGAAACAGTTTCTGTTTCTCAGTTAGCTAGGCCTGAATGGAAAAATCATTCCAAGGACTGTTTTGTTTTGTTTTTCTTTCTCTTGCTTTTAACTCAGGTCTTTGATTGGCCCAAAGGTTTCTGTTAACATCCCTTCACACACTGAAGTCCAGCCTCATGAGACTCTTCCAAGCTCATCATTAGTCAACGGGAAAGAGTAGGGAGCAGTTGAGGCTGGAGAGATGGCTCAGCAGTTAAGAGCACTGGCTGCACTTCTAGAGAACCTGGGTTCAATTCTCAGCACCCACACAGTGTCTCACAGCCACGTGTGACTCCTTCTTGGGTGTCTGGTTCCTACTTTGGCCTCTGTGTGCACTTCATGAACATGGTGCCCAGACATAAGTTGAGGCAAAACACCCATACATATAAATTTTTTTTTATTATATGTAAGTACACTGTAGCTGTCTTCAGACACTCCAGAAGAGGGCGCCAGATCTCATTAAGGATGGTTGTGAGCCACCATGTGGTTGCTGGGATTTGAACTTATCACCTTCGGAAGAGCAGTCGGGTGCTCTTACCCGCTGAGCCATCTCACCAGCCCCCATAAAAATTTTTTTTAAAAAAATTTTTTTTAAATTAAAAGAGAGAGAGAGAGAGAGAGAGACAGAAAGACTATGGTCATAATTTGGGACTGATTTCAGCTGAACATGCAGAAGCCAACAAAAATGAATGGGTTTCTAGGGCTGGGAAAAGGCTCAGTGGAAGAAAGTCTGCTTCCCAAGTACAAGGCTCCACATTTAATCTGCAACTCTGTACCTTTGTATTAAAGGTGTGTGTGTGTGTATGTATGTGTGCATGCACATGTATGTGCATGTGCATGTGTGTGTATGTGTGTGTGTACACCTGTGCTCCTTTGCCCAGTGACATATGAGCTCAGAGGGTCTTGATACCTTTAGTCTTCAAGTGTACTGTGTTATAGGGTTGTCAGTTCTGGGGTTGTCAATTGCACCTTACATGCCAGGCCCAAAAAAGACGAGGCTCTAGCCTCAACAGCTCCATGTAATGACAGCTTGCCAGTGGATGAGACATTGACTCAGACCTTAACCCCCTCACCCTCTTCCAGTCTCTCTGAGAGGAGACAATAATGAGCAGTGAGGGCCCGGGAAGGCCATCTATTCATTTGTGCTTCAAGAACAAAATCCTGAAGGTCCCTGTCCTCCCCAGAAGCCCACGCCCACCCATCTGTTCTGCCCCTCCCTCCTCTGCATATACCGAAGGATCTAAGCCTCCCTATCACCCCTCAATACCAGGTGTTTATACAGAGACCTACCCTGGAGGAGGAGTATCATGAGCAGGGCACTTGGCAGGTACCTCTTTCTTCTTTTGAAGGAACTATGTGTGTACAGCCCTAGAAAGGAAAGAGATTAGAGGGGGGTTAAATCACTGCAAATATAACTTTATCTGTTAACCACAGGTGCTCCGTGTGTCACTTCCTGCTCTTGCCCCTTAAAGATGCACCCAGGTAAGCAGAATGACTGGGTAGCTAGGAGGTGGTAGAAGGAAGAAAAGAGAAAGGAGAGAGGGTAGGGCAGAGGTAATCAATCAGCCATAGCTGTTGAATGCCAAGTGTGCTTGCATGTGTGTGTGTATAGGTACCTGTGTGCAGTTTCAAATGCAAACAAACCTTTGTATTCCAAAGTACACTTTATATTTAAGAAACAAGTCTACATATCCTTCATCTCAATAGCTCTTCAATCCCAGGAGAGGAAAAGGCAGGTCCGTCTCCCACGGTACCCATGAGACCCTGGGGAAGTTAGGTATTATGAGATGAGGCCCTGAGAGCACTGCTCTTGGCGCCCACACTGTAGCCTCCCTCCCCTCAAAAGACATGGAAGAGCTAGAACTCCCACCAAAGCCCACCTTTTGGGAACACTCAGTATCACACAGATGGCTTCGGCAGAATGAGCGGTTATGTCCTCCGTGGGTATCTTCCCCGTGATGTGAATTCCTACTGGACAGTAAGGCAGAGTAAAGTTAGAGAGATCTCCAAACAGCAGACAGCAAGGGCAGAGACCCAGAACCGAGACCAGAAGGTTGTAACCAGGATATAAGGAGAAGCCAGCACAGAGCTCTGAGGGGGCTATAAGCAGATGTTCAGGAATGAACGGGGGAGGCTGGCTGGGGCCCAGACGGAGACAGAAGAGGAAGAGTTGGGGTTTACCACAATAGCATGCCTCCCTGGTGCCCTGAAATTTGACCAAGGTTAGGAGGGCAGACCACTGGCAGTGTGGACGAAACCTTAACCTCCTACCTGGCCCGGTGCCACCCAGGGGACTCTGCCAGCTCTTGAGCCCACAGGGATGCACAAGTAAGCTTTGTATTGACTTTCAATATGAATCTGCTGTTAGTAGATGAATGAAGGAATAACTGTCGGGCAAATGGCCAAGTCTGAGGAGCCGTGGTAGGGGCAGGAGTAAACACAGGAACTAGCATCAGAGAGGAGGCAGGGGCAAGTTGTCCCCTTCAAAACCAAAGGACTGAAACCACTGTCTCTTCCCCCCTTTCTCTCTAACAGGTGGCAAGGTAGGAACATTCTCAAGACTTCTTCCCCCCCCCCTTCCTTTTGCCCCTCCCCCTCCCACCCTGGCTGCTTCTTTCAGACCTCTCACCTCCTTCTTGGACCAGGACTTTGCCAAATGAAGCCAGGAAGACTCAGGCAGCAGCCTGGGAAGGGCGGAGTGCTGCCGCATCCGCCCACCCCCTGCCAACTGCAACCTTCTCCTTGGCAATCTCTCCTCTGTTTTCCCATCTGTCTCTCTCCTTTCCTTACTTCCCTCCCCTGGCCCAGCAGCCCCATCCTCTCCCCTGCTGGTTCCCAGCCTGTTCTGTGCTTCCCTGGCTGGCTGGCTTGCTCCCTTGCTCTCAAGCCCAGGCACACTGCAGGCCTGCTAGGCCAGGCTTCTGCTAGGGAAGGAAGGGAAGGCTGCCTGCTCACCACCACTCCCTCCCAAGCAGCAGCGGACAGACTTCCTGGCCTGCATCTGTGACCCTGCCATAGAAGGGTGGGGAGCGGCTGTTTCCTAGAGTGGCTGAGCCCTGTGGAGGCAGGGACTGTTGTAAGAGGCTAGCCCCCAGTTATGGAGACTGTCTTCCCTATAGGTATTCTGCCCTATCAACCCCTTGGATGGCCAGAGCAGAGTAGGGAGCCATCCCACTCCTGAAACAGAGGCCCACAACCTCATTTCTAAATGACTGGTCTTCAGATCCTAGTGCCCTGTGATTTTCCTAGGCCGATAGCAAGAGACAAATACTCCTGGTCTCCAGACAAGAAAGGTGGAACATTTCTCTCCCAGGCCTCTTAGATCTGAGAAGTGGAGCTTTCTCTTCTTCCTGATTAGGTCTGGCAGCTGCTCAGGGACATTATAGGCTCATACCTAGATGCCCTGTGTGAACATATGTGTACATATGTGTACATGCTTATGTACCCACCTGCAGGCATATACCCAGACATCGCTATTTTGTTGTGGTTTTGTTTTGTTTTTACAGTCCTGGGTTTATGGTTTGTGGGCAAATTCTCTACCATTGAACTCCATACCCAGACAAGCTTTAAAATTTAATTTAATTACTTTTATTTTTTAGACAAGATCTCATCATGTAGTCTTGGCCTGGCCTGAAGCTCACTATGTAGATCAGACTAGCCTTGAACTCATAGAGATCTGCCTGTTTCTGCCTCTTATGTTGCTAGAATTAAAAGCGTGTACCACCATACCTGGCCAAAAATTTAAATACAAGGCTTCATTCTATGGCCCTGGGTGATCTGAAACTCACTATTTAGATAAGGCTAGTGTTAAACCCACAGAGATCCACTTGCCTCTGCCTCCTTAAAGAGTTATAGGTGTGTGCCACCACACTCCACAACTGTAGCTATTGTGTATACATTTAACACACTTCTATCTATATACAACATCTCCTTGCTGTCTACCCTCTACCTTTGACTTGTTCTTCTCCTTGGAGCCTGGCTTTCTCCCTACCTGGCTTTCAGGGAATTCTTCTCCAGCCTCCCCAGCTTCACCTTTGCCCCCAAGTGTAGTAAGCTGTCATTTCTAGCAAGGCAGAACTTATAGCCATTCTGCCAGGGCCTCCAGGCTGGGGAAGATAATCTTGTTTCTTACAAATAAATAACTGAATATCTGGGAAAAGAGGTCACAGCTCTACAAAAGGGATAAACCTAAAGCATCCAGACTCTTCCCCTTTTCCTTGCCCGATACCTAAAGGACTTGACTGCAAAAGAAGCAGGGCTAGGAGCAGTTCCTTGCTACCTGTATCACCCAACTTCCTCCTACACCCCTTGCAGATGCCCAGAAACCCTGAGTCCCTTGGGGAGGGGAGGTAAAGAAAAACTGACTGCAGCCATTGACATTGGCTTTGCACCCTGGCATTTCTCTTTTGGCTTTCCACAGGGGCATTGCCAGGGTCAACCTCACTGTGGGCCACCCCCTGGCCATGGTCCAGGACACTGTCATGGGGGACATCACCCTCCAGGACCTGGTGGTCCACACCCTGGCCATGGCCCAGGACACTGTCCTGGAGAACATCACCCTCCAGGACATGGTGGCCCATCCCATGGCCATGGCCCAGGGCACTGTCATGGGGGACATCACCCTCCAGGACATGGTGGCCCATCCCATGGCCATGGCCCAGGGCACTGTGGCCCTCACCCTGGTCCACATCACTGAGAAATCAGAAGAAATGAAGACACAAGATGAGGAGCCTGTGTGGAATCCCTAGCTGACCTGGCACCTGGTCTAAACTAGAATTTTCCTTTGCAAATAAATAGCCTCCTGGAGGCCATATTTGTTCTTGTTAGAGACTGTCTTTCTTCATATCCAACTGGTCCTCACAGCCCAGTTCTATCTAAATTTCCTTACTATGAAAACCAGATATCCATCTTGGCATTCTCAGAAGCCTGACTGAGTGGTACCCACAGCATATCGCTACTGAAGATCACTGGTCTGATGGGGCTTCGGCAGCTCCGAGTACATTCTCACAATTCCTGAAAACATACTGAACTCCCGACCTTCTTTTGTTACAGTCTCCTAAATCCCACTCCGGGTGAAGCATGCTCTGCCTGCCTTTCATACCTTCACATTTCCAAAACCTCCCCAGCCAGCCGCAGCTCCACTGTCTCCAGGCAGCTTGCCTTAAAGCTATTGGAAAGAAATGGCTCTCTTTGTACCTTGCCCTTTCTCTGTCACAAACTGTAGATCAGAGGTGCTATCGACCATCTCCTAGATCTAGCCACACCCTGGCCTCCTAGCACTGATTTAAGGCTGCCTTTATCTCTGCAGCCAACTGTAAGTCACTCAAGGCACTTCTAAACCTCCAGATCCACTCAGCCCAGGTCCTAGAACCCGTGCCTTGCCTAGACCAGCATTTGGAACACAATTAAGGGCTATCTTCAAACCAAACCTCTTGAGTCTGACCCTCCTCAGCCCTTAGTCTAGCTTGTCACCTCCATGCACAGCACAGCCAGGCCCAAAACAGCCTGCTTGTTGTGAAGTTTTTTTTTTTTGGGGGGGGGGGGTTGCCTATCCAAATCTATCGAGGACTCCTCTGCACTGAGGCTTCTCCTACTCCTGGTATTCACTATAATTCAGCTACAGTTCTCTAGCCAGGCCTGCCCTTCGACTAACACCTCAATTCTTTCACAGCTAGTCCCTGGTCGGGGCTGGCAAGTGCTCCGAAGTGGGTGGCTATCAGGTCTCTCTGTAAGGCTGAGGTGGGGAGTAGTGGTAACTGACTGAAAGGGGCTGGGCATCTCTCCTCCTCTCACTCCTCCTATCCCTTGTTGCGCACTTAAAAAGAGAAGAAGCTTTAATGTAGGAAGAGGCCGCAGGCTCAGGGCCAGGTCCAAAATGGGAGGAGTGACCCAACTCGAGCAGATACCCAGCTTCCCCTCGGGAGGACAGAACGCTGAGAGAAGCCTAGAGAAATAAGGGTATTCATGAGACCCAACCTCTCTGCTTCCCTGCGCTACAAAGTGTGGAAGCCTGCGGTTCAAGTTGGGAGGATTTTACCCGGGTTGTTCTTTTTTAGTTTCTAGTAAAAAGTACAAGGCGTCCAGGAGGGACGGTTTGGCCATATTGCTAAGGACAATGACGAGACCTGGCCAGGGTAGAGAGGCCTGTACTGCAGCCTACAACCTTCGTGACAACGAACCCCCAGCCCCCCACGCTGAGGCTCTGCAGCAGCTGGTGTCCCTGTCTCCCCTCCCTTCTTCCTGCCCTCCGTCCATTGGCGGATTTCTCTTCGGCCCCGCCCAGCGACTGGCCTCTGGAGCTGACGCATGCGCAGGATCCCACCGCTGCCGCTGCTTCAGCACCAGAGCCCGGACAGCGGCGCCGCCCACGGGCATGGACGGTGGTAGCAGCCCCAGCTGCTGCAGCGATCTTCTCTTTGCCAGTTTCTGAACCGCAAGCAGCGGCCTGAGGGGAATACATTAGCCCCAGAAGGCAGCTGCCGGAACAAGTAGGAAGAACCCCTCCGTAGATCCTGCTGGAAGATCTTCTCAGTAAGCCTGCATCAGGTATCCTAAATAGCCGCCGCCACATATCACCTCATCCATTTCCCCAGCTCTTCTGAAAGCCTTTTCCGGAGGCGAGTATGTTTGTACACCTTCATCTTGCCTGGTCAGTTCATCCTCTCTCGTCGACACTTGATAATACCAGTTCTCATTGCTTTCACCTCCTGTGGGACCTGCCCCACCCACTGTTCTCTCCTTTCCCCTAAGGCCGCAGATGTCCATTTCCTTAGCCTACAGAGCTCCCCCAACTCCCTGAGGCCTTGCCTCTGCGTCTTTGCAGAAGGCCTCAGGACCGCAGCTACGTCGGTCTGCATGTCAGTGAGCAAAGGGGTGTGCATGTACAATGGGGGGGGGGGAAAAAGGCTGGCCAATGCAGGTGTCTTAGGGAGGGAAAGCGACATTTGGGATCTACACCAGGGGTTGTCTTTGTCCACCACCAGCAGTTGCTTGTCTGCCCACTGCCATCGGTTGCTCGGCTGCCCAGCATATCGTTGTTTGTTTTCCCTGCATGGCCTCCTGCTTGTATACACACTGGCTTTTAGCCTCCGTGTATGGCAAAAACTAGACGAAACCATGACCGCTGAAGGAGCCTCCCGGGGGTGGGAGAGAAAAAAAAACCCACCTTCCCTCTGAGTGCCCATTCCCAGATCTGGGTGCCCTTCATTTTTCTGACTTCATCAGACGTGTGGTGGAACAGTCTGGCCAGGTAGCAACATGGCGCCATTTCTGTGTCCTGCCTGACTCTGCCGCCCCCAGAATCTCTCTCCAGACATGACACTTCATCTCTCTCCTGCCTGGACTGAAATAAAAGGCATTTTTAAGAGGCAAAAAGCAGATGCAGACACATTATCTCAGATTATCTGATTTAAATTGTACATTCTGATTCTCAGAAGCAGGAGAAAGCCCCACAGGTGGAAGCAAGTGTTTTCTCCCCTCTTTTATTAAATTATTACTCTGAAAGATATAAAATCTTATTCAAGAGGGCAAATCACAGTATGGGTATATTCTCCAGACCAGAGCACAGACAAGGGACTCTGCTTGAAGTAATAACCTGACCAAAAGAAGGTGAGGCTGGGGCTGGGGCTGGGGCTGGGGTTACTCCTCAGTGATAAAGCATTTTTTTTTTCTAGCATTGGCAAAGCATTAGGCTCCATTCCCAAACACTGCAGAAAAAAGGGGGGAGAGGAGGGAGGGAACAGTGACAAATCAGGGCAGGGCCCAGGACCAGGAGCATCTGTACAAGGGGCTACAGCATCATTGGCTGTCTGGCATATCTTGCCAAGGATCAGCCCTGTCTGGTCTTCTCATTTCTCCCAGGCATGAGAACTACTTGTTCTCTTCCAGCAGTCCTCCTGGAACCCCTGCTGATCTCTGAAGTTCCCCAGAGACTATGGATACTACACAGACATAACAATTTTCTTCAACTCAAGAGAAGAAACACAAATATGCTCCTATTGAATTAAGCACCACCCTGGGGCTAGTTATACCATAAAAAGTACACACTATACACACTACACACACAGAGACACACATACACGCACAGACACACTACACCACAAGCTTATCACACAGACACACACACACACACACTACACAACAAACTCATATCACACAGACACACACACACACACACACACACACACACACACACACGCACGCACGCACGCACGCACACACACACTGCAGTCTTTTCCTCCCAGTTCTAGAGATTAAACTTGAGCCTTATGTGTACAAAGAACATTTTCTATTACATCATCATTTCCACCCTCAAGGTAACATGCAATTGTAATGCCAGCCCTCAGGTGGCTGGAATAGGAAGATCACAAGTTCAAGGCTACTCTAAACTACATAGACCTTGCTTTATCTCTTTCCTTGGCCTCCCAAGACCCTTCATCTAGGCCCCGCCTCTGTATCTTTACCTAGCCTACAAAAAGAGTATCTGTCTTAAAAAAAAAAAAAATTCAAGCATGGTAGCAAATTAACCCCAGAACGCACTTGGGAAACAGAAACGTAGAGTTCAAGGCCATCCTGATATGCAATCTCAGTTCGGGAGACTAAGGAGGGGAATTCCATGACTTTGAGGCCGGCCTGGGCTATATATCAAAAGCAAAAGGGGTGGATAGAAAGACAGAGAGACAGAGAGACAGAGACAGAGACAGAGACAGAGACAGATATCTTGTTTGCCTAGGCTGGCCTCCAAGTATCCGAACTCCAGACACAACTTTCAGTTCTACAGTATTTTATAAAGTCATTGGCTTCAGAGATGTTTGAATAGTTAATTATTTGTATTTTTAAAATGACCATTCCCAGCCGGGCGTGGTGGCGCACGCCTTTAATCCCAGCACTCAGGAGGCAGAGGCAGGCGGATTTCTGAGTTCGAGGCCAGCCTGGTCTACAAAGTGAGTTCCAGGACAGCCAGGGCTATACAGAGAAACCCTGTCTCGAACAAACCAAAAAAAAAAAAAAAAAAAAAATGACCATTCCCTTTCTTAATGGTATGAAGAGCTCCCCTCATCTGTCCTGGTCACTCTGTGGGATCACAGTGACATCCAGATGAGTCTCTGAGTTCAGGGAAAGATTATTTCATACAGAGTTGCCCCTTCTGGAGCTCCTGCATTGGGGCTATGTGCCTGGGGCCAGATTCAGCACTTTCTACCCCACTCACCACCCTCCACCCTCCACCCCTCCCATTTGGCCGGTACAGACAGGCAGCCCAGGAAGTTACTCATCCTAATTAGAGAGCTGGCTCATTTCCTTGGGAAGACTGAGACAAAGGTCCAAGCCTACCACAGTCAAGCTAGAGAATTTCAGATTTCCTACACTGGCATAACATCCTGCAGAGTGGAGAAGGATAAGCTCAGGATCAGCTGATCCTTGATCCCTGTAGAGGAATTGAAATGGTTAGAGGGAAGGAGCTGGAGCCATAGAGACCTAAGTGGAAGCAAGCCAATGAAGACTAGATCCCCTTCAGCAGAGGAGTTTGGGAAAGAGAGTACTCCATTTTCCAGCAGTATGCTCTGTGGCTGACTTCTATTACAAATGAGACTGACATGCCAAGTTAGAGCCTGGTTCTTAGGATAAGTCCTGTGTTCAGTGCTCTATGGTCATAGGTTGCTGGAACAGGCCCCTCACCTCTATCCTGGCTATCTGACTGTCTTAAGCTCTAGAAGGCAGGCCCTCCTCTAAGAGGGAGACAGAACTGATGCTGGTCATGTTGGGACCCAACCCAGGTCAGGCACAGTACTAAAAATTAAACAAACAAACAAACAAACAAACAGGGGAGATTGAAACAAAGGCCAACCTCTACAGTAGCTAGGCTAGAGGCTTACAGGCTCTCCTGAAATAATGATATAATGGCTGGCATAGTGCAGAGGGGCAAGGTTATGAACTGTGATATAATCGAAACCAGTATGTATGCAAGCAGGCACCCGAGCAAGATGAGGGAAGGGGAGTCACGTGACAGGCAGGGAGGTGAGCAGGCAAAGGTGAAGTTAAAGACCTTCAGAGGCAAAAAGCAGAGACTGACACACTGTCTGGATTAACTGATTTGAAATGTGTGTTGTGTTTCTCAAAGGGAAGAGAAAGCCCCACAGGTGGAAGCAAATGGTTTTCCCCTCTTTTATTAATTCATCAGTCTGGTGGGTAGAAAGCCTTCTTCAAGAGGGTAAGACACAGAAAGGCAGCTTTGTTCTCAAGAAACAGTTGCTGACGCTGGCCATCTTCAAGCCTCAGAACCCAACATAGACTGACTACTGTATTGAGCACATAGAATATACAAATAGATAAATGGACAAGTAAAATAGGAAAAAACTATAGGTTAAAAAACTCTAGTAAATGTTAACACCCGGCATGGTGGTATGCACCTGTACACCATGCACTGAGGAGGCTGAGGCAGGAGATTTACAAGTTCAAGGCCAGCCTTGGTTATGCAGTGGGCTCCTGTCTCAATAAGTAAATAAATTAACAAATGATCTCATGCATATGCATGACCCAGTCATTTATCCAGTTTCTCTTAGGCCCAAAGAGATTGGCCTTTAAGGGCTACTTATATCATTAGCTTTATAGAGTTGTCCTAGGTCTTGCTTTAGAATGTTTTTGGTCAAATCAATATATTTCTAAATGTTAAATTAGTACAAATAAATATCCATGATCTCAATCATGACATCAGATTTCAAATGCAGACATTATGAAATGGGGGTATTACCCAAGGACCTAAAGGGGTCACATTATCTGTGCAAAATATACTGCTTAAAAGAATATGCTCCCTGTGGTCCTGAACTTGGGAAAGAGTATTAAAGCAAATGTGTCCTCCACATGCTAAGTTCTATTTCAGGAATGTCACGTGTGCTATATCAAAACTGAGAGATCAAAAGAAAAATGCTCTAACCATTGTCTCCTCTGAGGGCCTGGAGTCAAAAGATGAGAGAGCCTGGAGCCTACCTCCATCACCCCCCTTTACCTTCAACGTGAGGCTTGTTCTGTCTTAAACTATTGACACAGCCACACTTCTGACAGGGGAGGGAAATAGTCAGAGTCTACCCATTATTTCCACTTTCTTGTCATGGTTTCTGGGAAGAACTTAGCCATTCAGCCACCACAGGCAATGTCCATCTGCCACTGTGGCCAGGGCTCTGGCTCACGACACATCTGGCAGGGCATCGGGCAGGCCTGGATGTCAGAGTCAGTGTAGCATAGACCTGAATCTCCCATGGGAGTCAGGCAAACTCTGCTGGGCTGGGTAAGCCAAGCAAGATAAAGGAAAGGAGACTTTGTCAAATCATTCGGCCCTGAACTTCTCTGAGAACCCCCAGGATCTCCAGGCAGTCTGCTCTGTTGTCAACTCTTTTCTGTCTTAAGACTGACAATCCTACCCCAGGAGTAAGGCTCTCCCTTCCCATGGAGCTAAAGAGTGAAACTAGATGTGCACGCAGTATTGTCTTGATGATTAATTTGGGGACCGACACTGACTCCTTCCTGTCATATTCCTTAGCAATTTCAGCTCCCACTGTGAACTGTGCACACCCTGAAAAAGCAAACCTGTGCTTTGTCCAGGACCCATGCCAGGACTGCTGAAAAAGCAGCAATCCTGTGTGCTGACTTTTCCAGCTTCCCTTGCCCCCACTAAAATTGGGCCATCTGAACTTCTTTCTCATAGAAGCCAACATCTTGGGCTGTCTACACCTCCCAACTACCATGAATTCCCAGGGCCATGTAGTGAGTCTTATTTAACACAATGCCACTTTTACCAGCCAGTGTAACACTGTTCACTTAATGGCCATCCGTGGCCACCTTCTATGTCAGTGAGCTGTTCAAGGCGCTGCGGGATGTAGAGATGAACCTTTCTACGCATCAGTTTCTGCCTTCCCGGCCTCCACAGCACACCTGAGAAGTGGGGTGTGTCTCTAATCTGATAACTAGTCACAGCAAATACATGAAGAAAAATCCAGTAGGGCCATGGAACAGAGAGGGTGCCGGTGACTGCTTTAGAAAGAGTAACGAGGGACTCTTTGCAGATGCTCAAAGGATGTCTGTCAAGAGTGTAGAAAAACTGAGCATGGTGGTGCATGCCTGTAAGGAAGGCAAAGGCAGGCAGATCTCTCTGAGTTCAAGGACAACAGGGTCTACATAATGATTTTCTGGAAAACCAGAGCTACAAGAGGTTGGGGATATAGGAAGCGCATGGTCTACAAGTTCAGAAGACCTTGGACTTTGTTCTAATCTTTACCTCTCATTGAATCTGTTTTCAAACCTGTGAAGCAAGAAAATTCTTCTTGGTTTTGTAGGTAGTAAGTAAGACCATGCATGTAGAAATACATTTAATATCAAGCAGTGTCTGACATACGTCAGGTTTGCCAGTTATGCTTTAAGAATGCATGCTGTTTGGGTGAACGTGGAACTTGGCATGCATGACTTGAGCTCTCACTCTCCTCATCTGTCCACAGAACTAAAAAAAGAAAAAAAGAAAAATCACCAACCCTAGGCGCCTATCTCCTTGTCTTGCTTACTGAACAATTCTGGGATGCAGATAACCCACTACCCCCATCTTTCCTGCCTGCCTTCTCCCAGGTCCTAGACCAAAGCCATGGCTCCCGAGGCAAGCCCAGAGAGAAGCTGCTCCCTCCACACCTGTCCCCTTGAAGACCCAACTGGTGCTCCGGTACCACCACCAACAGTTTCCACGCTCCAGGCTATAGACCCGACGAGTCCGTTAACAGCTGGTCATTTTGCCTTTCCTCGAGCGCCTCAAGACTATCAAGAAGGAAGTTCGTTACTAGGATTAGGAGACCAAGCATCTCTATGTGCCCATGTCTCCAACCTCAGCACTTCCATAGACACCTCTCAGCATGATGGGGTCTGGAAGCAACCTTCTGTGCAGCGCCATGTGGTCAGTGTCAGGTAAGGAGGGGGCTGGAAAAGCCACTAACATGTACAGCAGACACGGAAGCCTCCATTTCCTTTCTTAGTAAGTGACTTGGATGGCTCCTGCCTCTGACGGAGGAGGCAGCTTGGATGAAGCAGGAAACAAACAACAAAAACTGGAACTTGGGGGTGGGCAACTCTAAAAATTAGTACCAACTTCCTCTATGCCCTGTCTTCTGTCTTGCACCCCTTCCCTTCCCAACCCAATATGTACTCAATCTTTCTCCCCAACCCCCAACCACACTAGCATGTGCGCCTGCACACACACACACACACACACACACACACACACACACACACCCTGGAAGACTATGGTAAATGTCTCTTCTTATTTTCCACAGGCAGGAACGCACTTTCCGGATGCCGAAGAGGTAGGCCAGTCCTCCTCTGTGCTCCCAGGAGTGGTTAGGCTGGTACCCACTCCATGAATCTTCTTCCCTGCTACCCCAGCTCACCAGCCTTACCACCACACCCAACATCAACTCATGCATGCTTTCTCCCTCTTTTCCAGCTATTCTCATATGATTGCTGACTGGCCAGTGGCTGTGATCCTGGGGTGTCTGGCCTTCATCTTCCTCTGTACCCTAGCTGGGCTGTTGGGAAGCCCGCCACTTGACTTTTCTGAGCCTT
This sequence comes from Mus minutoides, assembly GCA_902729485.2. Classification (NCBI taxonomy): domain Eukaryota; kingdom Metazoa; phylum Chordata; class Mammalia; order Rodentia; family Muridae; genus Mus; species Mus minutoides. The sequence goes on along the minus strand of LR749680.1, from coordinate 63,340 downwards.
TACTGGTGAGAGGCCACAGGAGGGAAAGAGACCCCACCTACACTGAACATTACAGCTCAATCTGGGGTAGACAGTTGACCTATCTTGGGGGCGGGGTATAAAGTGGTGTTGGTGAGTTCTGGATCACCAAAGAGAGATAGGGATGGTACAGAAATCATATATCTACAATCCAGGTAGGAGGGAACCAAAGGGGCACAGCTGGGAAGGGTGCAGAAGGAGGGTAGTCTTCCTTTGCCTCCACCCCTCCTGCACACCTGTTCTTCTCTGCTCTTTTTCCTGCAGGGTTTTGAGCCTCGAGACACAGAGATAGGCCGAAGGCTAGAAGTTTGGAAAGCCATGCAGGCCCTCACTGGCCCCAAGAATCTGCTTTCTCTTTCCCCAGACCCTGAGATGAACAGGTAACATGTCCCCATCTTGCCACTGAGAGTGGCAAAGGGAGGAAGAACTCCAGGAAGGGACACCGGGTGACTTCTCCAAAGACATGGGAGAGCCGGCTGGTGCTCCTCCCATTTCTTGAGAGTCCACCATTCTGAACTCTTCTCTCTACCTCAGCTCAAGCCTCCTCAGCACCCTGAGCCCTGCAGCCTGGGGCAGGGCCGAGGAAAGTGTGGTCCGGACCAAGAGGATGGTGGGGCCTGTGGAAGTCAAAGAAGAAGAGAACCTCTTTTGTGGCCGCCCTGGTAAGCTGCATGGTGGCCAGTCCTGGCTTCGGGGGTCAGGGGGAGGCACACCCCGTAGGATGAGCAGGCCCAGAGTTAATAATAGGCAGATAGGAAAAGAAAATGGCCACCAGCCATGTCCAAGCCAAGGAAGATGGAGTAATAAAATCGGTCTCAAGTGCTCCAGTCAGGTACAGTCAAGAATGAACACAGGCAAGACTGGGCATTAGGTATAGACTTCCGACTGCTGGGAATCAAGGCTTCAGGTGGCCCAGAATGAGAATCTTCTCTTTTAGAGGGCCCAGGTTCTGGGGTCAAAGGGCTGAGCTGTGTGGGGGTTGTGTTGCAGAGAAGAGCCATGCAAAGCTGGTGTTTGTGTCCACCTCTGGAGGAAGCCTGTGGAACCTGCAAGCCATCCATTCCATGTGTCGCATAGAACAGGAGCAGGTGAGCTGGCTGGAGGCATGCCAGGGTGTGGGTGGGAACTGAGGACGCGAAGGACCCAGTCCCTTTGGGATACTGCTCAGCCAGGACTGCCAAGGTGGGCTGGGGAGAGCTCCTCCTGCTTAGAAAACTACTCCAATTCTACTGGAGGCTCTGGGTTGGGCCAGGGCAAAGAAAAGTAGGCTGTCTGTAGAAGCTCCAACCTCTCGCGGCAAAGAGAACTCAAGCAGAGCATAGGGAGTTTCAAAAGGTTTGAAAAGAGATCTCCAGTGTGTGTGAAGAGACTGGCCCCAGGAAGCTGAGACTCTAGGCTTCAAGGCTGCAACCTTATCAATCCAAGCAGTGCCAATTCAGTTATGCTGATGGAGAACCATATACAGAAGCATCTATTGGAGTGTTTGCTGCTAAAAACAGTATGCAAACCGCTCTGTAGCTCTATACACCAAGTCCCTTGTGTCACACCACGATGTCCAGAGCATCAGAAGACACTGGTTAAGAATATGTGTTCTGCCCTCAAATGCCTGGGTTCAAGGCCAGCTCTAGGGTTCATTTGGTATGTAACTTCTTAATTTCTCACTGCCCCATATGTGTTTTTTGTTTGTTTGGTTGGTTGGTTGGTTGGATGGTTGGTTGGTTGGTTGGTTTTCTTTGGTTTGTTTTTTTTAGTGCTGAGGATCAAACTTAGATACTTGTATGGACTAAGTACATGCTCTATTACTGAGCTACATCCTCAGCCCTGTAAATATGAAATAGGGACAACAATAGTATGCCCTTTATAGGGAAAGTGACTGTGAAATGAGATAGAATTTGGAAGAATCTGACATAATGCTGGCACTAGGAATGACTTGATAAGTGTATAGCAGCGGCATCACTGTGAACTAGGCCCCAAGGACGCATGTGTGGTTAACAGCAGAGTGGGGCATCTGATTCCCAGGTGGGAGCTTTGCACCACACCAGCTGTTGTGATGGGGACAGCAGGGTTGAAAAGGAAAGGAAGAGGAAGTTCCGGCCTTAAGAGGCCTTCAGCAACCCAGGGAAAGAAGGGCTGGGCGTTCCCCACGACCCTGACCCTGGGGTGTCTTCTGCTGCTAGCTCCCAGCTCCCTGGTCTCTTGACCTTGCCCCATATCTGGCTTGTCACATCTATTCCCATTCCTGACTCAGGAAGTGGCAAAGCTGGCAGGGAGGGGCTGTAGGAGCCCTTCTGGAAGCCTCTGGGAAAGGTCTGGGGAAACTTCCCCCGGCTTACCTTTGATAAAGCCAAGATAGAGTTACTAGAAGCTAGGCGAGGCGCAAAGATAACTTTGAAACAAAGTATTTCTTTTGGGTAGTCAAAATACTTGCTCTCTGTCCTTCAGCATGACAAGAGGCGAGAGGGCCCAAGACAGGGTTAAGGTAACCTGGGCCCCTGGACTTCCCTCTGAGCTTCACCCCCGACTCCTGTGTGCCCTACAGATCCGCTCTCACATCAGCTTTGGGGCTCTGTGCCAGCGATCAGCAGCCAATGAGTGCTGCCCCAGCTGGTCCCTGGGCAACTATCTGGCCGTGCTGTCTAACCGCTCCTCCTGCCAAGACACTACCCAAGCTGATACTGACCGCACACTGGCCCTGCTACGGTTCTGTGCCACCTACTACCATCGTGGTGTCCTGGTGCCTGCTTGTGTTGGGTCTGGGCAGGACAAACCCCCGTTTTGTGCCCAAGTTCCAGCCAAGTGTACCGGAAGCAACGTTGTCTATGAATTCCTGCACTACCTGCTAGACAGAGACTTTCTGAGTCCCCAGACTGCGGATTACCAGGTGCCCTCCCTCAAATTCGCCCTGCTCTTCCTGCCCATTATAAAGACCTCCTCTCTTCTAGACATCTACTTGGATGGCCTAGGTGACCCAATTAAAGTCTCTGACAACTACACATCTATCAGTGGCATGGACTTGGGCCTCAAGCCCAGACTGCTGAAGTATTACCTAGCCGAAGACACCATGTACCCCTTGATAGCCCTGGTTGTCATCTTCTTTGGCATGTCCCTCTACCTGCGCTCACTCTTCATCACGTTCATGTCACTTCTAGGGGTGCTGGGCTCCCTAATGGTGGCCTACTTTCTTTACCATGTGGCATTCCGCATGGCCTACTTCCCCTTTGTCAATCTAGCTTCTCTCCTTCTGCTTAGTGGCGTCTGTGTCAATTACACACTCATCTTCTTGGATATGTGGCGCCTCAGCAGGGGCCAGGTGCCTTCCGGGGGCATGCCACACCGTGTGGGCCGTACCATGCACCACTTTGGCTACCTGCTCCTGGTCTCAGGCCTCACCACCAGCGCAGCCTTCTACGGCAGCTACCTGAGCCGCCTGCCCGCAGTGCGTTGCTTTGCTCTTTTCATGGGCACCGCTGTACTAGTGCACATGGGGCTCACACTGCTCTGGCTTCCCGCCACCGTGGTGCTCCATGAGCGCTACCTGGCTCACGGCTGTGTGGCCCAAGCGCACGGCCAGAGGGGTGGCAGCGACCCCCTGAGGCTGTTGCTGGCGTTGCACAGACGAATCCGTATTTTTCGCAAGATTATTTCCATCCTCTCGCGCCTGCTTTTCCAGCGCCTGCTGCCCTGTGGTGTCATAAAGTTTCGGTACATCTGGATCTGCTGGTTCGCGGCATTGGCGGCAGGGGGCGCCTACATCGGCGGCGTCAGCCCTCGCCTGCGACTGCCCATTCTATTGCCACTTGGAGGCCAGTTCTTCAGGTCTAGCCATCCCTTTGAACGCTTTGACGCAGAGTACCGCCAGCAGTTCCTGTTCGAGGATCTGCCTCCAAACGAGGGCGGCAACTTGCCAGTGGTTCTGGTGTGGGGAATCCTGCCAGTGGACACTAGTGATCCTCTGGACCCTCGCACCAACAGCTCAGTGGTAAGCGATCCTGACTTCTCGCCTAGCAGCCCTGAGGCCCAGGAGTGGCTCCTGGCTCTTTGCCACGGAGCCCAGAATCAGAGCTTCTTTGGAGACCAGCCAGAGGGCTGGCCTACGCTGTGTTTAGTGGAAACCCTGCAGCAGTGGATGGAGAGCCCCAGCTGTGGCCGCCTGGGTCCCGATCTATGCTGCGGCCAATCAGAATTCCCCTGGGCCCCCCAGCTTTACTTGCACTGCCTCAAGATGATGGCTCTGGAGCAAAGTCCTGATGGCACACGTGACCTGGGACTCCGTTTCGATACTCATGGCAACCTGGCAGCTCTAGTTCTAAAGTTCCAGACCAACTTACCATACAGTACAGAATACGGCCCGGTCCACCACTTCTACACTGAAATCAGCCGCTGGCTGTCAACCGAGATGAGCAAGGCACCTCCTGGCTTCAACCAGGGATGGTTCACCAGTAACTTGGAGCTGTACAGCTTGCAGCATAGTCTAAGCACAGAGCCAGCTGTCGTGCTTGGTCTGGCCCTGGCACTAGCCTTTGCCACACTGCTGCTGAGCACCTGGAATGTCCCCCTCAGCCTGTTCTCTGTGGCAGCTGTGGCTGGCACCGTACTGCTCACGGTGGGCTTGCTGGTTCTTCTTGAGTGGCAACTGAACACTGCCGAAGCTCTCTTTCTCTCTGCCTCCGTGGGCCTCTCTGTAGACTTAACCATTAACTACTGCATCTCCTATCACTTGTGCCCACATCCGGACCGCCTGAGCCGCGTGGCCTTCTCCCTACGTCAGATCAGCCGGGCCACGGCGATGACGACTGGAGTGTTGTTTGCCTCTGGTGTGATCATGCTGCCTTCCACTATACTGCTCTATCGGAAGCTGGGCATCATCGTCATGATGGTCAAGTTCCTTGGCTGTGGCTTTGCCAGCTTCTTCTTCCAGTCCCTGTGCTGTTTCTTCGGGCCAGAGAAGAACTGTGGGCAGATCCTATGGCCCTGTGCCCATCTGCCGTGGGATGCCGGAACTGAGGATCCTGATGAGAAGGGGCGAGCGGGGCCACCAGGGTTCTCTGAACACTATGAGTTGCAGCCCCTGGCACGGCGCCGGAGTCCCAGCTTCGACACTAGCACAGCCACCAGCAAGCTTTCCCATCGGCCTTCCATACTCTCTGAAGACCTGCAGATACATGATGGCAGCTGCTGCCTCCAGCATGCCCAAGCCCCTGTCTCCCCAAGGGATCTGCTCCTGGACCACCAGACAGTCTTCAGCCAGTGTCCAGCCCTGCAGACCTCCTCTCCATATAAGCAGGCTGGCCCCACCCCCCAAACCTGGATCAGGCAAGATTCCCAGGGACAGAACACTGAGCCCCTGCAGGCCCTGCCAGAAGGCCCTGCCCACTGCCCTAAGCCCAAAGTGGAAGAGCTCCCCGATGGCCTGTGCTCCTCGGCCAGCACCCTGGAGGGACTCAGCGTCTCAGATGACACCTGTGCCTCTGAGCACAGTGTCCGTGTGCCAGATTCTGTGGGCACCTCCCCAGAAGTCATGAATGGCACTGGACACCCCATACTTGAGCGGGGTCAGCTGAACGGGAAGCGCGACACCCTCTGGCTGGCGCTGAAGGAGACCATCTATGACCCAAACATGCCCAATTCTCACCACAGCAGCTTATCCTGGAAGGGCCGTGGAGGGCCAGGTGATATCAGCCCTGTGATGCTTCCCAACAGTCAGCCAGATCTTCCAGATGTTTGGCTCCGTAGGCCCAGCACTTACACCTCTGGATACAGCAGCTGAGAGAGGCCAAGGAAGGCCAGACCAGGGTCCAGAACCCTGTTGGTGAAGATAAGGCAGATGCCACACTAGCCTAGAGCCTAAAGGTATTTCTCCCTATCGACATGATGTCTTACCCTCCAACTATGGATTCTAAACCCTGCCAGATGTTCTAGCCTTGATCTCTTTGCTACTTACCCCTGCATCTGGAGGATTCAGTGGGAGGGCCTTGCAAGGTAATACCAGGCTCTCCCTGTGACCAACTGAGGACTCATCTGTCCCCACAGTGCCAACAAGGATCCCTCCTCTGGAAAGGAGGGAGGCCAGATGTGCAGTACCAGGTATTGGGGAGGCTGATCAGCTGTCTCCTGGGTGACAAGAAGTTTGGTGATGCTAAGGTACTCCATCTTTGGGATCCAGGTGGAGTACCTCACTGACTAGAAAAACCCTTAAGAACCTCCACAGCCTATTGAATCTCATCCCTTCTCATCGGCTCGTAATCAGGACACTTCAGTTCTTGGGAAGCTTCTCTGGGCTGGAAGCAAACACGGGCCTCTGTCCTGCACTGCCCTGTTCTGCTCACACTTAACAGTGTGACTAGATGATCTCCAAAAGCAGGACAGAGGTGGATGACAAGAGAGAAGCAGGTGACAGGAAGGTCGGCTTTGGAGTACCCCTAAATTCCAAGATTCCTCCACAGGAAGCCGACTCCAGAACGTTCCCCTGTTAGTGAACAGTAGTTACCCCTTACCATTGCCACACCTGACAGTCTTCTTGGACCTTGGCAAAGTTACTCCAGAGTAGCCTGCAGTTGGTCAAGACACTAAGAAGGGTTGGTTCCCCAAAGTCATGTCACTGGGTAGCAGCAGGATTCTCTCCTGACTCATGCTGCCACTACAGCTCCCGTCTCCTCCTGAGTATGTGCTTCGGGCCCGGCCCTGGCTGTCTTGATCCTTTGCTTCTAGCACTTCCCGAGTCCCTTTGCTTGAGCCTCTCTTTGTGAGCCCTCCCTCCCCCTTGGGCCTCCACCTCCAGAAAGAGTTGTAGTCTGAGTAGACCCGAGAGTTCCTCATTTCCTTTGAACTTCCCTGCTCTGAAGCTCTCTGAGATGCCTACTAGCAATGGGGCCTACCAGATCACAAGCAACCTGGCTGAAGCTTAGGCTTCAAGGACGTGCCTCTGCCATGGCTGAGGAGTACAGACAGGATTTGCCAGAAGACGTACTAAGGGACAGAAGAATGTGAACAGAATCTAGTTAAGACAAGAACACAAAATTGCTCTTGTGGGGTTATCCATGATCCTGAAGTTTCTCTAGGTATCAGGTCCCCAGTTTCTAAAGGCTAGGCCTCCCTAGCATTCTAGGGAGACTCGAGACCAGTACGGTTGATTGAGTGTCACTGGTCAGCGGCAGACTGCTCTTTTGACTCATTCTGCCACTATGGCTCCCAGTCTCCTCCTGACTGACTGACTGCTTCAGGGCCATTAGCTTTCTCCACCCAAAGCACCACTCTGTCCTGAGGCTTTGTCTCATGTGACACAGCTCACGACACCAGGTACCGTCTGCAAGTTTACTGAACACTTGCATCGGAAAGGGTGTTATGGGGGAGAGGGGCATGAAAGGGAGAACTGGCCTTCCGCTGGGTAGTAGGCATTAGTGGGTCAGGCTTACTGCCGAGCTCAGGTGCGAAGCATGAGGTGATCAGGAAGATCTCTTGGAGAGGGATGGTTTGAGTTGGATTTCAGAAGATCAAGCATATCAGACAGGAGGGAGCATGGTGATCCAACTCTAAAGGTCCCTAAGGACCATTCTTTAAATAAGATCCTGTGTCTAAAACTCCTGCTCCAAGGGATGTGAGTTTAGGGGTGCTGCCAGCCCAGCTTCCCTTTTAAGTGCAGATCTCCAGGGGTCTCCAGGTCCCTGGAAGATCCATAGATCGTGGCATGAAAACCACCAATCTAGGCCATTTTATATATGAGTATCAGAAAGGAATTTTTCAGTGCCAAACAATCTAAGGCAAGGCTAGAGGCAAGCCAGAGGACACTTTTGTTTTATTTTGTTGAGTTCTTGTGTTATTGAGACCTACCTCCCACCCCAAGTAGCCCAGGACAAGTGGAGCAGAAACTCAGATGAGAACATAAGAATGTGAAAAAGACAGAAGACAATTTTCCCTCAGTATCCATGTAAAACTGGTTCCAGCATACCCCGCACCCTCCAGCATACCAAAATCTGAGGATGCTCAAGTCCCTTGTGTAGAATGGTATAGTATTTGCATATAATGATGCATATTCTCCTATATACTTTAAATTGTCTCTAGAGTACTTATAATGCCTAATATGATGTAAATGCTACGTCAGTCCTAACACTGTGTTGTTGTAACAATGACAAGAAAAATAATATGTGTGTAGTGAGTTTTTGTTTCTTTCTTTTCTTTTTTCTTTTTTCTTTTTCAATGTGTTCAGGTTGGGTGTGTTTTACACACACACACACACACACACACACACACACACACACACACTGAATATTCTGGGTCTGTGTGGCTGGTAAGGCCACAGAGAGGGCTGTATAAGCCAACTCCTTATCAGGGAACTAATTTGATAAATGTCTCCTGATCAAGGTGGGTTCCATTCATGTACCTGTAGTGTCAGCTAGGTGGGAGGCTGAAGCTGGAGGATCGCTTGAGCCCAGAAGACCAAGTACAGCTTGGACAACATAGCAAGGCCATGTTTAAAAAGAGGGGGGGGGAGAGAGAGAGAGAGAGAGAGAGGAGTGAACTACTGATATTTGGAAGCCTAAGCAGCTACTAGTACCTAATTTAAACCTAATGAGTGGGGAATAGGGAGACATTCCTCAGGTTGTACCCAAATAGCATTCCACTTTTCCAGCTTGTGGCTATTCAATAGAATCCTGGCTTATACACACCGTGTACTGTGTGCTTGCCTATCACACAGCTGGGCTGGGAAGATGGGTCACAGAGAGGATAAAGTGACTTAAGTTCCTTAGCATAAGCAGTCTGTCTCAGGCTGGGTATAGCTTAGTGGTACATCACATGGTTAGCGTACAGGAGACACTGTGGTCCATCTCTAGCACCCCGCTCCACAAAATTTTACCTTAACTCAAGAGGAGAGTACAGTAACTTCTCAGCAGTTGATCTTGGCTTTTCCACTGTGTGTTGTGGGAAGACTACAGTTCATGGACCCTGGAAAGGTGCTCCTTCAGCTGGGTGTGGTCATGCATGCCCGTGATCCCAGAAGTTGGGAAAGGGAGGCAGGAGGATCAAGAGTTCAAGGCCATCCTCTTAGAGCTGGTTTGAGGATACTCGGCCTCAAGCCTCAAAAAGCTCTCCCACAAAGAATCTGCAAGCATGATCTCCCCCCTCCTGTCTTCCCTCTCTCACAGTCTTCAGGGTGTAGGAGGGATGCATGTGTTGGCATCAGGGGTTCAGGTACACCTAAGAATTTTTCCTTTTAAGGATTTCTGGGTCCCGTTCTTCTAAGTCATTGCTGCACAGATCTACAGATCTAAGAGCAGCTGACGGCTCAACCATATCTGCTCTCCAGGACACCAGGCCTAGAGCACTGGGAAAACCCAGTGATATCCTAGACTGTCACCTTGGGGCTGAGGGCATAGGTCACTGGTGGAGTGGTGGAGAGCTTGCCAGCATGTGCAAATGCCCTGGGTTCAGTCATCAGTGCTGGAAAAGCAAGCAATAAGAGAGAAAAAGATGAATATGACGTCATGCCTAGAGTAGCTAAGACTAATAGGCAACCCACATCCTCTAACCCTGATGCTGGAATGACGATCTAAAGCATTGCAAGTTTTGCATTTGTATATCTGCTTACTTACCTTATATTTGGGGCAATTGAATTCAGTGTGTGGCCCTGGACCTGTGAGGTTTAAAAGCATCCCGTTGAAGCTTGTAAAAAGCAGTCAAAGTCATCATGTGCACTCTGCAAGTTTCACAAAATAAGGGCTGGAGAAATGGCTCAGCAGTTCAGAGCACTGACTGCTCTTCCAGAGGTCTTGAGTTCAAATCCCAGCAACCACATGGTGGCTCACAACCATCTGTAATGGTATATGATGTCCTCTTCTGGTGTGTCTGGAGACAGATACAGGCTACTCACATACATACATGTAATAAATAAATAAATAAATAAATAAATAAATAAATAAATAAAATCTTTTTAAAAATTCACAAAATAGTTTATCTCTACATAGCACTTAAAGCCACAATGCACTAACACACACCCATCTGGGTGCTGAGCAAGGTGACATGGGTCTGTAGCCCAGCACTTGGTAGGTAGAAGCAGACAGGAATTTTCGAGAGCAGCCTCAGCTACATGGGTAATTTTAGAGCTAACCTGGGCTACATGAGACCATGTCTAAAATAAAACAATAGAGCCTAAGGATTTATTCAGCTGGAGGAGTGCCTGCCTAGCAAGGGGGAAGTGGAAGCAGAGATTATCAATGTCATCTTTGGCTAATATGGTCAGCCTGGGCTACATCTCTAAAACAACAAATAAAAAGTCACACACTGGAGCAGACTTAGGAAGTTTTTGAGTGCAGATTTGAATTTGTCATCTTTACCTGCACCCTCAGCCTTGCCTAGCTAGAAGTCCTATCTAATACTAGTTTCCATCATTTGAGATGGCTGTTAAGTGTTTCATCTTCTTCCACCATCTGGGGCTCTCCCCTCAACCTCTTCCTCCCACCCCTGCTTCAGAGAACAGAAGAACCCATTCTTCCCAAGGAAAACTCGGGTCCTCTGGGCTTGGTGGCTGATGCCGATCGAATTAGGAGATACATCACAAACTGAGACTCAAAAACCAAGAGTTCAAGGCCAGCCAGGAAAACTTACCTAGAGAAAACCTGTCAGAAAAACCATCAAGAAATGGCTTAGTGGTTAAGAGCATAGACTGCTCTTGAAGTGGTCCTGTTGGTTCCCAGCGTGTTAGGCAGCTCACAGCAGCCTGTAACTCTAGCTCTGGGGGAATCTGGTGCCTTTGCCCTACATGCAGACCCACACAGAGACACACAAATATACATAAGTAAAAATAATAAAAATAAGCTGGGTGTGGTGGTACATGCCTTTAATCCCAGCACTCGGGAGGCAGAGGCAGACGGATTTCTGAGTTCGAGGCCAGCCTGGTCTACAAAGTGAGTTCCAGGACAGCCAGAGCTATACAGAGAAACCCTGTCTCGAAAAACTCAAATAATAACAATAATAATAATAACAAATCAAAAAACAAACAAAACAAAACAAAACAAAAAAATACCTGTCCCACACAGGCTATCAAATCCCACACTTTCCTGTTTTCGCCTTAGCCTGGATTTCCTCCATCCAATCTATGATGATGAGGGCATCATGCCCCAGTGCCCTCTGGGACTGTTTCATGTCAGCCTTTCACAAAAGAGCTGCTGCCGCTCTTCTTTGTGGGTGTGAGAACTTCCTGGGAAGGCAGGAACACGGAGTTTCCGGGAAATTAACTCTTAGCATTGTCTTTTGTCCTAGTCAGGGTTACTATTACGGTGATGAAACACCATGACCACATGTAACTTGGGGAGGAAAGGGTTTAATTCACTCACAGTTCCATATAAAAGTTCATCATCACAAACAGTGAGGACAAGAACTCAAGCAGGGCAGGAACCTGGAGGCAGGAGCTGATGCAGAAGCCACAGAGAGGTGCTGCTTACTGGCTTGCTCCTCATGGCTTACTCAGTCAGCTTTCTTACAGAACTTCCCCTTGTCCCTCTCACTCAGTTGGCTCTGGCAGCCACTTTGTACCATAGCAACAGAAGAGCTGCATGTGAATGCGCTCTGAGAGCAAGATTATGAAGGAACAAAGTGTAGAAGAACTTCTGTGAGAACTCCCAAAGCAGCAGCTCTGTGGCTGTTTCTGCAATTCTGTTTAATAATACAGGGGTTGGGGGCTGGAGAGATGGCTTAGTAGTTAAGAGCACTGACTGCTCTTCCAAAGGTCCTGAGTTCAAATCTCAGCAACCACATGGTGGCTCACAACCATCTGTAATGAGATCTGATGCCCTCTTCTGGTGTGTCTGAAGACAGCTACAGTGTACTTATATATAATAAATAAATAAAAGAAGGAGAAGAAGGACAAGGAGAAGGAGGAGGAGGAGGAGGAAGAGGAGGAGGAGGAGGAGGAGGATGGGGCTAAAGAGATGGTGCACGTGGTTTTGAGCGCCAGCTACCAGAGAACCCAGGTTCAGTTCCCAGCACCAGCAAGGCAGCTCACAATTGTCTATAAGGTGGGTTCCAGGGGATCTGACACCTCTTGTGAACTCTAAGGGCTCCTGCTCACACATGGGTGCCTACCTCCACATACACACAAAAAAAATACAGTTTCAGAGAGGCCAGAGAGATGTGGTTAAGAGCACACAGTGCTGGAGCTGGAGAGATGGCTCAGAAGTTAAGAACATTTACTGGTCATCCAGAGGACACATCCAGAGTCAGTTCCAGCACCCATATGGAGGCTCACCACATCTGCAGTTCCAGTTCCAGGAGATATGACTCCCTCTTCTGGCCTCCAAATACTAAGCACAAAAACAGCGCCCGGACAAAGGTGCGGGCAAAACAGCCAAGCACATGCATGTATATTACATATAATTACACACATGCTAAAGGCGTGTGCCACCCTGCCCAGCAACCACAGCAACTCCTATGAAGGAAGATGTTTATTTAATTGGGGCTGCCTTATAGTTCAGAGATTTAGTTCATTATCATCATGGCAGGAATTACAATTGTCTGTAAGTCCAGTCCGGCATCTCGATGGACAGGCAGCAGGAAGGGCAAGTGAGCCACTTGGCCTGGCTTAAGCTTCTGAAACCTCAAAACCCACCCGCAGTGATACACTTCCTCCAAGGCCACATCCACTCCAGCAAGGCTATTTCCTGAGGACCTATGGGGTCCATTTTCTTCCTCACCATCATTGGCACATATACTCACGTACCCACATATGAACACATGTAAGTGAGGCTAGAGTTGGTGTTTGTTTGTTTGTTTAATTTAAGAAAACAACAACAAAAAACTTGCTCAGCTTCGGATGGGTAAGATGGATCAGCAAAAGACTGACAACCGGGTCTCATCCCCCGAACCTACTACGTACAGGTGGAAAGAGAAGAGACTCACAAAATTGTCCTCTGACCTTTACACAAACACCACGAAGCAAGTGTGTCTGCATATCCATAATGACCCCCTTGTGGGTAAAAACTTCAGCTTTCCTGGGGATGGTAGAGTGCATCTGTAGTCCTAACACTAGGAAACAAGCAGGAAGATTGTCTCGTTGCTGGACTAGCTTGGCATATAGAGTGAGACCTGTGCCAAAAGCATTCAACTTGATGATGGCTTCCAGTAGAAAAGTGCTTATCTTCATGTGTGTATCCCTGGGTTCAAATCCCCAGCATACTTTCAAAATAATTTAATTTTAAAAGCAAGGTTGAAAGGCTGGAGAGATGGCTTGATCAGTTAAGAGTGTCATACTACTCTTCTAGAGGACCTGAAGTCTGGGAAATTGAACGCTGATAATAACCTGTAACTCCAGTCTGAGGAGAATCGGTGCCTGTGGAGGCCAGAGCATTCGTATATGGAATACCCACCTAATCACACATACATTCACATAATTAAAACAATAAAAAAAAAACAATAAATAAGGTTAAAGGAGGGTATTATCAGCCACATTTATCTGAATAGGAAGATAAAATCTTTCTTATAGAAAGTTAGATTGATTTGGCTAATACATGAGAAAAGAAAAATTGGGTCAGGCATTGCAGTTCATGCCTGTGATCCATGACAAGAAGAAAAGTTCAATACCAGGCTAAACTACCTAGCAAGACTTGTCTCAGAACAACAAGAGATGGGAGTGAGTGATAGGGCATCTGTGTGTGCAAGGCCTCGGGTTCTATCTTCAGCTTGTAAAGAAGACATATGGTGATCAATCACCCCCCAAATAGAATAATCTCAATCTGCTCCTTAGTTTAGCAAGAACATATTTGAAATTCTGATACATCTAGCATACGCAAGGCCCTGGGAGAGATCGCAAGGCTCTGGGGGAGATAGCAAGGCCCTGGGGGAGATCGCAAGGCCCTGGGGGAGATCGCAAGGCCCTGGGGGAGATCGCAAGGCTCTGGGGGAGATCACAAGGCCCTGGGGGAGATCGCAAGGCCCTGGGGGAGATCGCAAGGCCCTGGGGGAGATCGCAAGGCCCTGGGGGAGACACTCGGTGCTAAGAGCACTTGCTGCATGTCCAGAGGACCTTCGCTTCCAGCAAGCATCTCACAGCCATCTGCAACGACAGTTACAAGGGATCTAATGCCTTTTTCTGACCTGTGGGCACCAGGGATATGTGTGGTGGACATAATACATGCCAGCAAATACTCACACACATAAAAATATTAAAAAGTTAAAGTAAAACAGAGCCAGGTGTGGTGTTTTGTACCCTTAAATCTCAGAACTGGGGAGACTGAGGAAGGCAGATCGGCAGGAGGCTCTCCATGCTTTCAAGGCCAGCCTAGTATAAAGTGCAGTTTAGGCCAGCCAGGATTACAGAGTGAAACTCTGTCTCAACAATAAACACAAACCAATAAAATTTGACAAAATTTTTTTTCCAGCAAAATTGGAGGAGATCAAGAACCAAATTTATCACCCTGTCTGAAACAACCATTCCAACAAACAGCAAAATCCAGGAAATGGTAGATTTCATGACCCTGGACATCAGACAACAAAGACCAGTGACCAGTGACCAGTGACCAGTGACCAGTGACCAACAAGAAAGTAGTAAGGTCAGGCCCAGGAGTGTGCCAGCTCACTGCAGAGGGTTTGCAGTGTGTAGCATAGGTTGGGAGGGCCTGGGCAAGGATGGCAAAGCCTTGGGGGTCAGTTCAGAGTTCAGGGAACAGTGAGTGCTCAGGACATAGGACTGGAAAACACTCAAAGAGAGAATTTGGGGGCCTCTGAAAAAAATGTCATCTCCCATTTTTTGGAGTGTTCACCCAACCAGCCAGCCACAGACCCTCATCTAAGAGTAAAGAAACTGCCTGAGTCCAAGGAAAGAGTCACCAACTATAATGAAGATGCTACTACTCACGTAAGACTTGATGGGTGCCTGTTTCCACCAGCCAGATGGAACACTCCCTCAGCTGTGGAGAAGGTCCGTAGACCCAGATTAAACACTGCTCAATTCTACCTAACCCCATTACATCTATCTATCTATCTATCTATCTATCTATCTATCTATCTATCTATCTATCTATCTCTGTCTCTCATGAAAGTCTCATTATATAGCCTTGGCTGGCCTGGAACTTGCTATGCAGAACAGGCTGGCCTCAAACTCATAAGAGATCCACTAGCCCCTGCCTTCCCAAAGTTGGGATTAAAAGCCTCCCCACCTGACCTGGCCCTTTCTTCCTGTTTTGTGTTTGGAGCTGATTCCATACATTATTTTTTGCTTTGTTATTATCCTTTAAATTGTGTGTCTGTGTGTGCCTGTGTGTGTATCTGTGTTTGTATGTAGATATGTGCATATCTGTGTGAGTGCCTCTGGTCCAGAAGAGCATGTCAGGTCTCTTAGAGCTGGAGTTAGAGGCAGATGTAAGCCTCCCCACTTGGGTGGTAGGAGCTTGGGTCCTCTAAAAGACTCAAATGCTTTATCATCAGCTGAGCTGTGTTTCCGGCCCTCAACTTCACACATTTTAAGTAAATAATCTATCACTGTTAATATCTGTATATGTTTTAGGCGGGAATAAGCAGGCAGCAGAGCAGGCCAAGGGGGTTCCACGTGGGAGAGGTTTATTGAGCGGCTGGGGGAGGGGGCAGAGAAGAGGAGAAAGAGACAGAGGGGGGAGAGAAGAGAGGAGAAAAAGAGAGCAAGAAGGGGGTGTCTTCCTAATTTATACGGAGGATGATGTCACACCATTGATGGTGGAGAATGAGCCAGGTGGGCTGTGGGATTGAAGGTGGTTGTCCTGGCAACGCAGGTAGAGGGTCACACAGTTAAGTGCGGCTTGATGCTAACAATCACAGAGCTGAACCCTCAGTTCTTATTCTATCAAATCTTAAAACAGACTAGGAAAGAGTAAATTCTCATTAAGCAACTAAATACATCCCAGAAAAGCACAAGAATATTTATATAAATCCAAAAATAACCAGCCCAACAAAACACAACACTCACAATGTCAGGATTTTCTAGCAAAACAATTACCAGCAAGTCAAAAATGACCCATTATGAGGGGAAAAAAATCAATTGAAATGAAGCCCAAGTTGACACATAAGTGATAATTAGACAAAGACAAATGGTTATTACAGCTCTCCTCCATATGCTGTAAGAAGAGATTTGGAATGTGTTGGGGATCGGTTCTAATGCTTTGTCTTATTTGGGCTTCTAAAAAGCTGCGCTTCCAGACCTGAAAGTCCCTGCCACTCCCACCCCCACCCCCCAGGGCTTTTCTGACCAATGGCTGGTCAGAAAGATGGAGGCAGGACTTTGAGATTGAGCAGGCAAGGGGCCAGGAGAGGGAGGAAAGTCAAAGAATCACCCATGACTTGGAGGGAGAAAGATCATATGTAAGAGCTGGAGGAAAGAAAGCAGCAGGCCATGGAAGAATTCCAAGGACATGGCCCTAGTGGCCACCCCCAGATTGGGTCTAGGGCAGCAGAGATGAAATGCTGAGTTAGCAAGTTGACTCAGGAAAGTTGGAGGGGAGAAGGTATGCCATTAAGCTAGTCGAGGTATACATGTGTGTCTTTCATCCTCAAATCCAGAGAGCTCTTGGGTGGGTGCTTGCGTGCAAGCAGCAGAAACCAAAGCAGTTTAACAGATTCACCACTACAGGACTGTATAAAAATATCCACCTGGTCGTGAAAACGAAAATGTCTGAAAGAAGAAAAAAAATCAGTGGATGAAATCAACAGTTTAAAAATTGCAGTGTGTGTGTGTGTGTGTGTGTGTGTGTGTGTGTGTGTGTGTGTAGACATAACAATAGGGTCTGAGGTCATAGTTTAAAGAGTAGAACACTTGCCTGGCATACTCAAAATTCTGGATTTCAATCTCCACCCATGAGGACATAATAAGAGAACACATACAAACAGAACACCAAGAAAAATATATGAACTTATAGAATCATACAAAATATATACCACACTGAAACTGTGACCCTTATAATTATCTAAAATCACGGGCAAAGACCAAACCAATCAAACAATAACAAAAATGCAAAGACAAGGGACAGGAATGATTGTATACACCCTTAGTTCTAACTCTGGGGAGGCAGAGGCAGGAGCTAGCCTGGTCTACATAGTAAGTTCCAGACCAGCCAGGGCTGCACAGTAGTGAGAGACAAACAAAAAAAAAAATCTAGTTATCAACTAAAAACAAGCAAGAGGGTACTTTTAAAAATAACTCTTAATTTGTTTATTTATGGTTTGTTGCGAATACATAGGTAACAACCTGTGTTGGAGATGGGGCCATGGCAGTAATTCTCCATAATATGAATCAGGTCATCAGACTTGTAGGCAAGTGCCTTTACTCACTGAGCCAGTTCACTGGCCTTTACAATTATTTTTTGAGACAAGGACTTATCCAATCATCCAGTCTGGCTGTGCTAGCTAGCTTTTACATCAATGTCACACAAGCTAGAGTCATCTGAGAGGAGGGTACCTCACTGAGAAAATGCCTTTAGTGATGATGTAATATGGAAGTATAATTGAAATAAACACTTTCACACTTTGGTCATGGTGTTTCATCACAGCATCCTAAGACACTGGCCTAGAATTCACTATGCAGCCAAGATTGACCTTGATCATGACGTCATCCTCTGGGGTAGAATTACAGTTTCCAGTCACCACACACTGCTAGTTTATCATTTTTAAAACTTGTTTTGGGCAAGACATAGTGCCACATGTTTGTAATACCAGTACATGGGTGGTAGAGGCAGGAGGATCATATGTTCAAGGCTAGCCAAGGCTATTTGAAGCCTTGCCTCAAAAGCAAATAAAAAGATACCAGCAGCAGTGCTATTTTGTGGACACACATGAAGAAAAGAGTGTGCAGATGTTACTCTAGATCCACCTTCCTTCCCCTTGCTCTCTGACCATCCCACTTCCCCCATAAAGCATGCTGCTCCTGTCTAAACTGCTGTGTTCCTATCACCACGCACACGAACTGGTATCTACATCTCTGAGAACACTATCGCAGCTCATCCTCGGTTTCTATTCTCCATTTCCTGACTTTCACTTCCTCCTCTTTCACTGACAGCCTTTACTGTGGCTTTCATCCCAGCGTCTCTACCAACCACAGTTTCTCTTGCTAGACTCACCAGGACCTGTGTTTACTAAGTTAAATGGATTCTTTTTAGGTCTCATCTAGCTTGATCTTTTGTTGTTGTTGTTAGTTGGTTGGGTTGGTATTTTATTTTTGTTTTCATATTTTCTTTTATGGCAGAGTTTCTCTAACAGTTCTGGATCTGTAGATAGACCAGGCTGGTCTCAAACTTACAGAGATCTGCCTGCCTCTCCCTCTTGAGTGCTGGAATTACACATGTTCACCTTTGCCACCTGGCTTAGCTTACTCTTTTTATCTTACTAATTTTGTCACATTAGTAGGATTGAATTTAGGGGCTCACACATACTGGGCGGGTCCAGTACCACTGCTCAGATCCCTGCCTTCTTTGACAGGGTCATACACAGTCTGGCTTTGACCTCTTCACCCTGAAGACCTTGACTTGAAAGCCCTTTTCTCTCCATCATTTCCCATCGTGGACCATCCTCTCCATAAATATTTGCCACTTCCTCCTTGGCTCCTGGGCCAAGCACTGCTTTCCTTTCCTCCCCGCCTTTCTTGCACCTCCTTATCAAGTTATTTGACAGTAGCCTTCTTATCATCACAACTTCTAATGCCAGAGTCCCTGCTGTTAGCTTCAAGGCTTGTTATGTAATTCTTTCGACAATCTCACCAAGTGTGATAACTTTAATATATTTGTACACCAATAACTCCCAAAAATCCAGTCACCTCTAAGTACCTGCAATAGGCTGGTTACAAAACTCCACAGGATCCAAAACCCAGAATACTCAAATCCCTGTGTAAACTAGCGGAGTATTTGCATATAATTGACATATATCCTCCTATATACTTTAAATTGTCTTGAGGTTGCCTAATGCAATATAAGTAACATATGCACCATTGATATATTTTTGTAAAAAAAAAAATTGAAACAATCTTACATAACCCAAGGTAGCCTCAAACTGACTTGAAACTGAGACTGACCTTGAACTCCTCCTCTTCCTTATCTCCTGAGAGCTAGGATTACAAGTATGGGCGTTATCCCTAGCTTTATGCAGTTCTGGGGATCAAGCCTGGGGTGTCTGTAGTCCTGTATACTTGGCAAGCACTCTACTGAGTCACATCCCCAGTTTTATTGCCATTATCTTGTTTAAAGAATACTAATGACAGACTAGAGAGCTGACCCAGCAGATAAGAGCACTTGCTGCTCTTGTACAGGACCAGGATTCAATTCCCAGAATCTACCTTGGGGCTGACAACTGTCTCTGTAATTCCAGTTCCTAGGGAGCCAATGCTCTCATCTGGCCCCTGACACAGGCAAAACACTCATACACACAATAAAAGATGTAGGGAGAATGTTTATATGCACTGTATGAAGACACCCTATGACTGGATAAAATAAAAAGCTGATGGCGGGAAGGTGGGAGTTCCAGGAGAGATAGGAACTCTGGGATTTCCCACACCTGACTCAGAGGAAGTCAGACATATGAAACTGAGGAGAGGTAAGCAGCTATATGATAGATCATAGATGAATATAAATGGATTAAAATAAGTTAAGAATTACTTGGAGAGCAAGCCTAGCTTAATAGGTATTAATTTATAAATAAATAAGCCTCCGTTTCTCTGTTCCAGAGCTGGGGTGGGCATGAAAAAGCCCAGATGGTTACAAATGGTATCCAACATAAGGGCTTCTGCAAGTTTAGAGCCTAAGCAAAAGTGGGAAAGTGGGGAAAGAACACTTCCCAGAGCAGTTTCCTAGCCAGGGAGGAGGTAGTCCTTTTAAGAGAGCAAACCAGAGCCTAGTGAACTTCCCATACTCACCAGTCGGACTGAGCAATGCTTAGCTGGGTCCATCAGCTCTCAAGAACTGTGGCCCACAGGAAACCAGCTTAAGGCCTATGCCTGCTGGAAAAGTCTGCAGCTGTCCAGAGCTGGGGCAGCCTGTACTACATGGCCAAGAGGAGTAGCTGCTTAAGAGCTCCCAAGGAGCAATGAGGCTTAGGTGTCATATTACTCTGTGAGCTGAGGCTGGAGGTAGAAAAGACAGCAGCAGGCAGGATGCAGCCCTGAGCCAAGTTCCCATAGTCAGGCCCAGCCCAGTCTGGCAGTGCCCCAGGACATGTGGGTGAAAGCCTGCAGCTGGAGAAAGTGACCAACCTGAGGGAAGCAGAGCCAGAAGCCTGCACAAAGCGCTAGCTGAACTGCAGAGAGACATGACAGTTGCCAACTACAAAAATGTGGAGACCGCTGAAAAAAGATGAAAAGACACCAGACTTGCTAGGGTACATGGGAAGTCCTTTAAAAAGAGAGTAAAGTAAAACTAAAAAGAAAATAACTTTGCGTTAAAAATGGAGGAAAAACACAATGACACAAATAATTATTTTTTCAATAATGATTGCAAGTTTATATATTTTTTAAAGAGATATAAGAAGAAAGCAGACTTAGATAAGGAAAGGACTGAAAAATCTTTGCAACTTTATAAACAATAGAACAAAATTTAGACAAGTCTTTGAATCATGAAGAAATTTCAGATGGATCCAATCCAAAGCCTCCAGCACCACATTGCGACAAGACTGCACAAAGACAGTCTATATCCATTAAAAAACCTAAAATCAGCCATGCTAAGGTAATTAGGGGGAGATGAGAGATGTCCACAATGTTATCAAGAATTCAGGTGGCAGCCTATAGAGGCCCAGAGCTTAAAGGGATTTAAGGAAGCAATAATGACCTATGGCTTACATTTGCCATATGTAAAATAGATATTTAATAACTGGGCCACTCAAAATCATATAATTCCAGAAGATTGGAGAGATTTGATGATAGCCATCTTAGAGCCTGGCCCTTGACTACAATGGCTAACATGGTGGAGAGACAAGACTTCCGTTATGGAGCAATGAAGTAGGACAAGAGCCATTGATATTGTCAAGGATCAATTACTAGGTGAAGGTCGGAACTCTGAATTGAGAATACAGATACTCTTGGTGATGTCATTCTAGAACAATGTCTTATAATAGCTTTAAATGCTTGAGACAAGATTGAACAACAGAGATGATCTGAATAATTTACAAAGAAAACCCAGGATTCAAATGAATCTTTCACTGACTTTTTACAAAGATTGACTTCAGATCTAAATAAAGCAATATCAGATCCAATTGCTAAAGAAAGTTTAATTGAATCTCTAGCTTTTGAAAATGCTAATGCTGAATACAAAAAGGCCATTTGACCTTTAAAGACCAGAGCAGCCTTTATGAATGGATTAAAACTACTGTGAGCTGGGCGTGGTGGCACACGCCTTTAATCTCAGCACTCGGGAGGCAGAGGCAGGTGGATTTCTGAGTTTGAGGCCAGCCTGGTCTACAAAGTGAGTTCCAGGACAGCCAGAGCTATACAGAAAAACCCTGTCTCGAAAAACAACAACAACCACAACAACAACAACAAAAAAAAAAAAAACAAAAAAAACCCTACAACTCAGTTGTGGTTGGATAAATAATTACAGAAGATATAAAAACACAAAATGCCCATTGCTGTGGCTCTAAAACATTAGGTCATTCCCTAAAGGACTGTAGACAAACAGATCATAAGGATAAATTTTATAATAATAATTCAGGTAGAAAGCTTCCTGTAAAATGTAGATGTGCTCATGAATGTAGGTCATCCAAAGATATTTGAGGCAATTTCTTAACATTGGAAAATAGACTAAGGTGCCTTGCTCAAGGTCCAAAAAAAAACAACATGAGCCATTCATCTGTTGCCTGTCCACCAAGGAAAGACTGTTCTGAAAAACAGCTAGAAAAATCAAAGCCTGATAGAACACACAGAGCTGCTCAAAGTGTAAATAACAATTTAATAGAGACAGAGTATCTCCTATGGATAAGATGAGAGATTCTAAAGATACCAAAAAAAAGAAAACCAGATAATTTGGCAAGCTACTATAAATGATAAGAGACCAAAGTTAAAATTACTGTTACATGTAATTGAGATTGAAGGCTTAGTGATTAAAGGAGCAAATGTAACAATAACTTCACAAGATTCCTGGAATCTAACTTGGTCATTTCAAAGGGTATCAATATAGCTCCTAGGAATTGAGACATTGCCTCAGGTAAAACAAAATCTAAAATGGGTTAAATACAAAGGACTAGAAGGTCAATTAGGAAAATTAAGGCCAGCCGGGCGTGGTGGCATACGCCTTTAATCCCAGCACTAAGGAGGCAGAGGCAGGCAGATTTCTGAGTTCGAGGCCAGCCTGGTCTACATAGTGAGCGCCAGGATAGCCAGGGCTATACAGAGAAACCCTGTCTCGAACTCCCCCCCCCCCCAAAAAAAGGAAAATTAAGGCCATATGTGGTTAATATATCCATAAATCTATGGAGAAGAAATCTATTGCAACAGTGGAAGCACAGATTGGCATTCCTCCAACTTTAGAAACATGCTGTAAAGGGCTAGAGAGATTGCTCAGTGGTTAAAAGCACTGACAGCTCTTCAAGAGGCCCTGAGTTCAATTGCCAGCAACCACATGGTGGCTCCAACTATCTGTAATGGGATCGGATGCCCTCTTATGGTGTGTCTGAAGACAGCTACAGTCTGAAACTGAGCTACAGTGTACTCATATACATAAAATAAAGAAATAAATCTTTGAAGAAGAGGAAGAAGAACAAGAACAAGAACAAGAAGAACAACAAGAAGAATAAGAAGAAGAACAAGAAGAGAAGAAACAGGCTGTAAAAAAGGAGAAGTTCCTAATATGGAAATTTTTAAATTTAAAAATGTTATTGAAGACAGTTACAAACTGACAAGCTATTCATAAGCAGGATACTACAGACTCTTCAGCTTTATATTGAGAAGCCACTATTGATGGATCATCAGCTGCCCTAACACTCAAGTGGCAAACTGACAAACCTATCTGGATAGAACCATTGTTCTATGACACACAGAGTTACTGACACTAGAAAAGCTAGTCCAAAAACAGCTGGAGGCCCAACATATAGAAGAGTCCATAAGCCCTTGAAACTCTCCTATTAAAAAGAAATCTGGAAAATGGAAGATGTTAACAGATCTGGGAGCAATTAATAAAATCATCCAGGCTCTTTACAGCCTGGAAGCCAATTGCCTTCCTTGTTACCTAGTGGCATGGCCAACTATACTGATTGATTTAAAAGAGTGCTTTTTCACAATCCCTTTGCATGAGCATGACAGGGAAAGGTTTGTTTGCCCAATGCCTATTTATAATAACTGCAAACTTGTTAAAAAGTACCATGGGAGGGTCTTGCCATAAGGAATTTTAAACAGTCCTACCTTATGTCAATATATTTCACAACAACCATTAGATATAATTCATAAGCAGTGTCCTCAATCCATAATTTGCCATCATATAGATCATATTTTGGTGGCTGATTAAGATGCAAATACCTTAAGAAAGTTGTTTGATGAAGTAAAGAGAATTTTACCTTGCTCGGGATTACAGATTGCTCCTGAGAAATCTACAAAGATTCTATTAATTATCTAGAATATAAAATGGTTCTACAAAAGATTCGACCACAGAAAATACAAACCAGGAGAGACCAATTACGAACTCTTAGTGTTTTTCAAAGCTTGTTGGAAGATACTAATTGGCTATGGCTTACAATTAGATCAATTACTCAAGAGTTAAACAATTTATCTCAAACCTTATAAAGTTCAAAATTATTAGCTGAGGCTGATTGAGAATTAGGTCTGGTAGAAAAAAAATTACAAGAGTCACACATGGACTATTTAGATCCAAAGATGGTTTGCATTTTAGTTATTTTGTCTTCTACACATTCTCTGCACTAGGAATTGGTTCTAATGCTTTGTCTTAATTCTGCTCCCCAAATCAGGAATCTTCTTGTCCAAATGCCGAAGATCCTTGCAGGGGGTATGGAGCCTAACCTATCTCAGACAGCAGAAACTTAGGCCTTGATCTCAGTATTAAAAGTTAATCATGTAGCCGGGCGGTGGTGGCACATGCCTTTAATCCCAGCACTTGGGAGGCAGTGGCAGGTGGATTTCTGAGTTTGAGGCTAGCCTGGTCTACAAAGTGAGTTCCAGGACAGTCAGGACTACACAGAGAAACCCTGTCTCGAAAACTGGAAAAAAAAAAAGTTAATCGTGTAAAAAACAAAAACAAAGCAAAACAAAAACCAGGAGATAGTGGAGGAGCACTAACTCAATAAATAATATTTGTTTAGATTGCTTTAATTGCTTTGAGTTGTTTTAATTATCAAAATGAAGATGATTTAAGTTTTGTGGTATTTATGATATTAAAATTCATCTGAGAGAGAGGTAAAGCTATACCTTTAAATGATGTCTGGTTACTGGACCAAGTACATGTTATTTTGGGAGAGAGGCTCTGTATTTGTGTTGACAGGAAAGGAGATAAGGCTTTGGATCTCTTCCAGAGTGATACAGATCAGATATGACAGGGGAAGACCCGCCCTGGCTCTTGGCTATAGTCTGCAGTCAAAGCAAGGGCAGCTTCTGCCCAGTGGCAGCTTGCTACACTTAAGAAAACTCAGTAAGGAGGTTTTCTGACTCTCATCATCATCTCTGAAGTAGAAATGGGAGTTCTCCCAGGAGAAGACCTACCTCATTATCCAAAAAGAAGCTTAAATTGATAATACATCTTTTAAATGCCATTTTCTGAAGTGAAAATTTCTGGTTTCCTAACAACTCAGTTGTGTCATGTGATGTTTTTCTGGAAGGTGAAATTTCTGGTTCCTTTGGAGACTCAGTTATGTCATATGATGTTTTGCTGAAGCAGACACATGAGAGGATACATGATGTTTAGAAAGAATATAAATATGACCCCAAGACAATGGAAAAAGGCTCTGGCATTCATTCTGTTGGGGTTTAGTCTGTTGCTATGTGTTTGAAAGAATGGCAAGCTAAGTCCTGAAGACTTTGTAGTCAATGTAGTAGTCATGTCTTAGCCAGTTTCAGAGCTGATCCCATATAGACAGATCAGCATATACAGTATCTGTCCTGGTCTTTTTTATTTCATTTTTTCTGTCTGTAGTCAAGATATTCAGCAGGTCTTCCTCTGTCGTATTTGACTTGTATACACTTGGAGGGAATCCATGCTTTCTCTTTTTCTGTGAGAACATATGCAACATCTCCCAAATGCAACATACTTCCTATATTCCATTCTGTAATTAGGATTTCTATAGGCCTATCTAATTCATCAGTCCTTTATAAAATTCAGTGCTTTTTTTTAACAGCTGTGTGACTTATTTTCTTGATTTTTAAAATATTTAAAGCCAACAGAATATCATTTAATCTCTCCCTGGGAGATTTTTTACTTCCTTTTCTTCTATGAGCACCTGCCTTAAACTTTTGTTAGATCTCTCCATAATGGCTTGATCTGTATGACTATAAGCTATACTTGGAAAGAGCTTTAATGTCTACAAAACTGTTGTATTCTAATGGATGCACACATCTGAGCATCAGTAGCTTTAATCTGCAAAGGCATCTCCAGCATAGCCATTATCTCTAATAAATGTATAGTTTTGGAATCATCTTTCTCAGAATTCAAGGCAGAAGCCCATTGGAATTATGAATATGCACCAGTAGTATAATACATTAATGCATATATATTTTCCAGCTCTATAAAATGAAACATATATGTTGTTTGACATTGTTTTAAGGTAGCATTAAGAAGTAAAATCTCGCTGGGCGTGGTGGCGCACGCCTTTAATCTCAGCACTCGGGAGGCAGAGGCAGGCGGATTTCTGAGTTCGAGGCCAGCCTGGTCTACAAAGTGAGTTCCAGGACAGCCAGAGCTATACAGAGAAACCCTGTCTCGAAAAACCAAAAAAAAAAAAAAAAAAAAAAGAAGTAAAATCTGGATTTTTAATTCAGCATACAGACTTTTACTTAGTAATTGGTCCTTGACAATATAAATATAATATCTAGTCTGACCATGTTGGTTTATAGTTGAAGCCTTTTTATCTAGGGTCTCTATGGGTTGCCATTATAATTTTCGATAACCCTGTGGCTTTCTTTTATCTGGAACTACCTGTTTTGGTGTTATTGTAGGTTCCAGATCTCTAATCCCTGTTTTATGGCCTCTAACCTAGCATGCTATCTTTCAGTCTTCTCCTTATCTAAGTCTGTACTTCTTTAACCTCTCTTAAAAAGGATATTTAAAATTATAATCATTATTGTAAAACTAATTATTTTTATACTGGTAAGAATAGCAAAATTATACATAATCCAGATGTCTTATGACATTGCGTCTTTTTTTTTTTTTTTAAATTTTTAACATAGAAAAAAATTTTATTTAGCTATCACATTGCGCTGTGGGGTAGTTCTGCCCCAGCCTCTCTGTTTACAGAGAAAGAGCAGTTTTTTCCTTTGACTGGAGAAACCACAGTCTCTGTGCTTTTTGTCCTATCTTTAGGTTGACTTGCAGGGCTGGACTGTTGATTTTCAGCCTTTGTAGCATGTTAGCACCATGCCACACTTAACTGTGTGACCCTTGACCTGCGTTGCCAGGACAACCACCTTCAATCCCACAGCCCACCTGGCTCAGTCTCCACCCTCAATGGTGTGACATCATTCTCCGTATAAATTAGGAAGTCACCCCCTCCTCGAGCTCTCTCTCTCTCCTCTCCCCCCTCTGTCTCTCTTTCTCCTCTTCTCTGCCCTCTCCCCTACCCGCTCAATAAACCTCTTCCACGTGGAACCACCTTGGCCTGGTCAGTTGTTTGGTTAATCTGCCTAAAACATATACAGGTATTATATTTTTCATAACATAGCAGGCCTTTGCACGCCAAGCCTCTGTACAGTGGCAGGCTTTTCCTGCAGGTATACTCTGGTTTCCAATGGCTGCAGTGCCTGGGGGCCTGGGGCTGAGGGACCCCGCTGAGCACTGTCACACACATGGGAAGTGCCTGAGGCTCAGTTAGCAGCTGCTGCTGGTGCCCTTTGATGTATGTAGCCCAGGGAAGTACACTGAGAAATTTCTTTCTGAGAGAGGCCTTCCCATGCCCTTTGGACTACTTACTGGCTGTATGTGAATGTTAGATTTTGTTGTTATTGTTGTTGTTGTTTTCTTGTTTGTTTGTTTAGCAGCTGCATTTCTTAGCCTCTTAGTATTAAAATGACAGAGTTAGAGCTGGAAGCTGTTTTGTTTTGTGGGAAGGGTTGGTGTGGTAACTTCTCTTGGGTTGTTTGGATTCTTCTATGCCCCACATAAGATGCTCCAAATATAAATTATTGAATTATTTCTATCCCTGTCTTGCTTCCAAACTAATGAAACTCAGACTATGATGTATTTATAATAGTTTTTGGGTAATTACTGGGGGATTACCCCAATCTATTTTCCATATGCTAGATTGTCTACTTCCCCAGCTGTGCTCCCCAGATACTTGTCATTTATGACTTCCTAGGTTATTTCTGCTCCATCAGCCTATCCTGTTGGAGACTGGTTCTAATGCTTTGATCCAACTGGAGATCTGCATGTCCAAACGCTAAAGGTCCTTGTCCCCATTTGGTTTGATCAATCAATACATGCCAGCATCCGATGGCTGGGCCCTTATAGTTTTGAGGGCTAGGACACAGAGGGGAGAAGTCACGATGAAGTGGTGGGAGAAGGATGGTCATTGTGGGAGATAAAGCCAACCAGCCATGGGAGATTTCGGGTAAGTGGCCACTGGCCACTTCCAGGATTGGGTCTAGAGTAGCAGGCAGAAGATTAGAAGTGCCATGCCTTTGTGTATCCAAGGCATCTTAAAATTAACTGGCGTGTGGCGTGCATACTCCTGGGCAGGTAGGTAGGTGGGCAGGTGCATAAGTGCCATCCGCCAGGAGCCAAAGCAGTGTAGCCCAAACTCAATATTAAACTATCCTCAGGGTCCATTTTACTTGGACACATGCTCCTGATCCATCATATCTAATGGAGACCTCCTGTTCTATCCATCTTCTTTCTTCCCTCTCCTTCCTCATCGTCCCTGCCTACAATCCCCAGCCCAGTAACTAAAACTCTTGTCTATTTCTAGTCACCCCAGTAATTAGCTGTAGCTATTTTCATTCAACCAATAATTTGTGTATGTAAGAATCTGCTCATTGGGGGTAACCACATCTTGGGGGCCAGTATTTAGCATTTGAATACATAGCAGCACCAGGCCAACTCCCATCACATTAATTAATCCCATAGGCATTAAATCATAAATAAATAAGCCTCGGTGTCATTATTTGGGTGCCGGGGCAGGCATAGAAAATTCCAAATGGTTACCAAAAGAATAGGAAGAAAATGACTTTAAGGGCTCTAACAAGAAAAAAAGTCTGGTCCATGTCTTTAATCCCAGGACTCCCAAGGTAGTATATTTCTGTGATAGATCATAGGTAGGTAGTTCTGGATCTTTGTGAGTTCAAGGCTAGCCTGGTCTATGTAGTAAATTCAGAACAGCCAGGAGTACATAGTGAGCGCTTGTTAAGGAAGGAGAGAGGAGGGATGAGAGAGGAGAGAGGAGAGAGGAGAGAGGAGGGAGAGGATAGGATAGAAAGAGGAAAGAGAAAAAGGAGAGAGGAGAGAGGAGGGAGAGGATAGGATAGAGAAAGGAGAGAGAAAAGAGAGGAGAGAGAATATAGGATAGAGAGAGGGAGAGAGAGAGAGAGAGAGAGAGAGAGAGAGAGAGAGAGAGAGAGAGCTGTCTTTTGTTGCTGTGTGGGTTCTTCCTTCACCCTCTCCACCCTTTCAGTCCCCTAACGCTAGACAGGAGAGAATAAAGGATAGAGGAGAAAGGATGTTATCTTTAGACTATTTCCTGCTGCTTAGGGGCACTGAGTTCCTTGGGGGCAAGTTTGATCTTCACTGTCAGGGTATGTAATTTCTTCTTGTTCTTTCTTCTTTGCACATGACTACTTAACAAAGTGTGACCAACCATAACCAACAGCAAGCAACCACAACCCACACCATTTCTCAGGGTCCTAGCATTTATATACCCTCTAAAAAGTTCCCAAAAATCCAAACATAACACAAGTGCACTCTGATAGAGCACAAGGCACATCATAGTCAGCTGCTGAGGACACTCTGAAGCAGACCCATATCCCATACCAGGGATTCAACATAACAAAGACATATTCTCATAAAAGAAATCAAAATGCCAAAATTGTCACCATGGGGGAGAGAGAGAGAGAGGAAGAGGGAGAGAGAGAAAGAGAGAGAGAGAGGAAGAGGGAGAGAGAGAAAGAGAGAGAGAGAGAGAGGAAGAGGGAGAGAGAGAAAGAGAGAGAGAGAGATCCATTTCTACCTTAAAACTTCACACTTCTCATTGTTCCTGAGATTAACAACTCCTTATCTTTCCTGAATCAAAAACACCTAAATCTTATTTATTTAAATAAGGTTTTGCTGTTCTGTAGCTCCTACTGGCCTAGAAATTACTATGTAGCCTAGGCTGACCTCAAAGGCAGGGCAATTCCCCCACGGCAGCCTCCGGAGAGCTAGAATCACCACTGTGGACCACCAGGACCTCAGTCTTTCCGATTCATACTGGTTCTTTGCTTTTCTTCTTGTAGAATCTTTGTTTTCCCTTCATTGTCTTCCCCTGGATGGTAAATGTGTATTTGCAGTTATCTGTGTCTTTTCTGGATTATAAACTCTAAGAGGGCAGAGCTAAAATCAGCCCTTCAATATACTCTCCTTACCCCGTTACCCTCTTAAGTGTCCAGCACCAGGCTGCTGCTCCTTTGGTATTGGTGTTTTTGAAGTGACGACTGAAAATCTGCCTCGTTTTGTATGAGT
Source organism: Mus minutoides (assembly GCA_902729485.2). Classification (NCBI taxonomy): domain Eukaryota; kingdom Metazoa; phylum Chordata; class Mammalia; order Rodentia; family Muridae; genus Mus; species Mus minutoides. The sequence continues at coordinate 33,533 of LR749680.1, read as the reverse complement.
AACTTTAATTTGTAATTAAATCTGGATGCGGGTTTTTAAGCACATTAGCTATTTCAGTCCACTGGTGTCCTTCAAGTGGGCTCTCTTGCTCTTCACCTGGTAGTTTCTATTCAGGCCACCTGTATTCCTGGCAGGATCCTTAACAATCAGACCAAATAAAGAGGATTGTGACTTGACGCTAGGCGAGTTCACGTGTCTGCCTGCAGGCTGTAATGTGACAGCTTGGCTCAATAGCTCCATTCCAGCCAGCCCAGTGAGTCCCTGGCCCAGCCTCGACCAGCAGGCTGGAGCAAGGCTGCTCGAACCTTCCGTACAGCATGGCGTCTCCCGAGGTTGAGGCTCAGAAGACAGTCTTCCGTACAACAGGGCCGCCTACAGACTCGGAGCCGCGCCCCTTCCCGCCCAGCTCCCGGAAGTTTCCTTTTGAAAGCGCGGCGGCAGACTCTACTGAGGACTGGGCAGTTGCTGCGGAGCATCATTTGAAAGGGAGCGGAGAGGACGGCGGATGGGAACAGCCGGCACCGGGGTTAAGCTCTGCGGGCCCGAGGCTGGGATGTGTGCGGGCGGAAGGACGGGTGGGCTGGCGTGGCGGGGCTCTGGCGCTGCTAATACCCGCCTTGCACTTCCAGGGTCCAGCCAAGCCACTCGGCTACGATGGCCAATGCTAAAACGATGTGCGACGCGCAGCCTCACTCGATGCCGAGCTGCGGCTTGCCCGCAGGTGGGTGTCCACACCGCCACCAGCCGGGGGTCTGTGGTCTACGCTAGGACTAAGAGGGTCGAAATCTGTATGTCGGGCGGCGTTCGGTTAGCTCTGACATCCTCCTGCTCCTCACCCCAACTAGGCTGTGTAAGAAAAGAGTCCCTGTTCCTACTCTTGGCCCAGCCCCCTTCTGCGTTTACCAGGGTTATGCAGCCCAGGCTAGCTTGGGACACACAGAGATCCTGCCTCTGCCTCCTGAGTGCTTAAATTAAAGGCTTGTGTCACCATGCTCAGTGCTGGGCCTCACTTTTTTCTTTTTTTTCTCCGCCCTCTCCCCAATCCCCCCACCCCGTCCGTCTTTTTTAAAAGTTGGGTTTTCACTCTATAGCCCTGTGTAACGTTAGCTTTCAGCAACATTCCCACATCCGCTCCGGAATGCTGAAATTACAGGCTCAGTGCCACCACACTTGCCTCTCTAGAACCCCCCCCCCCCTTTTTTTTAAATTGTATGCGTGTGGTGCAGGGGAGGCTTGTTCATATAAGCATAGGCGCCCAAGGAGAGTCAGGAGCCTTGATGCCCAGGAGCTGGAAGTTACAGGCAGTTGTGAGCCACCTGATATTGGTGCTGGGAACCAAACTCCAGTCCTGGAAGAGTAATTGTCCCTTTTAACCTCTGAGCCATCTCTTTAACCCTAGAAATTGCTTTTTATGCAGTTATCCTTTTTATTTCCAGGTTAAGATTGGTGTGGGTTGTCAGAGAAGAGAATCATTTGAGAAGTGGGATAGTGAGGAGAAAACTCCAGGGTTCCTTGTTCACATTAATAGGTGCACAGTGGCTCTCCCGAGCAAACTATTAATATATGTTGAGTGGAATGAGAGAGACGAGGCCGGCCCAGACAGAGTTACTGAGAACCTTGAGAGAAGAGAGCGGCGTGACAGAAAACAATTTGTAGTTGCTTTTCTGTCTTGGTCTGTGTTGCTTTTCTTGTGGCTGACAGTCATCAGGTGAGGTCTGTAGTGGTTTTACTGCCTCAGGTGGAGATTATAGCACAGAGGATGGTCCTGGCGTTGGGCGGCTGTTAGGAGGGCCTTAGGAGCATCCTTTTACCATTCCTTTCCAGATGATTCCCCGCAGCGGATTGGGGAACAGCAGTAGGCAGGATTGGCCTCTGAAGTGAAGTAAAACAGGCTTTTCCACCAGGCTTAAGGAATTATTTTATTCTCTTTGCCCTGGGTGCCTCAAGGCATCCTAGCAGAAGCATTGCTTAAGGAGTGGAGGAAGGTCTCTGCAGCCTTCTGCTGCTGCTTCTCCACCCCACCTCCCACCCCACCCCCGACAAGTACACCTTCCTCACAGTGCCCTGGATAGCTGGCAGTGACCAGCCTTCCTAACCAAGCCAGTTTCCATCTCTCTGCTTGCAATCCTGCCCCAACTTCATGGTCACGTGTAGTGAAGTTTTTAGGTTGTCTCCACCTACAGGGAAAACAGAGCTAGGAAATGAAGGTAGGTGAGGTACACACACCTGTCAGTCCAGGAAATGAAGGTGGGTGTGGTATACACCTGTCAGTCACCCCAGGAAATGAAGGTGGGTGTGGTACACACCTGTCAGTCATCCCAGGGATGACTCTAGATACCCAGGGAAGAGGATGCACGTGTGCTCCAGGCCCAAGGCCCACTTGGTCAATGTAGTGAGATACAGGTTATACATACAGCAAGACCCTGGGGGGAGGGGCTTGAATAAACAAGCTTGACAAACTTTCTTCTCTTCTTTTACACCAGCCATTGAATTCTTCTTAGCATCTCTCTTCTTAGGAGACCATCTTAAGTTCTACTGATGGCTTTTCCCTACAGCATAGTCCTCAGGGTTCCGCAGATACAGATTGTTGGAGCTGGTTGCAGTTAATGAATTAGTTTTCAATTTATTATGAACTATAATTACATGGACTAGATATATTACTGTATTTAACTTACTACTACTTGAGCTGACAAGATAATACTACAGAGTTACTTCTTCTAACATATACCTCGGAAGAAACCATTTAATAATTGCATAGTGTTAGGAATATTGAAACTAAATTTCTAATGTCCTGTAAATTGTACCTATAAGCAAAATGTGTTGAGGAACTATATTTACTCCAAATTAATGTGCAGCAAGTTATTTGAATAAACTTTTTATTAAATACGAAGTGCTCTACAATATGATTCAGCACTATACCTCATTTCTTCAACTTAATTATTTAATTATTATGCCTTTTAACCTACATCCAGTTGAAAGGAGCCATTTACAGTAAAGAAAGTGGAGTCAGTATAATCTAAAACCTTCTGAGCTGGAAAGAGAACAGTTTAGGGGTTGGGGCCTGATAGGTGCTATGGCATGTGAATGTTACACCGTGTGTGTGTGTGTGTGTGTGTGTGTGTGTGTGTGTGTGTGTGTGTTTACCTGGTCTGGCCCAGTCAGGAGATCAGCAAGAGGGCCAAGTAGGAATCTCTTACCAAGGGGTCAATAAAGGACAGGAACTGGAAGGGTGAGAGCCTGGTGTAGGGAGGAGGAGAGGAAAGACTATATGTCCCGGGCAGTGAAACAGACCAGAGCTGACATGTTCCTTCTATTCCACTTGTGGCTGATTCATGAAGTTTGGACATATACCTGATATTTCCCTAGCCACCGACCGGGACATGAAGATGTCTCATAGTGGTTGGGAGGACATTGGTGAAAGTGGGCAACGCTTAAAAGAAAGCAGCTAGATGCTGTCTGGTGAGAAAGGATATGGGAGCCTTGAGGGGCTGTATCCTGTCAAGCTTGGGGTATCATCAGGCACGCCTTGTTGATGCACGCCTTGTTGTGGGATATTTGCTCACATTGTGACCCCTGATATTGTGACCTGGAAAAACCTGTTTCTTGTGGTGTGGCTCAGCCCTGGCACACACATTTAACCCAAGAGCTTTCTGTAAACAAGAGTTAAGTGAAGTCGGTGACGGGTGAAGAGGCAAAGCAGCGACCAGTTGACAGGGAGTGAAGTTAAGAAAAGCCAGGAAAGCGGCCAGGTGTGGGGGCGCACGCCTTTGATCCCAGCACTCGGGAGGCAAAGGCAGAGGCAGGTGGATTTCTGGGTTCGAGGCCAGCCTGGTCTTACAGAGTGAGTTCCAGGACAGCCAGGGCTATACAGAGAAACCCTGTCTCAAAAAACTCAAAAAAAAAAAAAAAAAAAGAAAAGAAAAAAAAGAAAAAGAAAAAAAGGGCTTACAGTAGCTCAGAGTGGGGGCCTTGTATGACACATCAAGGTGGCTGGTGGCTGGTGCTGTGGCTTCACTCCTGTTTTCCCTTTCAGATACTCAAACTCGAGCTCCTTCTAGACTACCTGTTAAATCCAAGGAAGCTGACTTGCTTGGACATGTTCATCCAGGAGGTCCAGAGCCTGATGTTACAAAAGTCACCAAATCAAGACGAGAGAATGGGTGAGAGCAGATCGCTGAATCTGATTATAGCAGCTTGCCAGAGAGAGCCCAAGTGCTTGCCCTGTGTGTTCAAGGGCCTGGGTGGACTGTCCAGCAGACAGGTGGAGGGAAACGGAGACATACTGATTTTTCTAGAAATTGCTGAGCACCAGAAATGTTTAAATAGAGACTGAAGAGATGGCTTAGCAGTTCTGACTTGGAGAGGACCCTGGTTCTGTTCCTAGCACCAGCATTGTAACTGAAATCCATCTCTAACCTAGCTCCAGGAGATCCAGTGTCCTCTTCTGACCTCTTTTGGTTCCAGGCACACATTTGATGTGATATATATATATATATATATATATATATATATATATATATATATATATATATATANAATCACATACACACACATAGGAAAAACACCCATCCACATAAAATAATCTGGCCAAACAGTCATAGCCTGAAAGCTGAGGCTGACTGTAAGCCTCATTCATAGGCCTGAGCAGGGTCCAGCCCCAGGACCTAGCGTGTACATGTGACCCTAGGCAGTGACCCTCTTCCAGGTGAATGTGGTTGACATGAGGTAGTCATAATATCCGAAGCAAGCTCAGGTCTGTCAGGTTGTTGGGGTGAAACTAGCACGCATGCTCAGCTCTCAGCCTGCACTATTTACTGGGATGTACTCTTTGGTTTTTTTTCCTCAGAAACTCAACTCTCTTAAGTTAGGTGTGATAGCATGCACTTGTACTCCCAGAACTGAAGAGGCTGAGGCAGGAGGATTGGGATTTCCAACCCTCTCCCAAAACAGCAAAGAAACCAAGCCCTTATTTGCACCTTATTTGTTGCACCAAGTACTGTGGTTCTCTGATGAGCTTTGATTCTGCTTCCATAGGCAGGTGAAAGCTGCAGAGACTGCCAGCAGGAGGAACCTCAGAACCAGGTGAGCGTGGGGTCGACTGAGGGTGGAGGTTCGCAATCATGGGTGTAGTTGACAGTCACATTAGGCTTGTGTGATGTGTCTAAGTCTGGGTATCATGCCATATACCTGAGAGGACTTTTGGGATTAAGACAGCACCACCATCAGGGGAAGGATCAGTGGTACCATCATCTTGAGCAGGAGTCTTAGCAGGAAGCCCAAACGCTTTTTTTAAGACATGATTTTTGGAATTTTTACCTGTATACATACTTCCATGGCCTCTGTGTGTATGTAAGTGCAGATGCCTGGAAAGAATTGGACCTCCACTGAAGCTGGAATTAGAGGCAGTTATGAGCTGCCCTATGTGAGTGGTAGGAACTGAACTTGGGTCCTCTATAAAAGCAGTGCATGCTCTTAACCACTGAGCCATCTCAGCAGCCCCCATAACCAGAAAAGGCTTCTTTGTAGATGTGTTGGATTATGCCTGTAATAGAAGTACTTAGGAGACTGAGGCAGGATTCTCACAAGTTCAGGGCCATCTTAGGTCAACTAGGGTTGTAGGATGGGCTGGCTAGTCTTATGTTGGGGTTCGCCATTCGGGCGTACCCAAGACTGGGTCCCCTGGGAGGTGAACTGGAGCTAGGGAAGACTAGATGGGAGAGAAATGAAAACATTGAGAAGAATCATCAATCAAAGCATGTCTGTCTTTACTGAAAAAATCTTTCTTGGTTTGAGAGGGAAGAACCCGCCCACAGTCAGTTCTGCGCAGGCGCCTGGACTCAGTTGGCAGCAGCCAGGAATGTAGCCTGAAGTCTCAAGCACTGTGGAATGTCCCAGCTGAAAGCAGGATCCGGGTGGGGCACTCGACAGGTAGCAGGATTCAGGAGAAGCGCAGATGTGGTTTAGCACAGCAACAGAAGCCAGCCTTAGCTGGAGAATGTAGCTTCCTGTGGCACGCCTTCAAAGGCAGTAAGTCTGAACCCTCAGCCTGAAGCAGCTGAGGAAGGGGGCTACAGTCTTACATCATTACAAGCCAGAGTCACTGGAGAAGAGGGACCCTCAACTCAGAAACTTTGCCCCTTGCGGGTGAGACCATCCCAGGACTGGTAGTCATGGGTTCTATAAGAAAGCAGGCAGAGCAAGCTATGTGTAGCAAGTCAGTAAGCAGCACCCTCTCATGGCCTCTTCACCAGCTTCTGCCTGCAGGTTCCTGTCCCGTGTGAGTTCCTGTCCTGACTTCCTTCAATGATCGACAGTGTCTTAGGGGTCTTAGGGTTGCATTGCTGTGAAAAGACACCATGACAAAGGCAACTTTTATAGGGACATTTAATTGGGGGCTGGCTTACAGGTTGAGAGGCCTAGTCTGTTATCAAGATAAAGAGCTTGGCAGTGTCTAGGCAGGCATGACACTGGAGGAGCTGAAGGCAAACAGAAGACTGGCTTCCAGGCAGCTAGGCAGGTCTCAAAGCTCACTCCTACAGTGACACACTTCCTCCAATAAGGACACACCTCCTAATAGTGCCATTCCCTGGGCCAAGCGTATTTAAACCACCTTCTACTTCCTAGCCCCCCATAGGCTTGTTCAAACACATGAGTCTGTGGGGGGCAATACCTAGGTGTATCATAATGCAAAATACATTTAGTCCAACTTCAGATGTCTCCATAGTCTATAGCTGTAGCCCCCAGCGGCCACAGGTTACTGGGTTCCTGAAAGGAAAGCTGGGGATGGATAGGAAAGATGGTGAGAGAAATAACTCGCTGAGACAAAGTTCTCTGATCAAGGCTCAATATTTTAATTCTAAGGTCTGAATATAAAGTGGGGAAACCCATTCCCCCACTATGCCAGGATCTTGTCAGGGAAGCAAGCTCAGCTGTTCATGAGGTGTAGTGGCTTCTTGCAGGAAGCTGCAGATGTGGCGGTACAATAGACTTCACCTAGGTCAGAAGACTCCACCCTAGGTGGACTAGCCAGCTGTGGCAAACAAGGTCTGATTCAGCCCGCTCAAGGCTGGGGGGGGAAGGACACATATAGCAGTCTCAACAATGTTAAAGAAGTCTCTTCTGAGATTCATCCAAACACTTAACTATAACCCCTTATAAAATCAAAAAGGCAGATCACACACCTCCAACATCATAGGATATACATTACCATTTCAAAACATCACAGTGAGGAAATAATGAACCAAAGCAAGTCCAAAACCAGCTGAGCAAACTCCAAACTGCATCTCCATGTCTGATGTAAAAGTGATCTTCATATCTTCAAAGCCTTTCATCTTTTGTTGACTGCAGCAAACTTCTTTCTCTTGGCTTGGTTCCACCCCCTGTTAGCATCTTTCCTTAGGTATCCCACAGCTCTGACATCTCTAACATCTTGGAGTATCCAAGGCAACTTCAGCTTTACACCTTCTTATTCCATTGTCTGGAATCCACACATGATCCGGGCTCTCCCAGAGGGCTTGGGTCACTCTCCAGCTCTGACCTCTGCAGCACTAGAGGTTCTGGTTGAGTCCACTCAACTGCTAGTCTTGGTGATCATGCCATGGTACTAGAATCTCCAATTCACTGGAGTCTTCTGCTGCATCTAGGCTATAGCCTCTCCTAGGCTTTCTTCATGATGCATAGCCTCAACAACTTTGCGTGACTCCTTCAATCCTGTGCTGTCTGAACTGGAAAATCCTGGTTTCTTTGGAAACTCATATCCTGTAATGTTTTTCTGGAAACTGCCTTATGAGAGGATGTTTTTGCTGAGAACAGACACGTGGTGCTTTTCTGGAAGCTGCCTGGGAAAAGGGCATGTGATATTTTGCTAGAACAGATGCTTGAGAGAACACAAAATGTTTGGGAAGGGTATAAATATAACCCAACAGACAGTGGCTGATGCTGGATGGTTCGCCTTGCCACTCTTTGCTGATCGTAGAGAGAAATACACCAAAGAACTTCTGGTGGTGTTCCAGAGGATTCTTGCTGTTTCTGGGGACTTATGGGCCGATTCTCAGAGCCTTGCAGTTTTATTTTTTTCTGGATCATACTGCCACTGGTGATTCGTGAGTGGTGCTTGCAAGTGAATTTAGCTATGCTGCTGATTCACATAAACTGAACTGCTAATATCCTGACAACCAAGATTGGATTCATCCAAAGAACTATTTCTAAACAGGTCCACATCCTTTTTTGCCCTTTTAACCTTTCCTTTCCATTACCTCTGTTGGGTGGTGGGCTACAAAGGAGGTTAAAGTATTTAAGTACACTTATTAAAGTAGGTTTTAACAAATATAAGCCTATAGCCGTCAACTGCAACTGAGGCCGCACCTTCACCAATGGCCTTCCCTGGCTTCTCACAGTGCCAAGCCTCAGCTTCTCTCCATGACCCCTTCATGCCTTCAAAACCAGTACCATTGGGGTGATTCTTACACATCACCAAGTCCAGCTGCAGCACAAAATACAACCTTGGCTATGTCTGGAACCAGCTTCTTTGTGCTCTCAGAAAGCACTTCCTAGAAGGGTTCACCACAGTGATGCTGGTCTCTTTATCAACACTAATTTCTTAGCTCCAGCTAACCAGCATCTATTATCCCAGGAGTCCCTTCTGTTCTTGGCTCTAAAGCCAGAGCCACACTGCTGAGTTCTGTTGCTTCCTAGGGCTGGAACATGGCCCCCCTCTTCTATTACATTATCACCAGCTTTCTGTTTTTCAGCCTCTTCACTGCCTTAAGCTTGGCTGACCTGGAACTTCTCTGTAGACTCTTGAACTTGGGGATCTGCCTACCTCTGACTCCTGGGATTAAAGGCCTGTACCACCGTGCCTGGCCCAGAGCTTTCATGGCCACTATTCCTCAAGATCTGGATCACAAGTGTGCCCTCCATTTCTGAATTCTAGTTCATTCCAGATTAAAAGTCCAAATGAAAACTATAACCAGATAGTAACACCTAACATAACATAACTATTCCTGTTCAATTGCAAACATCAACAATAAGCTTAGCTGGCTGGATCTTGCCTCAAAGTCACCACCCTCTTAATATGTTGATCTCCTCAAACACAGGATGCAGCTCCATTTCACTTCCTAGTGCCCCTTTATTGCTTGAATCGTACATTTTATATTTTTCTTTTTAAGCTTGCTACACTTCATCAGAACACTCTTCATTAGACTAAACCACAGCAGAGTCTAAACTGGATTGTTTTGAGACCTCCTTTGTCAGTGCAATTGATCTGAGTCTCTTCACCTTAGCCTTATACAGACTATTCAGACAAGGGCAAAAAATAGCCAAATTCTTCTCCAAAATACAACAAAAACAGTCTCTAAGCCACATACTAACACTCTTCTCCTCAGAAACCCCTCAGCCCAGGTCTGCACAGTTCACATCACCCTCAGCACCACCGTCTCCCAGTTGCCTATTAGGATGGCCCATTAAGCACCACTGAAAGTTTTCCACTGCTTCCCAAAGTCTCTAAATCACATTCTTCTAAACAAAAGCATAGCCAGGCCTATACGCCACAGCAGTACCTCAGTCCCTGGAACTAACTTCTCTCTTCAGAGTTTCATTGCAATGAAGAGACACTATGACCAAGGCAACTTCTTTTTTTTTTTTTTTATGTGCCCTAGGCATGAAACAGCTTTGGCCACCAAGCCAGGCATCAAGCCAGGATGAACAAAGGGCTGCCATCTGCTCTGCCTCTGACTGATATAAGAACAACACCACATACAAGGTGTCTCTTTGCCAAGGCAACTTTTATAAAGGACATTTAATTGGGTCTAGCTTAAAGGTTCACAGGTCCAGTCCAGTATCATCAAAGTGGGGCATGGCAATGTCTAGGCAGGCATGCTGCCTATAGTGACATATTTCCTCTAACAAGGCAACATCCTAATAGTGCCACTCCCCTGGGCCAAGCATATTCAGATCACCTCAAACAATGATCTGGAAATATAAGCCAAATAAAATCTTTGCCAAGTTTTTTGCTCATGGTGTTTCATCACAGTAATAGAAACCCTATTTAAAAAATATACACTCTCCCCCACAAACAAACAAACAAACAAACAATTTCAGGGCTGGAGGATGGTTCAGTGCGTAAGAGTGCTGGCTATGCAAGTGTATAGACCAGCATTAGAATCCTAGCACCCTCCTAAAAAGCTGAGCATGGCCATGCCTGCCTGTAACTCCAGAATTAGAGTGGGAGGCAGGTAGATCCTAGGAATTTGCTGGCTGGTGATCTAGGTGAGCTTCAGATTCAGGAAGTCATCCTGTCTCAAGGGAATGAAATGGAGAGCAACAGGGAAGATCCCTGTAGTCCTGCTCTGGCCTCTGCATACACATAGAAGCACCATACACACACACACACACACACACACACACACACACACACGTGTTTTTGAAAACTCAGGGCATTCAAAGTGAAGGCTTAATGATAAGGATGACAGCTGATTACATGTATCATGTGTTTGCCATGTGTCAGCACACAGGCTAATCATTGTCCATGGATCCTCTGGTATTGTCTTAATACTAGAAATGAAGAAATAGACCACTATCAGGAAGTCAGGACTAGAACCCATGTGAACAACTCAAAAGCATGTGCTCCTACACCTGGCACCTATTCATATTTCTGCAACTTTTATTTTAGCTACAAACCATTTAATAAGCAAAAAACGGAGGAGGAACTAAAGGATAAAAACGAGCTGCTTGAGGCTGTCAACAAGCAGTTGCACCAGAAGCTGACAGAGACTCAGGTAAGGCGCCCACCCAGTTCTGACCCATCGGCTGCCTCTGGTGAGAGCAACATGACCACTGCAGACAGAAGAGAAGCCAGCTCCTGATGTGGTTCACCAAGAGTACAGGCAGGGAAGACCTACCACTTGTAGGACGGCTCCTGATTTGTCAGTTTGCCCCTCCATAGGGAGAGCTGAAGGACCTGACACAGAAAGTGGAGCTACTGGAGAAGTTTCAGGATAACTGCTTAGCAATTTTGGAGAGCAAAGGTCTCAACCCAGGTAAGAGACAGTACACAGGGCTATGTTGGCCGCATGGGGTCTTTGCCATGTGAGTGAAGGAGCTGCTTAGCCAAGCCCTAAAGATTTTTCAATGTGTCTTAATGTTCTGACTTCTGATGACTATTCTTGATTGTCAACTTGATTACATCTGTAATGAACTACAATTCAAAATTGGAGGGCTCACCTGTGATCCAGATCTTGAGGCTGGAAAATAGATTTCTGACCTGGATCTTGACATGGAGATTGTGAGGCATAGTGGCCATGAAAATCTTAGGCCTGGGCAAGGTGTAGTACATGTTTTTTATCCCAGGAAATTGGGGCAAGCAGATCTCTTGAGTTCAAGGTCAACCTGGGACAAATCAAGTTTTTAGATACAAGCTTGGTGATACACACCTTAATCTGGGCCACACCTTCTGCTGGAGGCCTCCATAAGGACACTGGAAGAAGGAAGTTTCACTCTTCTTCAACTGCTTGCACTTGCCTGCGAGCACATCTGTTGGAACCTACTTCTACAGAAGACCAACTTAAACAACTAGGCTCATGAGTAATTACTAGATTCTTGGACTTCCCATTCACAGCTGCCCATTGTTGAGTTAGTTGGTGTCTTAGTCAGGGTTTCTATTCCTGCACAAACATCATAACCAAGAAGCAAGTTGGGGAGGAAAGGGTTTATTCGGCTTACACTTCCACATCGCTGTTCATCACCAAGGAAGTCAGGACTGGGACTCAAGCAGGTCAGGAAGCAGGAGCTGATGCAGAGGCCATGGAGGGATGTTCTTTACCAACTTGCCTCCCTGGCTTGCTCAGCCTGCTCTCTTATAGAATCCAAGACTACCAGCCCAGAGATGGTCCCACCCACAAGGGGCCTTTCCCCCTTGATCACTAATTGAGAAAATGCCTTACAGTTGGATCTCATGGAGGCATTTCCTCAACTGAAGGTCCTTTCTCTGTGATAACTCCAGCTGTGTCAAGTTGACACAAAACTAGCCAGTACAGTTGAACTTCAGACTGTAAGTCATTACAATAAATTCCCTTAATATATAGAGACCTTCCGTAAGTTCTGTGACTCTAGAGAACACTATCCAAAACATGAGGAAATACCCATTTCTACCTGACTAATAGAATCTGACATAACTGTAAAAAGACACTTCATTCTTAGCTAAACGCTGTCCATTCACTCAGTGCCAGCAGCCATCATGAGCTTGCAAAGAGGCCAGAATATTGTGTCTCTTTCCAGGGTGGTAGAAGGTAACTTACAAGGTAACTTGCTCAGGTGACAGGAGGGAGAAATCTGTCTCAACAGTTCCTAAGTTGGCTTTATCCCAGTTCCTGCAATGGGATGCCTGGGTAAGGGTATAGCTCAGTGGAAGAATATGTGTTTAGGATATAGTCTTGAGATCTTGAGTCCTATCCCCAATACTACACCCCCAAGAAGAGAATTTGTCCAAAGGCTATAAGATAACCTCAGGCTGGACTGAAGAGCCAGAGACTGCCCGAGAGTGGGGCTTTGACCTCTTTGAGTTGAGGAATGCTGAGTCTGTACTGGAAATGGAACCCAGGCCCTGCCACATGCTAAGGTTTACACCCACAGATACAATTTTAGGGTTGGTTGTTGGGGGAGTTTTTTGTTTCTCCTTTTTTAAAGACTTTACTTTATGAGAATGTTTTGCCTACATATATATGTGTGTGTACTCCATGCATACCTGGTGCCCTTAGTGCCCAGAAGAAGATATTAAATCTCCTGGTACTTATTTATTTATTTATTTATTTTTGTGGGGAGGTAGGGTTTGAGACAAGTTTTTACTAGGTAAGCCAGGCCAACCTTGAACTTTGGATCTTACTGCTTCAGCCTCCTGGGTGCTGAAGTTCAAAGGCAGGGGAAATACCACTCCTAGCCACTGTTTTTAAGGTGCACATACACTGATAGTATCTTAGTCATTGTTCTATTGCTGTGACTGAGGCAACTCATACAAGGAAGCTTTTAACTCGGGGAGCTTACTTACAGTTTCAGAGGCTAAGACCGCATCATGGCTAGAAGCATGGTGACATTCAGGCAGGCACCAGAACAGAAGCTGAGAGATATGTCCTGATCTGGAGGGAGGTGGGGAGGCAAAAAGGAGGAAGAGAAGTTGGGGGAAAGAGAAGTGAGAGAGACAGACAGACAGACTGTGCTTTGGCATGGGGTTTTGAAACCTCAAAGTCCACTCCAAAGACACACCTCCTCCAACAAGGCCACACCTCCTAATTCTTCTCAAACAGTGTCATTCTGGTAACTAAGCATTCATATAATGAGTCTATGTGGGTCATTCCCATTCAAACCACCAAAGTTGCCAAAGGGAATGACTTCTACAGCCTGATTTTTAAAGTAGTTTTGTGTATTGTAAGCAAAATGAAAACCAGCACAGGTATTTCCTGTAGACAGAGTTTCTTCAAAAAGAAGCAGAGCAGAGAATAGACTCTTATTGATCCATCTTCACCCTTCTGGCTCAGAAGAATACCTGGCAGACTTTTCTGTGAAGCAGGAAATATAAAGGATGGCTTACCCTGTCTTGGCAAAGCTAAGCAGTCGACTTCCCTATGCCTCATTTGTCTAGATTGGACAGCATGCTGTCAGCAGTTAAAGCAGGGCAGTTTCTTATCCAGTGGCTAGCTTGCTACATATGAAGCAAACTCCATAGGGAGGTTCTTTAATGCTTATCATCTTCCTTGAAGTAGAAATGGGGGTGCTGCCAGAAGTAGACCTGTCTCATTGTCCTGTAAGCCTTCCAATGATAAAAACATCTTTAAATGTCATATTCTCTGGATCTCTGAGGTTTTTGAAGACCATCTATGTAAAAACAACTTTTATTCTCCTGTAAGTTGTTGTCTCTGAAGATTATTGCCTCTGTCTGCTAACCTCTGCCTACTCTGCCTAGTCCTGGAAGCTTCTAGCCTCCATACAATTTTATCAAGACCTAGAATATTTTCAGCTTCTGAGTCTTACTGCTGAATAAGCTCACTCTTCCTAATTCTCTCTGAACTCTTGCTGGATGGTCAACTCAACTGTTCTGGCTCAAAACTCTTCTCAAAGCTGACTGATTCAATCTGGCTTATTTTGCCTTCTCCCGAATTGTTCTGCTTGACCTCAAACTAACTCTAGCAGTCTGTTCTAAAGTTCTATGGGTGCTTTTTTTTGTTGTTGTTATTTTTTTGTTTGTTTGTTTGTTTGGTTGGTTGGTTTTTTGGTTTTTCAAGACAGGGTTTCTCTGTGTAGTCCTGGCAGTCCTGGCTGTCCTGGAACTCACTCTGTAGACCAGGCTGGCCTCGAACTCAGAAATCCGCCTGCCTCTGCTTCCCAAGTGCTGGGATTAAAGGAGTGCGCCACCACTGCCCAGCTTAAAAACAGGCTTTAACAGTAAACAACACAATCTCAGGGTTCACAGTCTGATCAAATATTCTGCAACATTTCTCTCTTAACATTGTATAAGTATAATACCTTAAACAAGCAAACAATACATAGTATGTTGTAACAAATATAATCCTAATCTGTATCAATATACAAAGATCTATACCAGTGTATGATGCAGTAAGTGTTATTTAGGGGTTTCTACTCCACCTTTAATCATTTAGTTCCCAAGTAAAAGACAAAACTTTCATATTTATAATAAACCTTAAAGCATTAGAGCTAAGTAGATATCAACCCTCTATACTATTTTGTCTATTTCTCTGTCAATAATCTTTAGGATATCATTTGCCATGTTCTGCCTGGGCCACTCTAACTGGCTGACCCTCATGGTCATGAGCTTATGATCCACCTACCCCATGGTACCTTCTTCCTTCTCCCCTCTCTCTTTCATGGTCTCTGCTTTAGACCCCAAGCCTGGGAACGGAAGGCCTGCCAACCTCTCTTCTGTCCAACTACAGGCATCTTTATTCAACCAGTAGTTTTCAATAAAGGAGCAAGGTTTGCACCACAGAAGTTGGCATATGTGAGAATTCACTTATCTTGAGGTACCTATACCCTGGGATACAGAATTTAGCATTACAGTGCATAGCAACAGACCAAACGTCAACAAATGTAACCAAGAATAACCTTAAATTTGTATCGGTGTACGATACAATGTAAGATTTTTTTTTGCTTGTAGCAGTTTAAGAGTAGATTCAACAATGTAGCCTTCATTCCTATTCCCTTTTTCTTTTCATCCCCCCCCCTTTTCCCCAAGTAAAAAGATAGGGAACAAAAAGGATAGAGGAAAGAAAAAGGAATCCCTGAACCTAACCTCCCTCATTTTGTTTTCTCCCTAATCAAGACTATAACAACTTGTAACCACCCCCTCAAATGATGACAAATGTCCACCATCCATTGAGCAACCAGAAACCATCCACCCCACCTCTTGGTAATGGTAGCATCACTCTTAAATTTGCTTCCTGCTGGTTTGGGCATCATTTTCCTTTTGGTGGCTCCCTAAAAATTTGGGATATCGGTGGTCACTTTTAAGAAAGCTAGCTGTAGCATTTGCTGTATAGTTTATAGTACTTATGGTACTGTCTGGCACTGAGAAAATTCAGGGCTTAACACAAAAGTCAGCATCTGAATATGTAATGCACAAGACCAACCCTTAACAGACTTTGGCCATTTTCAAACCTAGAGATAGCCTTTCGTTACCCCACCTAAGCTCCAGGAATGAACAAGCTACCAGCTCCCACCCAGCTTCCCTTGAATCCATGAATAAAGGATACAAACATTTGTTCCATTTCAACTTGCCTTTGATACAATTGCTGGACTATACTGTCTCCAGCCTGGAAAAGCAAGCATGCCCTTAGCATTCTTTTTTTTTTTTTTTTAATTTTATTTTTATTTATTATATGTAAGTACACTGTAGCTGTCTTCAGACACTCCAGAAGAGGGCGCCAGATCTCATGATGGATGGTTGTGAGCCACCATGTGGAGGCTGGGATTTGAACCTTCGGAAGAGCAGTCGGGTGTTCTTACCCGCTGAGCCATCTCAGCAGCCCCGCCCTTAGCATTCTTATCTCTGCACTTCCCAACTGCCCTAAACTTTAATTGGCAAGACACATTTAGTCCCTTACCAACATCCCTGACCACCCATCTATAGGAGCTGCCGGCCTCAGGCCCCCACTCCTCCCAAGACCTCACATGGCTGCTTGGTCTTGGGAGGTCTTGGTTCTTCTCTCTCCAAAGTGTAGCGAGCCCTCCCCTCCCTTTCATCTGTCTCTCTTTTTTCCCTCCAGGGCCCCAGAAGTCCCACCTATTCCTTCCACCCAGCAGTTAGTCCATGGCTTTCTTTACTAACAGATCAAAAACCAATTAGGGAACAGGACCTTAGCATCAGAACTGCCCCTACAGACAACTCTGAAGAAAACACAGCTCTGAGGGCAGCCACAAGAGACATGCTCGGGGGAGAGCTTCCAGGATCAGGCGCTGAAGAGGCTCCCTCGGGAATACACGTGTACTTGTCCATGGAGGGCTGCTTCTCCTCTGCCTTAAGGTGTCTTCTCGCATGAGGCTCACTTTGTTGTATCCATCCATTTTTAGGCCAAGAGACCCTGGCAGCAAAGCAGGAACCCACCACTGATCACACGGACTCCATGGTGAGAGCAATGGTATAGATGGGTAGGGCCCTCAGCCAGAGCACAGTGTTAAAGCCACCAAGTAAGAGTAAAGACTGTCATTCAGATTCTCTGGTCAAATTATGCAAGCTTCATTTCTCTCAGACAGGGCTGTCCCCTTTCAGCAGGGTTCAAGAAAATATCATTGAACATAGACAGTGGGGTTTATATAGCCCCCAAAACTGTAAGACTAGTGGGTTTTCAAGGATCGGAGGACTTCCAGAGAAATTTTGGTTACATAGGAACTTGGCTGAACATTTCGGAAATTATTTGGCACAACAATTAATTTGGGGGATATCTTAGTCAGGGTTTCTATTCCTGCACAAACATCATGACCAAGAAGCAGTTGGGGAGGAAAGAGTTTATTCAGCTTACATTTCCACATCGCTGTTCATCACCAAAGAAGGCAGGACTGGAACTCAAGCAGGTCAGGGAGCAGGAGCTGATGCAGAGGCCATGGAGGGATGTTCTTTACTGGCTTGCTTGCTTCCCCTGGCTTGCTCAGTCTGCTCTCTTATAGAACCCAAGACTCCCAGCCCAGAGGTGGTCCCACCCACAAGGGGACCTCCCCACTTGATTACCAATTGAGAAAATGCCTTACAGCTGGATCTCGTGGAGGCATTTCCCCAACTGAAGCTCCTTTCTCTGTGATAACTCCAGCCTGTGTCAAGTTGACACACAAAACCAGCCAGTACAGGGTAGGAGGGGTGGAGGTTAGGGTATAGAGTGTGGAACATGTCAAATTCCAGAAAATGAGACAAGACCTGGTCAAATCCAAGTTTTACAAAGAGCAAGAATGAACTTATTTTGACCTTGTAACAAGATGGCTTTTAATCTTAAGATGGAATCAGGGTAGCCCATCACCCAAGCAGGATCCGAGACCTCTGCTTTGTGCCTTGCAGAGATGCGAAGATGCTTTCCTTGGATAGCCATGATAATAGAAGAGAGGAATGTTCTATGTACTTACAGCATATTTTACTTGGAAGGTAGTTTTTATCTGCTCAGGTAGCTATAAGTGAACGTGAACTGAAACCATACTAAAACACAGAATGGGGCTTGGGGGAGGGCTCAGTCAGCAAATCATGAAGCCCTCAGTTCAGATCCTCAGCACCCAGGTAAAGGCTGGGAGGTAGAGGAAAGGAGACAGGTGGATCTCTGGAGCTCACTGTCCAGCCAGCCTAACCGGCTGCTTAACTTAGGAACCCTGTCTCAAAAACGAAAGTGGAGATGGACATTCAAGATGGGAGAGCAGGTAAAAGGTCTTGCCACCAAGCCTAATGGCCTGGACTGGATCCTTCACTTTGTTCTCTGACCTCCACAGGGTGGTGGTGGTATAAATTCCCCCCTTCCCTATAAATAAATAAATAAATAAATGTTTTCTTTAAATAGTAGAGAGCTATTGAGATGGCTCAGTAGGTAAAAATCCTTGTTGCAAGTCTCACAAACAAGTTTGATCCCAGAACCCAAGTGATGGAAGGAAAAAAACCAGTTCCCCAAGTCGCCCTCTGGTCCCACACACATCTCACAATGCATGCACACATGTCTTCACATGTACATTAGATGGTTTTTCTAATGTTTTAGGATGGAGGGAAAGGGTGGTCAGAAGGCTTAAGATGGCTGGCTGGTCAGTGGATTAAGGTCCTTGCCATACAAGCGTTGCTGTCAGAATTTGATCCCTGGAAGGGAAAGGTGGATGAAAAGAACCCACTCCAGAGTTATCCCATGAGCTCTACCTATGTGCTATGCCATGCATGCATATACAATAATAAAATCATTTTTAAAGGTAGAAAGCAAAGAAGATATCTGATGTCGACCTCTGAACTCCACAAGAATTTATAACCGCATGTATGTGTGCATATGCCACAGATGTACACACACACACACACACACACACACACACACACACACACACGGCAGTGGGTGGAGGTGAGAGAGAAACCCATATAATTGAAATCTGGGCCTATGGCTCAGAAGTATAATGCTTACCTCATATGCCTGACATCTAAGGTTGACTGTCAGCACTTCAAACCACCACGCATGCATGGGTGTGTATGCACAAAACCTTTTGATGTGCAGAGCTTGTATAGAGACTGTCTGATTTCCCTCTTCTGCACTTCACCAAATTTCTTCCCTATTCCATTGCTGAGAACTCCATAAGGCCAAGCCTGTTTGAATTCATAATTTCCTTTTGGTTCTTTCCCTAAAGAAAGGTAAATTATTTGAGGCATAAAGGCTCCCCAACTTGTCTCATCTCTTCCCCAAGGAAGACCGGTTATCACAGTGCCAGCCAAGAGAGCCACCTCTGGCTTGCTTCTGAGTTTGCTGTGACTTGGCTCCTGAGGTCTGTGCAGTACAGAGCACACAGTAAATCTGATAAATTTGACACCTCAAGGAAAGAGCCTGTAGTAAGAAAGCAAGCTTCTTGGGACTGGACTGTTAAGACTGCCGGGATAAAGGATGGGTTATTGGATTAGACGTAGGGAATATTACTGCTCTAGTTAAAGGAGGCTATGGCAAAGAGAAACAGTTCCTAAGAGCAGTGCCCATTCAGAATCTGGCTCTCCAGTTGCCTGGGTTCAGTCACTGCTCCGGATAGTCATGAACAGAAAAGATGATAGCCACCATCTAATTCATGCCTGTCTGTCTGTCTGTCTGTGTCTGTTTATCTAATCTATGTGTCTGTCTCTCTCTCTGTCTCTTTCTCTGTGTGTGTCTGTGTCTCTGTGTGTGTGTGTGTGTGTGTGTGTGCACACACATCCCCATGTCCCCTCTCCTCTCTTACTTTTGATATAGGGTCTCACTACATAGTCTCCACCATCCTGGAACACACTATGTAGACCAAGCTGGCTTTGAACTCAGAGATCTCCATCTGTCTCTGCCTCCCAAGTGTTGGGACTAAGGCTTGTGCCACCACACCCAGCTCAACTCTGTGTATAATCTTCTTTACTCTTAGCTGCTGCTAGAAACTTTGAAAGACGAACTGAAGCTTTTCAATGAAACTGCCAAGAAGCAGATGGAGGAGCTACAGGTAAGGGCAGACGCACCCAAGGCAGCACCTGCCATTTCACCACAGCTTATGGATTCGGGGAAATCATTCTTCCTTTTCTTCCTTTTTAGAGTATGCTTTGCCTAAGTGTGCACACGTACAGAAGGTGACAGACAGTGTCCATGGAGGTTAGAGCTGATTTACAGTTGTAAGCTGTCGTGTTAGACACTGCAAACTGAACCTGGGTCAGCTTTGCAGGAGCAGCTACTAAACTGCTGAGCCACCTCTCTGGTTTATCTTTCCTTCCTTCTTTTCTTTCCCTGTCTCTCAGTAGGATCTAGCCCCAGGATGAACCTCTTCATGGGGATTATAGGTGTGGGCCACCATGCTTAGCTGGCTTTGTTTTTTGTTTTTGTTTTTGAGAGAGGGTTTCCTGGCTGTCCTGGAACTCACTCTGTAGACCAGGCTGGCCTTGAACCCAGAAATTCTCTTGCCTCTACCTCCCAAGTGCTGGGATTAAAGGCATGCGCCATCACGCCCGGCAGCTTGCTTTTTATTTACTTTTTTTTTTTTTTTTTTTTTTTTTGGTTTTTCGAGACAGGGTTTCTCTGAGTAGTCCTGGCTGTCCTGGAACTCACTCTGTAGACCAGGCTGGCCTCGAACTTAGAAATCCGCCTGCCTCTGCCTCCCAAGTGCTGGGATTACAGGCATGCGCCACCACGCCTGGCTTATTTACTTATTTTTTAACATTTATTTTTCCTTATGTGAATGTATGGCACGTATGTGCAGGTACCCATGGGAGACATAAGCAGGCTTCAGATCCCCTGGAGCTAGAGTTATAGACATTGGTGAGGTACCTGACATGGGTACTAAAAGCTGAACTTTAGTTGTCTGAAGGAGCAAGGGATAGTCAACTGCAAAGACATCTCCAGTTCCCTGCCTTTATATTACATTTTAGTGTGAATGTATGTGGGTGCATAGTGCATACATGCCCCAGTGCATGGGACTCAAACTCGGCTTAGTAGGCTTGGTGGCAGGCACATTTACTTACCCTTTGAGCGATTTCACCTGCTCTCATCCGTGCCTGGCTCCTGTTTGGCTTGTGTGTGTGTGTGTGTGTGTGTTGACTGCCCCTGCCTCTGAGAACTGCAGAGCTGAGAGCCAACTCACTCCCTACCATGGTTGCAGCTCTGGAAAGACAAACCCCCAAGTCAGTTGTACCTCCTGAGGCCTGAGCTTCTGGAGTAGCCAGGAGTGGCCTTCACCCTGTTATGGCTTTGCTCTTTGGGGAGGAAGAGGCTGAGGGGAAAGGGATGGATCCTACAGTCCTGAGTTGGGGACAAAGACGGAGAGGGGGCACATCAAATAGCCAGGGCTCCCCGTGTGGGTAGGGCTGACTTGGTCAGCATCCACGGGGCAACAAGGATCAACTCTCTAGGGATGTAATAAATACCACACTCCAAGATCAGACTAGGTCAAAGCTCCGTCCCTTCTGGAGGGGTCCAAGACAGATTACATTCCAGTCTGGGCTCCCTGCAAGCAGCCAATCAGAGCTCACCACAATTGACAGCCCAATCGATGGACCCATTCACATAGTTGGGCAAAAAGGATGGAAGGCAAGGGTCTGCCTAGGGTTAAGGTCAGGGTGGGAACAGGGCCTGGACACCCAGCAGGGACAACAGCAGCTGGTACGACTTGGGGTAAGGTGGGTAAGTCCCACATGTGCCATAGAAGGCAGCCCATATAGCACCAGGCCCAGTATACTTGTTTGTTTTTAATGAAATATTTTGAAATAATTTTAGATTTATAGAAGAGTTACATAGCTAATATAGAAAATTCAGTTTCCCTGGGATAATTAATACCTCACGCTGTCCCCATGCTATCCCCATGCTGTCCTCACGCTGTTCTCGCTGCCGTGCCATTGGTAACTAAAGTCCCAGACTTAGTACTGAACCCATTTCTTTTTTTTTTTTTTTTTTTTTTTTTTTTTTTTTTCGAGACAGGGTTTCTCTGTGTAGCCCTGGCTGTCCTGGAATTCACTTTGTAGACCAGGCTGGCCTTGAACTCAGAAATTCGCCTGCCTCTGCCTCTCATTGCTGGGATTAAAGGCGTGCACCACCACGCCCGGCCTCATTTCTTTTTTTAGATGCTTTTCTTCCGCAAATTCTTTTTGTGTTTCTGAGGACCTAGAAAGGCTCCTCAGGATAAAACCATTGCAAGGCCCAGGGGAGCAAAGTCTCCACACCTCCTGTGGGCCACACCGCAGTGTGCTCAGAGAGCTGAGACTGTGAAATCCATGTTAAAAAGCTCTTCTCAGGAGACCTGAGCTAACTATCCGAATTGTAGGGCTAGAGGGACAGTCAGTGGTTGAGGGTGCTTGCTGCTCCTGCAGAGGTCCCAAGTTCTACTCCCTGCAGCTCATGCCTTCATAACTCCAGCTCTAGGGATCTGATGCCCTTGTGTTTCTCTCCTCCCCATGGATATCTGAGGGTATCCACACACATACATAAATTAACAAGAAAAGAAAATTCAGAAGCCAGGCACGGTAGCACACACCTTTTATCACAGAGGCAGGGGTCTGTGTAAGTTTGAAGCCTGGTCTTCATGGTGAGATTCTTGGACTCCTTCAGATTGCCAGACAAATGGTGGGCAGGAGACATAGACAATTTCATTGTTCCAGTTTAAATACAGAGTGGGAAAATTCCCCGAACCAGCACAGATGAATTCTAAGGTGGGAAATAAGATGTTGTCTGGTATTGGGGTCGTCCCCCTCTATGTAGCACAGGTATAATGGTCTGGTCCAGGTGCTGTCTTTCTTATAAGAGTTTTGTTATGGGTTTTCCTTTGGGATGATTTTCCTTTCAGGCCTTGAAGGTGAAGTTGAAGTTGAAAGAAGAGGAAAGTGTCCAGTTCCTGGAACAGCAAACCTTATGTAAGGACGAAGCCAGTGACTTGACAATAATCCTAGAGGAAATGGAGCAGCTCTTAGAAATGTAGCGCAAGGCAGGTGGCCAGAGGGCTTCTTCCTGGATAAACCCTCCGCAGAGGCCACTTAGGATATCTTCAAGGACTCGCCATCCCTTAGGTAAAGACCTTCTGCAGCAGTTGATCCGATAGGGCCAGTTGGTGCTGGGGTTCCTCCTGTAAGCAGGTTGCTCCACCTTCACACAGCTCAGCTCTCCTGCAAAAGAGGAACGTGGGAGTTTGACTTCCCTTCCTATGCAGCAGAGAGAGCAGCAGCCCTTAGAACTAGGATGCTACACCAGCCGCCTCGGAGACTCTAAAGACTCGGAAACATGGGAAGAAAGCCCACACCACGGCAGCACGTGCGTGCGCTGTGCGGGAGATGTCACTGTGATCCATGCTGTCCCCTTGTCTCTCTGGTTGAGCTAAGTTTATGAACTTGAAATTCTTAGAAGTTTTTTTTTGGCTTAATAAATGGGGTGGAGGTATACAAAGTAACACCTACCTGAAACTACACCTAGAGCTTTTGAAATAAATATTTCTATGAATATTAATATTCTGACTAACAATAAAGAATGAAAATAACCTCTTTAACCCAGTGTGGTGGCTCATATCTATAACAATCATAGGACTTGGGAGGCTGAGGCAGGAGGATTGTCTTGAGTTAGAGGATAGACTAGGCTGCAGAAATTCTGTCTCAGAAAAGCAAGGAAAATGTTGGGGATTAGGAAATCGCCACACAAAACCATACGTACACCAATCTCAGGTAAGCAAGAATAGTTTATTGAACGCACATCATAATACTGGACATCCAGGTCCACAAGAAGGAAAAGCCCAATTGTGGCCTGGTCTGCTCTCAGAGTAGACTTTCTTTAGGAAAAACCAGGTTTAAAGGTCAAGGAGGGGAGCAGCTGGCTTACTAGGTAAAGTACTGATAGCTAACCTTTAAGCTGATTGGTCCTGAGTGAGGTAAGAAAGATGGTGGTCAGGCGGTGAACAAAGGTATTTCAGGACATTGAGATAACTGGGTACAAGTGATTTAACTATATTGTTTTTGCTTATTAGTAGCATTTTTCAGTGTTAGTTACACTAATAACTATGAACTTAATTTCACCTTGTGACTAACATGGAGCCTGAATATAAATGGCTACAGTTGTGTTAAAAGGAACAGGCCTCAGGAGGAAGAAGAGGAGGAAGAGGAGGAGGAGGAGGAGGAGGAGGAGGAAGGATTAAGCGGTGTTTCATCTAGATCTGTGAGTTGAGCATACTGGCATAAGTCCAAGGTACTGTGATGTGCCTTGCCCTCCGTCCGCTCCGTGCCTGTGGCAAGGCCTCCTGCCTTCCAGGATTGGTGGTTTTTCCACATTCGTAGCAGTGTGTGCCATGCTCTATTCACCGTGTTGGTGGTCAGATACCTGTGCTCTGTCTGTATGTCTGCAGCTTATCTGTCAGAGCCAACCCAGAGCCTTGTGCAACAGGCCCTCCCCATTGGGGTCACCAAAATGCAGCCACGTTCTCCTCCTTAGCTGAAACACAGCAGCCTTTGCTTTGGTCATCTCCCATTGCTTTTGAGCTTTCTGTTTTCCTCACCAAACTTGCCTAATGTGTCCTTCAAAGTCACTAAGGCTGCCCAGAGTCCCCATCCCCAATGAAGCCGAGTAATGTCCCATACTTAACTCTTTCTTTCTTTCTTTCTTTCTTTCTTTCTTTCTTTCTTTCTTTCTTTCTTTCTTTCTTTCTTTCTTCCTTCCTTCCTTCCTTCCTTCCTTCCTTCCTTCCTTTCTTTCTTCAAATGTATAAAATGGTTTATAAGGTGAAGGTACAACTAGGGACCACCACACAGTAGGTGAAGCATACCTATTTCATATAGGTTCACCATACATAAAATGGTACTCCAGGAGGAGACCTATAGAACACTGCATTCTGGCTTCCTGTGCGATACACATTGCTCCTTTGACGGACGATTCTTCTAAGATGAAGTCCTAGCAGAATAGCTAGCAGAAGTCATATGAGGGAGTTGACAGTCACACAGTCTCATGGAGGGCACTGCGCTGCTGCTGTCCATGCATGCAGGGGACTGAAGGACACTAGCAAGAGGATCCACACGGGAGCAGGTGTCCCACCACCACAGAGCTGTCTTATGTGTCATAGTCCATTCTTGCATCTATCAAAATGCATACTGAACAATGACTTCTGGGTTGCAAAAGGTTTTAACCTGCCTTCCATGCCTTTGTGTACTCTCTCTCTCTCTCTCTCTCTCTCTCTCTCTCTCTCTCTCTCTCT
The DNA here is from genome assembly GCA_902729485.2 of Mus minutoides. Classification (NCBI taxonomy): domain Eukaryota; kingdom Metazoa; phylum Chordata; class Mammalia; order Rodentia; family Muridae; genus Mus; species Mus minutoides. The sequence continues at coordinate 8,654 of LR749680.1, read as the reverse complement.
CTCTCTGCCTGTGCCAACTTTAAGGGGCTAAAATTGCTAAAACAATGTCATAAAGAGTATAAATATTCTCTCAACATCCCTCTCTGCCCAGATCTGCCTTCCACTTCTTGCCCACCTGTCAGCTCTTTATTAGAACCAGTCAGATACAATTCTAGATTGCCTTAAGCATATAAGGAAGAATTACAAAATAGGAGACAGGTGGTGGGTCACAGACATAACAATACTAAGATGCTGCCAGCATTTAGCTCTCTGCCCATACAGGCTGGCCTCAAACTCAAAGATCCTCCTGCCTCTGCCTGGGATTAAAGCTGTGCAGAACCACACCTGGTGTCACTCTTATTCTTCAATTACATCCAAAATAATAGCCTCACTTTGATACTTTCATGTTTTTCACTTTTTAAATTTTGTAAAAAAAAATTATATATATATATATATGTGTGTGTGTGTGTATGTGTGTATATGTATATATGTGTGTGTATGTATATATATATATATGTATATATATATACCAATTCTATTTTGCATAAAATGGGATAAATCCAACCAATCAACATGTGACTTAGACCATGTGGAAAGGGACTCACCAAACATGTAAGAGCACACAGGCATTTCTCTTAAGCTTACATAACTGACTCTGCTTTTCCACTGCACTGTTTTTAGAAGTTGCACATATCCATTGGTGTCTTATCTCTGTCACAGAACAAAGAGGGCAGAGTAGGTTGGTCAAAACAAACTCCCAGAAGGCTTTCTGCTGTCCGTTCTTCCAGCCAGAGGCCTGTGAATGTGCAGGAATCACACTCACTGGCCCCAAGTATCATCCTTCATAAGTACGTCAACCTGGCATCAACACAGAAGACAAAGCTGCAAGTGATGTGGAGCAGTGATGCTTTACTGAGACCTGCTACCTGCCAGCTACAGCACCTGTAGCCCAGTACTCTGCCTTATTAGCCCACTGGTTTTTTTTTTCCAGCTTTGCCTCCAGCCACAGTCCTGACTGAGCATGCCCACTGCCTTCTCCTGTGTATGTATGTATATATATATATATATATATATATATATATCACTTTGGCGCTTACACTCAGATTAAACCATCTTTAAAACAAAACTTCAAAAAACTCCTCATGGACTTTCAGGGCTTGAGAGGTGGGAGAGATGAGAATATTCACTGGTAAAGCATGTGTTCAGTATGCACAAGGCCCTGGAATCGATCCCCAGCAACCCACACACCGTTTTCCCTTTTACACCCAAATGAAACCTCTGATATAAAGGAAAGATGCAGGAGGTCAAGCTAGGGAGGTAGTTTAGTTTATAAAATTCTTAATAACATGCTTGAAGCCCCAGATTCGATCCCAAACATTGCAAAAACCCGGTTTAGTAGTGAGATTGTGCATGCCACTAATCCCAGGAGCTGGAGGCAGGAGGACAGAGTTCAAGATCATGCTCAGCAGAGCTTGAGATGACTCGGCAGTGAAGAGACATCTCTTTGAGACCAGCCTTCACCTCCAGCATCTGTCACACCAGTGTCAGGTGATCCGATGACCTCTTAGCTTCTGAGGACACACACAAACTCTTGAAAAAAATCATCCTCTCAACTACAGAGCAGGAGTACAGTGTCAGGGTTTGTTTTGTGGTTTTAAGGGGAACAGAATTACAGGAGGCCATTGTTTCAAAACTATCTAAAAAGCAGGTTAAAAATCAAACGAGAATCAAAGTCACCAAGAAGAAACTAAAATGTTTCTCTGCTCTTACAAATCTGAATTAAAGTGGTAACAGCCAAAATCTCCCAGATTTGCCTGCCTGATTAAAGTTTTATTTTAATCCTTAGCACAAAAGGAGTTAATCTTAGCCTGGACAGGAAGCTGGCTTTCCTGAAGCAAACAGTTGCTTTTCTACTGTTAACCTTATCTCTGTCCCCACCTTCCAAGGAAACCAGCCAGTCTGCTTTTCAAAGCCCTTCTCCATTTGTAAAACCTCATGTCAGTGTGCACTTGGCTTATTCTCTGGGATGTAGTGCTCAATTCTCAAAAATAAAGCAATTAGAAACCATAATCTACTTTAACTTTGCTCTTGGGTGGGTCTAGCAGTCAAAGGACACAAAGGAAGTCAAAACCTTCCAGGATCCGTGGAGGAACCACTGTGGATGTCTTGTAAGGTCTCCTGTCTTCCTCATGCAGCCCCAACAGTTCTCAACTGTAAGTGGCTGCCCACTGGGGTGGGTTCTCCTGTCTGCATTGAGCACACCACCCCAACATCATGTTGGTTTACGGTTTGTACTAAAGTGAGCGTTTGCCTAGCATAGCCTATAATTTCAGCACCTGGGAAGTGGAAGCAACAGAACCTAGAAGTTCAAAACCAGTCTGGGTCATGAGACCCGTTTCCCCCACCCCCACCCCCCAAAAAAGACCTGAAGCAGGATAGAAAGACAAAGGACTTTTAGAGATTTGAGAAGAAAGGAGCCATTTTTCCAGGTTACAAAGATAAGTGGGTCCAGTGACTCTCAGCTTGCCTACTGTTCCTCATGTGGAGACTCCCAGCCACAGAGTTATTTTGTTGCTACTGCATAACTAATTTTGTTACTTTTATAAATCATAATGTAAATATGTTTCCCTATGGTTTTAGGTCATCCCTGTGAAAGGGACAGTTGACACCTGTTGACCCACCGGTTGAGAATCGGTGTCCTGGAGGCTTTCTCTTCTTCCTGGGGTGGGACTTTAACTCAGGAGTTAGGGGTACCGGAAGCCCACAGTCACACAAAACTTATACCCACTGGAGGGAATCGGGACAGGCACTCAAAAAAGGCAGGAGCTGATGCAGAGGCTATGGAGGGGTGTTGCTGCCTGGCTTGCTCCCCATGGCTTGCTCAACCTGGGTTCTTATAGAACCACCAGCCCAGGGATGGCACCACCCACAATGGGCTGGGCCCTCCCACCCTTGATCACTAATTGAGAGATCTCATGGAGGCATTTTCTCAACTGAGACTCCTTTCTCTGTGATAACTCTTAACTTGTGTCAAGTTGACACACAAAATCAGCCAGTACATGGAACATTTTGATAAAGCTTTGATAATAACCACTTTTTAATCTCGGTTTTATTAAGATTCAGTTTCCCAAGTAGTTATATTGATTAAACAGTTTTTACTAGACATTATTTGGTAAATGTTACCAAGAGGAAATCAATAAGAGAACTCTGTTGATTTCACTAACAATTTGTCATTAATGGGCCGAACTTTGACTTTAGATATTTTAATGTCACTCATATACCGTCTCCAAGTCTCAGCTATTGCATACCTTATATAACTTACTCAGACATTTTGTGACGTGTGTAGGCTTTCTAGCTTTGTCTTATATTTCCTTTTCTGGAAGAATCTAGGATCTTTATCTTTAGGATAAAGTCTTACCATTCAGAAATCCTTATTTACCAAAAATATCCTTATTCTTACATCCTTGTAACACTCTTTCTTCTGCTTGCTGGCTCCCTTTTGTTTCATTTCCTTTTTTGGAGTTAGAAGACACAGTAACAATGCATTTACCATCATATTAGAAGAGAGTTGAATCCAAACTACATGGCTTAATATAAGTTAAGAGTATCTGTATATACATTGTTAATCTATAAGCCTTTGTCTGTTGTAAGCCCTCAGACAAATGTCATAGGGGACTAAAAAAAAAAAAAAAAGGCAGGCAAAAATCTTATGTTCAGTATGGTCTAGAGTGATCTACTTACTACAAGCATGATTCTCGTTTTGAGTCAATGAACTTATTAAGTATAAGTACAATCAATATATATATACAATATATAAGTACAATAAGTATAACTTATTAAGCAAAAGTACAATAGTAAATAGCAAGTCGCAGGTAGACAGCAAAGTGTCAGATCAGCAAGCCAACTGAGGAAACCCTGCTCAAACCATCATGCTGGTATTACCACTTGCGAGATGCCCAGGCAGAAGGTGTCTTGCATCTTCTCATCCGATGCATCCCATCATAGCTATTCCCATGACAGGCATTTTTATATGATGGGATAACAGTAGTAGCCTCTGTGGAAATGGCTTACCATTTAGCTGTTCTCCAGGACACAGTGCAGCTTGGGCTGCTTGTTGCACCCCCTGTTACAGGGCCAGGGGACCCCCCTGACTTAGGACAGGTTTTGGAAGGCACTCAGAGGCAAATAGGCTCAGATTTGAAGTAGGGGTGCCAAATTGTCCATTGAGAGTCAATTTTTTAGTGAGCTTAAGCAGCATCTGACAATTAAACAATATAATGTATAGTACACCTTGTAATTGTAGACCTGAAGAAGATCATTGATAGCTACCTTTTTCTGAAGGGCCAATGCAACCAACCAGCTGCCAGTAACCCTCGGAGACTGCGAGCCAGTCCTCAGTTAAATGCTTTCCTTTATAAGTTGCCTGGCCCATGGTGTCTCCTCACAGCAACAGAACAGTAACTAAGACAGTCCCCCTAGACTGTCAGTGATCCAGACCTAAAAATAGAAACATCTGATGTTTTTCTGCACTCAAACCTACCTAGCCTGAATTTAGATTGGAGGATAGAAAAAGTAGCCTCAGAGGGAAACATCAAACACAGCATTGTCTTTTTATATAGATCAGAGCACTCTTGTATTAGAATCTTCAGGCTGCCTACTTCCATTTGTAAACACATGCCAGCTCTATATACAGGCTTTCAAACAGTTGGTCTGGTTGCCATGTTCTCCTGAGCTTATAAAATTTAAAGCTCTCAAAGGGTTGAAGTGACGGAGGGAATGCCATTTTGTCCTGATCTTGCCCCGACTCCACTCTGTCTGCTCAGACACTTTTCAATCCCTAACCCCTGAACACGCCCATCCACCACCTTCACAGTTCACTGGGGCTTTCTATGATCCTGGCCCAGAATCACACACACACACACACACACACACACACACACACACACACGGACTAGGAAGGAGAAAGCTCCCCAAGGGGCAACCTCACCTCATAACCATCATGAGGCAACATGGGCAAAGTGAGACCCGAATAGTTCCATGCTGGCTCAGCAGAAATAACGTTGCTTAAGATGGTTAATGCTGCTATGGCTCTGCTCAAGTGGGGAAAAGAAGACAACAACATGCTCTAGAAAGGTTGGGCTCTCAGCTCTGACCAACATTGAGGGCACTGCACAAAGGCCTCATCCCAAGGGGCCCAGGAAGTTGCTCTTCTGAATGGAAGCATGAAGTGGAAATTTCTGGTTTCTTTGGAAATGCAGTTGCGTATCCTTACAGCAACTGCTGAGATTTACAGCTTGTTTGTCTTGTTGTTTTTCTTTCAAACTGTAATAAGCTGTCCTTGAACTTCTATTATTATTATTATTTTTTTTTTTTTTTTTTTTGGTTTTTCGAGACAGGGTTTCTCGGTGTAGCCCTGGCTGACTTGGAACTCACTCTGTAGACCAGGCTGGCCTCGAACTCAGAAATCCACCTGCCTCTGCCTCCTAAGTGCTGGGATTAAAGGCGTGCGCCACCACGCCCGGCTCTCTCTCCATTATTATTATTATTATTATTATTATTATTATTATTATTATTATTAGCAGCTTCTTGAAGCTGTCTTGTGAGAGGATATTTTGCTGAACAAATGCGTGAGAGCACATGTGATGTTTGGATTGAGCAGACACTTGAGAGAGGTGTGATGTTTAGAAAGAGGATAAGTGGAACCCCATAAACAGTGAGAGGTCGCTCTTGCATTCTATGCTCACTGGTCTTCACTTCGTAGACAGAAACATGTCAAAGAACATTCCAGCTGATTCTGGCTGCTTCTGCTGACTCATGCTGATTTGGCAGAGCCTTGTGGTTTCTGCTGGATTGAGCCACAGCTCCTGATTCATTTTTGCTATTGGACCGGACTGCTGGTATCCTGACAACAGAGTGTAATTGCCTCAAAGAACTACTTCTAAACGGGTCCACAACCTTCTTTTGCTATTAACCTTCTTTCTTTACCTCTGGTTGGTGGGCTAGAAGGGTGGTCGAAGCATTCTAAAACCTAAATAAAGTAGGTTTAGAAAAATCTAAGCCTACAGGAACACCACACAAGAGACACGCAGTTTTAAATAGGTGTTAACTATGACAGTGTTCGCTATTTCTGCTGAGCTAGCAGGGAGCCCACCAGAAGGCACTTGCCTAAGGTCCTGGAAGATGGCTACCTGCTGAGTTCTTTCAAGAACTACTTTATGGTCCTTCATGATCACCACATCCTACTTGGGAAATCAGAATTCCTTTGGGGTTCTTGTTAATAATAATAGGGAAGGAAGGAAGTTCAAGGACAGTTTATTACAGTTTGAAAGAAAAACAACAAGACAAACAAGCTGTAAATCTCAGCAGTTGCTGTAAGGAGGGAGGGGATGGAGAAAACCACGGCATTTTTAGTTAGGAGCCAAGAAAGGTAGCATGTTCAGCAGAAAAGGTCCACAAGCAGTTTCCTTGAGGGGAGGAGGTGCATGTTCAGAGAAAGAGTTAAGTAAGGCCAGAAGGAAAGAATATACAAGCCTTTGGTCAGTATCTGAAAGAAAAGGTCCTGTAAATGACCACAGTCTTGCTAAGGTGTAATTATTCCTCCAATCTCCTTAGTGTGTCTTTAGGTGAGTCAGACTTCTACAGACAGTTGTGAGCTTCCATGTGAGCTCTGAGAATGGACACGAGCAGCTTATACTCTTAGCTGCTGCACTACCCATCCAGCCTCTCCTATGGCTTTTAAAATGTCCAAGTGGGTTCCCCATGGTGTGCTTTTCTGCTATGTGGCACTAGTATCTTCTGTGACAGGGTGCTGTCCCTGAGAAGCAGCTCACACCTCTAAAGGAATGAGAGGTGGCCAAGTATAGAGGACAGTGGCCCAAGAACATAGATTTAGTTTGTGCCAAGTGACACTTTCAGTGTGGAAAGGATTACAGGGCTCTGTGCCATCACTCCAGGCAGCTCAAGGAAGTTCCTTTAATCAGATAAAACCGGATCCTTAGCTTTGACACAGAAAGGAATTTCAGAACGAGTTGGCATGAAGCAGAGTTGGAGTTTATTAAAGATATATATATATATATATATATATATATATATATATATATATATATATTTTTTTTTTTTTCAAGACAGGTTTCTCTGTATAGCCCTGGCTGTCCTGGAACTCTCTCTGTAGACCAGGCTGGCCTCAAACTTAGAAATCCACCTGCCTCTGCCTCCCGAGTGCTGGGATTAAAGGCATGCACCACCACACCCGGCTAATACATATATTTTAAGAAATGGAGTTAAGAGAAAGAGAGGTACTCCAGGAAAGAGACACAAAGAACAGCAAAGGCTTCTCAGATGGGACCACAACGCACTGATGGTGTAAGAGAGGGCCACACCCCACCATTGCTGTACCAGGCATATATAGCCTCTTGGTATGTTTGAGGCTATTCTCTTCAAAGTGTGACAGAGGAACCCAACGTAGATCACAGAAAGATTCCTGAAGACACCAACAGGATCACAGTTTAAAACATAAGATTCAGGATACAGGGTTATAGGAAGTTGGGATCTTTATTGTTTACAGTCAATGATCTCGTGGGAGATTCCCAGAAACGGGTAAGAATCAGTCATCCATCAGCATCACAGAGGGTGGGCACTGGCAACAGGCAGGCATGAGAGCTGAGAGCTCATATCTGGGTTTGGTTCTATTTATTTTAAATTATTGTGTGTGTGCATGCTGCATGTGTTCCCACAGAAGCCAGTCAGATCCCCTGGAACTGGAGTTATAAGTGGTTGTGAGCCACCTGATGTGGGTGCTGGGAATTGAACTCTGGTCCTCTGTAAGAGCAGCTTGTGAAACCTCAGATCTTGAACAGAAAGCATGAACTCTTGAAGCCCACCCTTAGTGACATAGATCCTCCAGCAAGGGCATTTGTTCTAAACCTCCCCAAACAGTGCCATCAAGTAGAGATCAAGTGTTCAAATACCTGAGCCTGTGGGGAAGCATTCCCATTCAGCCCACCACAAGCTTCAAAGCCAGAGACAGATTTGGGCAGAGGCTCTAGTTGGTCCTGTGTCCATAGAAAGATGGAAGTCAAATGTCACAAAGCCTGCTAGTTTTTATTTATTCAGTTTTCTTTTCCTTGTTTGTTTGTGAGACAAGATCTCAATGTAGCCCTGACTTCCCTGGAACTAGCTATGTAGACCAGGCTGGCCTTGAACTCACAGATCTGCCAGCCTCTAGCCTCCCAAGGGCTGGGATTAAGGACATGTTCAGCATGCCCAGGCTCCTGTAAGCTTTTTTTTTTTTTTTTCTCTTGTTCCGGTCAACCCCGCTCGCTCTGCTCGATCCCGCTCGCTCCAGCCAGCCCCACTTGCTCCTGGCCGCCCCCATACGGCCCCCGCTTGTTCCAGCCAGCCCCGCTTGCTCCGGTTTGGCCCCGCTCGTTCTGGCCGTCCCCATTCAGCCCCACTCGCTCCGGCCCTGCTAGCTCCAGCGTCCCCGCTTGCTCCGGCCGTCCCCGTTCGGCTCTGCTCGCTCCGGACAGCCTGGCTTGCTCCGGTTGGTCTCTCCGGTCCAAGGATTCATTTCTTATTATTCTTCATAAGTACGCTGTAGCTGACTTCAGACGCACCAGAGGAGGGCGTCAGATCTTGTTACGGGTGGTTGTAAGCCACCATGTGGTTGCTGGGAT